>JANFOE010000533.1:0-607183 GCA_025667525.1 Glebionis coronaria
TGGGGAGAGCTGTTGCTGTTGAAGACATAGCCAAGAAGAGGGTGGACATGAAAATTCTGAACATCTTGAAACATGCCCTAGGTCATGAGAATCAGCACAAGTACAAACGTTTTGAGTCTGCAAAAGAGCTTTGGGAAGCTCTTGAAGTAGCACATGGTGGCAATGCTGACACAAAAGAAGAAAAGAAGAAGCAACTCTTGCATGAGTATGCTGTCTTTAAAGCTCAACCTAATGAGAATCTCAGCAGTGTGAGAAGTAGACTTCTTGACATCACAAGTCAACTTTCCTTCATGGGAAAACAGATTGATGACCCTGAATTAAATGCTACTTTTCCTCAAAAGCCTTGGTGATGTATGGAAGATTGAGACAAGATCTATTCTTGTCAATAACACCCCACAAGACTTCCAGGTTTGATGACATCTTCAACAAGTTAAGGCTGTTGGAGAATGAATGGCAATTGGAGAATGATAACAAATCTTCTAGCAGCAACATGGCCTTCTTTTCACAAAGTGAAGGCCAATTGATTCCATGAACTTCTATGGACATTCAGCAACTGGATCTCAAGGTGTCAGCGCTGGATGTCAATCTGTCAGCGCTGGATCATATCCTGTCAACGCCTTGTACTCAAGCGCTGACACACACAATCATGGCGCTGATAGAATTAAACCTGCTGGTTTTGATCTTGATACTGTGTGTGCATTCATTGCTTCTTTGCCTAGTGATTCAAGGATTACTTATGAAGATCTTGAGCAGATAAGTGATGAGCAATTGGAAGAGATGGACATCAAGTGGACTATGGCTCTTGTAAGTTTAAGAGCAAACAGGTTCAATAAAAGGTTCAAGAAGAAGATGACCTTTAATGCTAAGGATGTTGCTGGCTTTGACAAGTCCAAGGTAGAGTGCTACAACTGTCATAGGATGGGGCACTTTATGAGGGAATGTAGATCTCCAAGGAGATCTGATGCTGGGAAGCCTTCTAGCCAAATGATTAAGAACCCAGATCCCAAGGCCATGGTTGCTGTTCAACAAATTGATGGTGTTGGAGAATGGGATTGGAGCTGGATGGCTAGGAATGAGGAAGAGGACAGAGCTTTGGTTGCTGAAGTTAAAGAAGAGCATGCTGAATATGCTCTCATGGCACACTCCTCCTCTTCATCAGATAATGAGGTATATGATGATGCTTTCTGTTCTAAGGTTTGTCGTTTAAATACTGAAAAAATCAAAACAAGAGATAGTTAAATTATTAGATGAAGCAAGTACTCTAAGGTGCAAAGTATCTAACTATCAAATTGCTCTTACCCAAACAGAAAAGACAGTAACTGAGTATAAGAAAATGGAGTTTGATTTAAAAGATCAAATAAATATCTTAAAACATGAGTTACATCAGAGTAAGGATGTTCAAGATATAGTAAATAGGGTTAATCTTGATTTGATAGCTCAGTTAGAGGAGGCTAACAAAAATAAAGATAATGTGAGTCTTAAAATCCAGAGGTTTGATAAGGCCACACAAACCCTAGGAGAGTGTGTTAGTAAACAAAGAGACTCTAAGGATATGAGTGGGATTGGGATGAATAATTATACTGTTGTCCCACCACCAGCTGGGGATTTCTATGGTGTCCAATCAAAGGACTTATCTTGGACTGGCTTGCCAGAATGCCAAGAGGAGGAGTTCATTCCTCCACCTAGAGTGACTTCCCCAGTTGAGGAATATCAGCAAAAGCTGACTGACCTAGAAGAGTGGAAGAAAGCTAACCACACTTTGTTTGTTAAGGGAGGGTTATTGTGTGAAAGTCCAAATGAGCCCACACCAATCACAAAACCAATTGATGATCCTAAACCTATTAAGATCACACACCCTACCACTGGCAAACCTGTTGACCTTGGCCCACAAAATGTTAGAAAACCTAGTGTTAAATATGCAGAAATGTATAGAAATTCTAGGTCACCAAAAAGCCAAGTTAGTAACCATGGAACAGGTTTCTTTGCTTCTAGACCTAAGACTATGTCTAGAAAAGCCTGTTACTCATGTGGGAGCTTCTCACATTTGGCCTACAAATGTGTCAACGCTTCCAATGTCAACGCTGATAGGAACCATTTCAGCGCTGACAATAGTCAACATAGGTCAAACACTGTCAGACCCAATACCTTTGTGAATAAGAGTTCACAAGTCGTTAGACCAGCCCCATTCTTTTCTAGAGGGTCTAACACACAAGGCCTAAGACCTTTTCAAAAGTCAAATACTTGGTCAAATAGGCAATGGGTTCCTGTAGCAAACCCTAGGTTCAGCGCTGATAAGAGCAATCGGGGCGCTGACAGGAGTAATTTCAGCACTGACAGACACACTGCTAAACCTAGGTATTTGCAACCACAGGGAAATAGGTCTAGAGCTTCTACTAGCTTAACATGGAGACCAAAACAAGACCAGAACCCTAATAATACTGGTATTTCTATGACATGCAACAGGTTTCATTATATTTCTAAGGCATTGTCAACACCAATTGGGGTCAACTGGGAATTTCATTCAAACAGGGATGAAAATGGGGTTGTTATGAGAACCAAGTCTGTTCTTGTTGAACAACCAAATGAATCCAAGTCTTCCAAGGCTTGGGTTCCCAAAGAAAACTAATGTGTTTTCTTTATGTGCAGGGCATTCAGAAGAAGATCAATGACTATGGATACTGGGATAGTGGATGCTCAAGGCACATGACTGGAAAGGAAGACTATCTGACCAATTTCTCTCCTATTCAAGATGGTGATAAGGTATACTTTGGAGGTGGCTACGGCACAATCACAGGAAAAGGAACCCTTGTCACCAACAATCTTAGGTTTGATAATGTCTTCTTGGTGAAAGACCTGGATTATAATTTGTTTAGTGTATCACAAGTGTGTGATAACAAAAATAAGGTTCTTTTCACAGATACTGAGTGCTTGGTGTTAAGCAAAGATTATAAGCTCCCTGAGGAGAAATACATAGATTTTAGAACACCAAGGCATAAAGACATATATAATGTGAATCTTAATGGAATTAAGGTAAATAATAAGATGTCATGTCTGTATGCTAAAGCCTCAGTAGATGAAAGTAATCTTTGGCACAGGAGACTAGGGCACATAAACTTTAAGAATATTAATAGGCTTGTGAGGCTTGGTTTAGTTGATGGTTTGCCTGAAAAGGCTTTCCACAATGACCACTCTTGTGTTGCATGCCTTAAGGGCAAGCAGCACAAGGTCTCATTCAGGTCTAAACAGGTGCACTCTAGTTCTAAACCCCTTCACTTATTGCATATGGACCTCTTTGGTCCAACTAATATAGAAAGTTTGAAGGGTAAATCATATTGTTTTGTCATTACTGATGATTACTCCAGGTTCACATGGACTTTCTTTTTAGCCAAGAAAAGTGAAACTGCCCTAAGTCTGATTAATTTCATTACCCAGATAGAAAAGAAAAATGGTAATGAGGTCAAAATTATTAGAAGTGACAATGGGGGTGAGTTTAGAAATCAGTTATTAGATGATTTTTGTGCCAAGAAAGGGATTACTAGGCAGTTTAACATAGCTAGAACTCCTCAGCAAAATGGAGTTGCTGAAAGGAAGAATAGGACCCTTATTGAAGCAGCCAGAACCATGTTGGCTGATGCCCACTTTCCTATAGCCTTTTGGGCTGAAGCTGTTAACACAGCTTGTTATGTTCAAAATAGGGCATTGGTCAACAAGATACATAATAAGACACCTTATGAATTACTTTGGGGAAGGAAGCCAAATATTGGTTTTCTGAAGCCTTTTGGATGTCATGTAGTTGTTCTAGAAACTAGTGAGGCCCTAGGTAAATTTGATTCAAAAGGTGATGAAGGCTACTTCATGGGTTATTCAGTGCAGAGTAAAGGATATAGGGTTTACATTAAAAAGGAAAAACGTATACTTGAAAAGGTGCATGTTAGGTTTTTAGAAAGTAAACCTAGTGATCCTGAGAGTGGTCCAAATTGGTTGTTTGACTTAGAACCTTTATCTAGAGCTTTAAATTATATGTCTGTTACTGATCCAGACATTGTGAAGGTAACTTCAAGTGTTTTGGAAAAGAGAATTGGTAATGTTTCAGGTATACAGGTTGCTAAGGAGGATGGACCACCAGCAGTTGAATCATCTCCCATACAGGAATATGTTACACTTCCTATATGGACAGATGAGTATTATGCTGCTGCTACTGCTGCTACTGCTGCAAGGAAAGATAATGGTGGTGTTCAAATACCACCAAATACAAACATGCATGATTCTTCAGGCGCTGACAAAGGGAAATCAAGCGCTGACACGACCAATTCAGACGCTGATGGCTCCAACGCTGACAACACCAGTTCAGGCGTTGTTAGCCCAAACGCTGACAAACAAGGATCAGACTTTGGAGACACCTTTACACAGCTTTTCTCTTCTCATTTTGAACAGGGTGGACCTTCCAATATCCATGAAGAGATTCCTGTTGATCAAGAAGAATCTGAAGAAGATATTGGCAACATGGAGCGTGAAATTGAGGACACCAGACTTTTTGAAGGAGGAGTTCTCACTTCCACAGCAAAGGATCACCCCACATCTCAAATCATTGGTGATGTTATGGCTCCAGTTCAGACAAGAAGATCCCATCAAGGTCTTGGTGGGTTTATTGCCAATATACACAAGAAGGTTGATACCCCTCTTGTACAAGCATGTTTGTTTGCCTGTTTTCTGTCACAGGAGGAACCCAAGAAGATTTTTGATGCTCTCAAAGAACCAAGTTGGGTGGAAGCAATGTAGGATGAGCTTCACCAATTTGCTATACAGGATGTTTGGGAGCTGGTTGATTGTCCTAGGTATGTGAGACCAATTGGGACAAGATGGGTTCTAAGGAACAAGAAAGATGAAAGAGGCATTGTGGTCAGAAACAAGGCACGTTTGGTAGCTCAGGGTTATACACAAGAGGAAGGCATAGATTATGAAGAAGTCTTTGCTCCAGTTGCAAGAATTGAAGCTATCAGAATTTTCTTAGCTTATGCTTCTTGCATGAATTTTACTGTTTATCAAATGGATGTGAAGAGTGCTTTCCTCTATGGCACAATTGTTGAGGAGGTTTATGTAATGCAGCCTCCTGGTTTTGAAGATCCTGAGAATCCAGACAAGGTTTATAGAGTAAAGAAGGCAATGTATGGCCTTCATCAAGCCCCAAGAGCATGGTATGGTACATTGTCCACCTACTTGGTGGAAAATGGTTTCAAGAGGGGCACCATAGATCAGACACTGTTTACAAAGAAGAAAGGAAAACATGTGTTGCTTGTGCAGGTCTATGTTGATGACATCATTTTTGGCTCTACTGATCCAAAAATGAGTGAGGATTTTTCCAAGCTCATGACAGATAAATTCAAGATGAGTGCAATGGGTGAGATGAACTTCTTTCTAGGTTTACAAGTTCAGCAGAAAGAAGATGGTATCTTCATCTCCCAAGACAAGTATGTAGCTGAAATCTTGAAGAAATATGGGTTTTCTCCACATGAGAAGGAGGCTTCCACTCCTATGGATAGGCAATACCCTTGGGGAAAAATTGGAGCTGGAAAAGATGTGGATGTTAGGCACTATAGATCAATGGTTGGATCATTGATGTATCTTACAGCCTCAAGACCTGACATCATGTTTGCTGTGTGTGCATGTGCACGCCATCAAGTGACTCCCAAAGAATGTCACCTTTTTGCTGTGAAGAGAATTTTTAGGTACTTAAGATGTTATCCAGATCTTGGATTATGGTACCCAAAGGATTCTCCATTGGATCTTATTGCATATTCAGACAGTGATTATGGTGGTGACAAGTTTGATAGGAAATCCACAACTGGTGGATGCCAATTTCTTGGGAGCAGATTAATATCTTGGCAATGCAAGAAACAAACAGTGGTGGCCAACTCTACAACTGAAGCAGAATATGTTGCTGCAGCTGCTTGTTGTGGACAAGTCTTATGGATTCAGAACCAGCTGTTGGATTATGGGTATAATTTTATGCATACCAAGATTTTTGTAGACAATAACAGTACTTTATGCATTATTAAAAATCCTGTACATCATTCTAAAACCAAACACATAGAAATTAGACACCATTTTATAAGAGATTGCTTTGAGAAAGGTTTAATACAACCAGATAGGGTAGATACTGAAGATAATGTAGCTGATTTATTAACTAAACCTTTTGATGCTGGAAGATTTCAATATTTGGTAACAAATATTGGAATGGTTAATCTCACTTAATATGTGTTTTGGAACCTTTTTGTAAAAGTATGTACATGATATGCATTGTTATTGGTCTTTGTGATGATTTAGATTTTCCACATTATTTTTCTAACACTGACAAAGGTAAATGTAACGCTGTCAAGTGTTATTTTGCCGTTGTTGGAGATATTATGGTCTAACGCTGACAAGAGTTTCTTCAACGCTGTTAAGTGTTGTCGGGACGCTGTTAGCAACAAATGTTAGTTTTGTGGTTTTCATCTAAATGTGCAGGTAATGGTAGCTTTATGCCATTGGATACAGAGTTGCTTATGGATCTTTGAAGAGCTATTTGGACATGTTTTGTTTATGGATGATGGTTGGAATATTTATATTCCTATCTTGACATAAATTTTTAATGTTCATATATATATTTTGAGAACTCATGTATCATAGTTTAAGGGGAGGTTTAAGGAACCTTTAGGACTCTTGGGTATTCTTAGAATACTCTCATCACAATTCTAGATTGTGTCCACAGGTGAGTATGGGTTAGTTTTACTAAACCATGAGGCACTGTAGCATGCATAGTATATCAACTTTGCATGCTGCCAAGACATTTTTGACTTAGAATTGGTTATGGTCTGATGGGAGACTTGGGAATACTTTGGATATGGGTTTACCTGGGAGTTACAAAGAATTTTATGAAATAACTTTGTTGGTAAGTATTTTGGTTAGCAAGGGACTCTAGAGGACATTTGTGTCTATCTTGCTTATGCAAGTGTGCATAAATGGACAGTGCTTGCCGCCCAGTAATTATTATCAACTTGTAAGATATTTCCCTTAGGATAAATTACTTTGTTAAGGTCTTTTTCTTTTTAAATATTTTTTATTTTTACTTTTTAGACGCTGACAAGTTTTTCTCCAAACGCTGTTACGTCCAATCGTGACGCTGACAAGGCTTTAGGCAAACGCTGACAAGAAAATATAGCCGTTGGGCGCTGATGGGCTAGTTTTTGACCGTTGACACCTAGTGGGCCCTACCCAGTTGTTATTTTTTGACTAATCTTTGGCCGTAATTTTGGGGAGAAGTTACTTTTAATTAATGCATGAGATAAGTTATATTTGATTCAAGATTTTCATGATTGCTCTTTGAATATAACCGCCTCATTTTTGACCAATCAAAATCATGCATCTCTCCTATAAATTTGGCTAATCTTTTTATTCTGGGTATTCATATTTTCTTGTCTAACACTTTTCCTCCTAGATTTTTCCCATATCATATAACTTAAACAGCTTTCAATCATGGCACCCAAATTCAACTCAAAGAATTTAACATTGGAGTTCAAGAGCCAACACAATATGATCGCTTACTTGACTGCTGATGATGCTTTATTTCCTCAGTATTCACAGATGGTGGCATTTTTAAATGCATCTTCATTGAGGTATGCACTTTCTCATACACCATTAGTCCCTGTCGCACACATTAGACAGTTTTGGAACAATGTTAGTTCCACAACAACTAATGGAGTGACCACATTAACCTCTACTGTTCATGGAAGAACATGGGTGGTCACTGAAGCTTTGGTTCGCCAAGCTTTGCGTCTTGATGACGCTGATGGTGTGACTACCCTTGCCATTGCAACAATAGAACAGGGTCTTAGGGAATTGGGTTATCCTATTCCTGCTGATGTCACTTTAAATAAATATCATAAGCAGGAATTTCCCTCTGACTGGAAATATTTGATACATGTCCTTTTACAATGCTTAAGTCCAAAATGTACTTCTTTTAATGAAATAAACAGATCAATAGCAAGTGCTTTGGTTTGTATAACACGTGGGCTTAAGTATAATTTTTCAAAAATGATTTTTGAAGGGATGTGTAAAAACAAGGGGAGTAAAATGACTTTGGCTTACCCTAGATTTTTGCAAATGGTCTTTGATTTACAAGCATATTGTTCTAGGGATCATGAAACTTTTTATGAGATCCCTAAACAACAGAAAACCATTTTTGCTAAAATGAGCTCCACCAATGAATCCATACCTCTTACCCAACCCATGCTTGAAGTAATTCAGGCTGCTCAACCACAACCAGACCCACAACCAGACCCTGAACCCCAACTTGAGCCTATTCATGAACCATCACCTTCACCAGAAAACATGGACATTGACCAACCCAGCGCTGACACTCAAAATGTGGGCGCTGACACAGCCACTCCCAACACTGATACAATTCTTGAACAATCCCAAACACCCCTTCATCAACCCACACCCACCCAATCTACTTCATCTTCCACCCCATTGCAATCTAGGTTGACTAAACGCCAAAGGGTTACTGGAGTGTTCTCCTCTAGTGATCCTAGCCTTGTAGCAGAGAGAACCACCTCCACAAGTGTGGCTGGTGAAATGGGTGAGGCTGGGGCTATTGACACAGGCTTAGATGCTGGTCAAGACAGTCCCAACATCATTAAGACCTCATCCATGCCCCATGATCCTATTTTGGGAGGTCAAATCCCCATTCTAGCTGAGGGCAGATTGGAACCTATGACAATAATTGAATTGACGGCGGCTGTCATTAGCTTGCAAAAGCAAAATGTCAGTCTTGTACAAACTGTCAACAACCAGGGAAGAGAACTCCAAGTTTTGAGGGAGAGAGTAACTGTTTTGGAGAATCCAAGTAGCAGGAGTTTAATGGAGGAATCTTCCAAAGGGGAGGATAAAGAGGATGAGGAGGATGAGTTGATTCACACAGCTAGTGAAAAGAGTTCAGAAAAGAGTTCACAATTTAGTGAATCTTTGCAGATTGCTGAAGCTCTCACCAACTTGAAGAAGCATCCAGTTGTTGATATATCCAAGATGACACCAAAGAACTTGGAAGGATCTTTCAAAGAAACATTGGGCGCTGATACAGGTTTGGACGCTGACACATCCAACGCTGATAAAGGTAATCGTGGCACTGATAGGAGCAACTTGGACGCTGACAAAGTTGCAGGTAGTGTTGATGTATTCCAGCCATCAACAATTATCAAAGATGTGTCCACACAGGTTTCTTCTTCTACTTTACCAATTATTGATCCAAAAGACAAAGGTAAAGGTACTTTGATTGAAGAAGATGTTCCAAAGAAAGATGCAGCACAAATAGCATTTGATGAACAGTTGGCTGCACAACTTGTGGAAAGAGATTTGAAGAGGAGTAGAAGATCACCATTTGTTGTTTCTGAAAGTGAGGAAGAAAGTGGTGATGGAAAAGATGATGATAGCTCAGATTCAAGCATTCAAATTATTGAAGATCCAGAAAGGCTTGAATATGGGGATGAGCTAGCAAAGGAAAGGTTGAGTGAGTTGAAGAATCAGGTTGATTGGGACCTACCAGAAATCACCAGAATGTACCATGCTTGGGAAGACCAGGTGATGGACAACCCAGGTATGAGTTTATCAGATCAAATTTGGGGGTTGGAAGTTCTTCTTAGGGTACAAGAAGACATCAAGGTGATTATGAGATTTAATGCACAAGAGGTCAAAACCTGGCTCAAGAGAGATAGAAGGCAGTTGTACTATAAGTTGCTTAGATGTCATCAGCCTAATTGGACATCAAAGAAGTTGCTGGCCTTATCTTTTGAGGAGCTAGAGTATAGGGCACATCCTATTTGGAGGAAGGTGCAAGAACAGAATGTCTACCAGTTTCTTTCAGAAGAAAGAAAACAAGAGCTTGCAGAGGAGATGCAGATTCAAAAGGAAATAAGGATTGCTCAAAGACCAGTGAAGAAAGGAGATCCTTTCCAATTTCCTAAAGATATGGATGTGTATTTTCCAACTGAAGGTGTTATAAGGAAGCATCTCAAGCTTTCTCCCTTGGAAGCTTCAGATTTGGTAAATGTAGTACCTCTAGATGACAGAAATCCAATCATCAGTTTTGATGAAGATGAGTGTGGATTTTGGAAGGTTGGACGATTTGGAAAGGAGGTACATACTTTCACTTCAGTTATTTCTATATTTGCAAGCATAGACAGGGAAGACTTGGTGCATCTATGGAGGTTAATAGAGGCCAAGTATACAACTGAAGCACCTACTTCAGCTAATGGAATAAGACTTTGGAACACATTTATGACTTTGTGTGGTCCAAAAGAAGCAGATCCTGCCATTTGGAAGGATCTTGAAGATGATCTCAGTAATCTTCATTGGAGGCTATATTCTACTTGTGGTGTATTTCATATGAGCTCTACAAAGTTTTCAGAATATTTGCTTGTGGATGCTGACTATTTCTTGTCCAAAGAAGTATTGGAGAAGATGCTAGAGACACCCTTGGAGATTGATTATACGAGTGATGTAGCCAAGGACTTGATCAGATATGTTTATCACCAACATAAGAAGTTATTGAAAGATTCCTCCTAAGCCTTTAGTTTTTATTCAGAAACTTGATCATTGGAATGGATATCAAGTTTAGGGGAGGATTGTTGGGAATAAAATATGGGTCAGATCACCAAACGCTGATAAGAAGAAAGTCAACGCTGATAGATTGACTTTGGACGCTGATAGAAGTCAACGCTGACAGCCTTGAAGATTGACACTGATAGAATATCTTTTGTTTATTTGTTTCTTTATTTATGTATGGTAAAGATAAGCACGACATTGTATTTTCTATTATTATCTTTACCTAGAATAGTTGATTCGTAGCTTATTGTACAAGACTTCTTGTTCTATAAAAGAAGGTCTTTTAGGTTAAAGTCATATATCAGTTTTCATAGTATTCGCAAGTTAAACCTTTCATTGTAATCAACACGATTATTCTAATACAAGTGAAAGTTTGTTTAACATCATTGTGTTTTAGATCAAGTGTTAATTCCGCATAACACTTTGTTACTTTATTCATAAGCAAAGGTTTCTCTACGTGTAGTACTTGATCTAATCTCGTATACACAAAGCTAATCGATCTAAGTTTGGGATCAACAAGTATTGGAGAATGAGGTAGGATATTGCATTGAGTATAAGTTGATTGAAACTTGAATAAAGTAAAAATTTAAACCGTATGGAATATGAGATTAATAAGAGGATGTCGTTAAGTTCTATGATTGAATTATAAGGTTTTAAATGATTGTTTGTTTGTGTTAAGGGTTGTTCCTAAGCCATTGTCCACTAACAAGGATGCCCAGTATCCAATAAATAAATCGAAGAAATCTTCTTCTGCATTGAGACCGATGGATCTTTCGGGACATGTGGAACACCTAATGACTCTTGTAGATTAGTATTCATTGTGGTATCTTTTAAAAATCCCTAACTTAACTGAGATATCAGTTGGTAGGATGAGTTCTTGGAAGTGTATGACATAGTGACACACAATGTGTTACGGTACAATTCTGACTTGTTTGTGATTAATGAAAAGACTACCTTTGATTTCTAAATTCTACATGTATCGATATTATCTATCTTTTCTTGCTTGTTCCTAATGCTCGCATTAGTGATGCAACCATTGAACAAGTACTCATCTCAAATTGAGTTACGTTGTGGATTATTCTCTTTGTATTCCTGAGTACCATCGAGGTCATGAACCTCATGATTATTTGGCTAAAGCTCATTTCCTAGCATATTGTAGTTAGTTCTTGGTGAATAACTTTTCATCACTCTTTTGCAGATCACTCATTGTTTTTATAAGATAAAACAGTATCCCTTGAGAAAAATTGAATTTTCATCACTATAAGGATTATTCAAAGTAAGATTTATAAGTGATTGTTATCGAAATGAGGTTGTTTATAAAACACCTTGGAAAACTTAACTGTTTTCATAACAAAGAAAATCTTTGTAAATTTATTCTTGATTCTTATTTAAGAATTAAGCATGAAAATGTTTTTATTATAAACATGATGATAAAATTTTGACGAACTAAGTATTGCATCGTTAATCTTGAAATTGTATATAGTTGCGCGCCTACATACAATCTGGAATGGACCATGCAAGGCTGATTAGTAGTCACCATAACACTGATTAATAAACACTACATTTTCTTTGAAGATTGTGAAAGATTAAATTTTATGAGATCTGCAAGAAGTGAAAAAATAGGGACATATTGTTAGAGACACCTACATATGTGTCTGTACCATTTATTCTTCTGAGTCGAATTTACTCATCTGTGGATATTGTCTTCATTGACAATTGATATCCCCTTTCTTTTCCTATTCTTTCATGGCAAGATTCTTAGGAAAAGTATCTGATTACTGAGTGTTGATACCCGACTGGATGTATCGACGTTCCTCTCATTTCTTTTGATTTGATTTCATTTGAATGACCTGGGTAACGATTCGAGGAGCTTTTGAATGCGTACTCAAATTATGAAAACATGGGATATATTCATATTCGTTAAATGTTTTCGTCTGTATCTGATTTGAAATCCTCTCCCGTAGATTATGCCTTGACCTTGCTCTATTAAGGTTAGTTATGTCTCCAGATATCCTTGAACTTGTGAAGGATTATGAGTTATTATTAGTCTTTTGAGAAATTCACATCTTATCGACGACAATGAAACTGGAAAGTTAATAGTGCCAGTAGAATGGATTGATTGATTATGACATGACGACATTGTCTTAATTGATGGGAACTAGATTAGAATTCCCCTAAATGATAAGATGTCGATTATCAAAAGTGATCTAAATAATTTATGATGGATGACCATATCCTGCATTTAGACTTGGAATTATACCGTGAATGGTTGTGAATTAGTCATAGATACTATAATCTAGAAAGAACCTAATATGAATTTATTAAAAGATGTTTCCGTTATCTGAAACTTTAGGAGGTATTTGTTGATGAGTTACCTAGACTTTCGCCATTAAGGCATGATAGGTGTGAAAACACCCATCCTTTTACCACTTAATTACAATGAAAACGGGACCTAAACGTATATTTTATGTCGTAAATGGCGGAATTATGCGTGGTTTGTGTTTTTATTGTGTTTCAGGATCAAATTGGGAAAAGGAAGGAAAACACGGTCTTTCACGGGCTTTTATCGAAGAAAAAGACAAAAGACGAAGTCAAAAGATCAAGATTGCAAAAAGAACGGAAGTCCAAGGCATATTCTAAAGATTTATCGAAGTAAAAGTCCAAAGACGGAAGTTTAATAAAGCCGAAGAACTCAAGTCTAATTTATAAAGAAAATACAAGACGAGTTCAAAGAAATCCCAAGACAAAGTCTTAAGAGTCGAAGAATTTAAGAAGACTAGGGACTGAACAAGAAATAAAGAAAGAAGAAAGAAGAAGGAAGCTTCCAACATAAGCTTCCCCTCCTCCTATAAATAGAAGTAGAAATCCCAATTTTGGGTTGGTTAGTTTTTAATTTAGCTTTAGGAGTAGGAGTAGTGTAGTTCTAGAGAGAGAAAGTGACAGTTTCTCTCACTAGAACTTTAATCTTTCATCTTACTTTCTTGTTTTTAATTGAATCTTTATTTTTATGCTTACTCTTGTTTTAAATTTCATCTTTTTAATCTTTCTTGTTAATCACGTTCTTGTTTTCATCATTTTTTTATCAAGTTTTTACATAAAGTTTTAATCTTTTGATTTTCGTGTCTTTATCTTGATGTTTTCATAAATTTTGATCTTCTCCCTAGCTTATTGGTAGCTTATTGTTGTTTTGTTTTGCTTATTGTCCTCTAAAAGTTCTTAAAAAGTTGTTTATTTTCGTTCTTTTTCGTTTTCCTAGTTTTTAGGAAAAACTGTTAAGAATTCTCAATGTTCACAAGAATTGAGAAATTGAATATCTTTGAGAATTGCGAAATCAATCTTCAGTATTGCGGAATTCGTAATTTCGCAATAATTGCGAATTCTTTGATTCCGCAATTATTGCGGATTTGTACTTTCTGCTTATTGCGGAATTGTGCACTTTCAGCGATTGCGAAATTATACAATTTTGGGATTGCGGAATTATGCAATCTCTGGATTGCGAAATCCTGAGTTGCGGATTCTTGCATTTCCATTATTGCGAAATTTGGCATTGCGAATTTAGTTCCCATTTCCTTTATAATTGAGAATTTAAATAAATTTTGTTTAAATAAATTTTGTTTAAATTTAATTTTTGAAAGGGTTTTTCTCCCATTCAAGACTTATCCCCCCGCCTCTCCTTTGTTGATGTCAACCGGGAACGAGGACAAGGTCTTTGATCCCGGTATCACATTCGAGGCTTCCCCATGGACCATTTAATTCGGGGACGAGTCAGGCTCGTGACTCGGTTAACAAAAACAAGCACTTTTTGGGAGGCAACCTAATTATCTATCTATCTTTCCTGTTTTCACCATAAGTGTAGGGGGAGCCCCGTTGGTGTTTCTTGTTTTCTTTCTTATCAAGTGTAGGGGATTAGAGCTTCAAAGACACACTCTTGATGACTTTTGCCGACCGTGATTCCGTGTTCCCTTCTTCCCGGTTCTATCCTAAACTCTCTTTTGATTCACTATTTTATATTTTCTCAATATTAAAACAGGAATCTCGTTAGTTGTCTTTTCCTTAACAAGATTTAAGCAAAGTGCACAATGTCCTAAGTGTAGGGGAGTTTACTCCCACATGCTTAAACATTGAGGACAATGTTTATCTCAAGTGTAGGGGGGACTTCTATCGAAGTTAAGTGGACTTTTCTGTGAATTTGCCCTCATTTTTCCGAAAATTCGTGTTTTCGACATTTTTCAAAATTTTTTTTATCTATTTTGGCCTAGTTGTAGTTTCCTTTATTTTTGTTATTTTCTTTTATTGTTCAATAAAATGGTTTTAGCAAGTTTAGATGTCTTAGATATATTAGGCCCATTGTGAATATTTTGACTCAACCCGAGTTTACTTATCCAAGTTTACTCTAGCTAGTATCCTTAACCATGTAGACCTTTATTGGTTTATTAGGCTAAGCATCCACGAGTCTCATTCCTTGATATTTTAAATTGTGGAGAACGAGAAATGATAGAGTTAGTTATAAGTTTGGTATTCTTTCATTAACTTATGCGAGTTAATTATGATCTTTTTCTCCCCTCGCGTGTAAATAAATAAATGCAATAAGTAAGGTCGTACGGTCCGAAAAATTCCTTAGCTTTAAGCCCAAGATCGTTTAAAAGTTGCTCGGTATTGATTACAGTTCATAGCCAAGGCATAACTAATGAAACGGGACGCGAAGATTGGCGAGTCCAAAAAGGCCCTAACAAGGCATGAGGATTCCATTTTGTTGCTAAAGATCCAAGATGATGTGAAAAGCATTATTCTAAAGTCAATATGAAGGATCAAGACACACGACGAAAAGCAATCACTCCCATAAAGATCAAGGAGAAATCTATCCGAAAAGACCCTCACAAGGTATGAGGATAAATAGATCCAAGTCCGAAAAGGAGGCGGATCGTTGTATCTCAAAATCCCAAATTACGATTGAAGAAATAATGATGAAGTCGTGGTCAACGTTTGAAGAATATCTCAACTTCCCAAGTGAAGATATACACTATATATGAAGATAAGAGCATAATTTCAAGAACGTCTTCTCAAGATTTGAAGTATGAAGTAAATGCCAAATATCGGTCCGAGAAAGGTTTCAAATCGTGAAGCGAGTTATGCCAAGATATGAACTTTTTGAGGTCTCGAGAAGCAGTTTTAAAAGATTTTGTCCTTTAGCTAACTATGGATTAGATCGTCCTACTTTATTTTCAGCCTTAATAAACTATCGAAATAAGTCAAACAATGCATCCTCGTGATCATTCAAGACATCAATAAAATATAAGAGTTACCCATAGGAATAAGGGAGTCTTAGTGATTAATTGAACCGCATGAATAAATGATTGTTATGCTAACTTGTACTAACAATGATCTTGTTTTTAAGCTTGGCATGGGGAACGTGAAACTTGAGGGTGATAAACATTCACGACACCAAAGCCCTAATGTAAGTCTTAGATTTCTTTACAAGTTTCATCCTTGTTGCATTTTGTTATTTTCTATCTTTTAATTTTTCCTTAGTTGTTTAATAAAGGCCAAGGTAGGTTGATTATGATGGAAAGTGTAAACCTTGCTTTATTTCTAAGCATTGCATGAGGGCATTGCAATGGTCAAGTGTAGAGGATTTGATAGGTGTGAAAACACCCATCCTTTTACCACTTAATTACAATGAAAACGGGACCTAAACGTATATTTTATGTCATAAATGGCGGAATTATGCGTGGTTTGTGTTTTTATTGTGTTTCAGGATCAAATTGTGAAAAGGAAGGAAAACACAGTCTTTCACGTGCTTTTATCGAAGAAAAAGACAAAAGACGAAGTCAAAAGATCAAGATTGCAAAAAGAACGGAAGTCCAAGGCATATTCTGAAGATTTATCGAAGAAAAAGTCCAAAGACGGAAGTTTAATAAAGCCGAAGAACTCAAGTCTAATTTATGAAGAAAATACAAGACGAGTTCAAAGAAATCCCAAGACAAAGTCTTAAGAGTCGAAGAATTTAAGAAGACTAGGGACTGAACAAGAAATAAAGAAAGAAGAAAGAAGAAGGAAGCTTCCAACATAAGCCTCCCATCCTCCTATAAATAGAAGTAGAAATCCCAATTTTGGGTTGGTTAGTTTTTAGTTTAGCTTTAGGAGTAGGAGTAGTGTAGTTCTAGAGAGAGAAAGTGACAGTTTCTCTCACTAGAACTTTAATCTTTCATCTTCCTTTCTTGTTTTTAATTGAATCTTTATTTTTACGCTTACTCTTGTTTTAAATTTCATCTTTTTAATCTTTCTTGTTAATCACGTTCTTGTTTTCATCATTTTTTTATCAAGTTTTTACATAAAGTTTTAATCTTTTGATTTTCGTGTCTTTATCTTGATGTTTTCATAAGTTTTGATCTTCTCCCTAGCTTATTGGTAGCTTATTGTTGTTTTGTTTTGCTTATTGTCCTCTAAAATTTCTTAAAAAGTTGTTTATTTTCGTCCTTTTTCGTTTTCCTAGTTTTTAGGAAAAACTGTTAAGAATTCGCAATGTTCACAAGAATTGCGAAATTGAATATCTTTGAGAATTGCGAAATCAATCTTCAGTATTGCGGAATTCGTAATTTCACAATAATTGCGAATTCTTTGATTCCGCAATTATTGCGGATTTGTACTTTCTGCTTATTGCGGAATTGTGCACTTTCAGCGATTGCGAAATTATACAATTTTGGGATTGCGGAATTATGCAATCTCTGGATTGCGAAATCCTGAGTTGCGGATTCTTGCATTACCATTATTGCGAAATTTGGCATTGCGAATTTAGTTCCCATTTCCTTTATAATTGCGAATTTAAATAAATTTTGTTTAAATTTAATTTTTGAATTTATTTTTCCCGCCATTTTCTTAAGTTTTGTTTTACTCATTTCGTTTTATTTTTCGTAAACTTTATTTTAATTTTTCTTTTCTTAGTTTAATTTTAAACGTGTTATATTTTATAGTTTTAATTTCTTTACGTTTTAATTTCTCGTCCTTTATTTTTAAGAGTCTTTATTTTTAGTTTAATCTTTTATCGCTTTCAATTTTTGTGCTTTCATTAGTTTAAACGACAACCCTTTTCTTTTCTACCAAGAACAACTGAGTCGCACGTTAACCGGAAATCAATTCGAGAAGATTCCGAGAAACGAACTTTTAACCTAGCAAAATCTTAATTTCAAATGGTGCCGCTGCCGGCTCTTTTCGTGAAGATTTACGGTTTTTTGTGAGAGACGCGTTGCCTTTTGGGACCCGTTCACTTGTGAACGTTATTTTTCGTGTCTAAAATTTTCAAAAAAAAATCCAAAAATATTTGAAAAATCATAAAAAGCATTTCTTTTTCAAAGTTCTGCACCAAAAATATTCTTCTTGCTTATCTATCTTTCTTTATGGATTTTTATGTCCATTGCGTCCGGTGTGGGAAACAATTATTTGGGAACAACTCTTGTCAAAGGTGTACATGTGAGCGGTGCGGTAACGATATCGACAATACACAATTCCTATTTGGATTTTGTTCTTTGTGCAACTCGACTAATTCGTCCTTTTTGAACCCACCTCCTCCTGTTCCCCCGTGCATCTATTGTGGAAGCAATTCTCATTGGCATGTTTCGTGCCCGGTTAGATACCCGTATGGTCACGAGCAAGAACCGGGGTACAATTATGACAATGGTAATAGCTATCCACAAGAAGCACCCAGTTTCTCTCCATACCCATGGTGCTATATTTGTGGGGTCCCTCACGATGCTTCTTTTTGTGATCCGTCGCAAGTCTTTGAGAAAGTACCGTGCTATCATCCTAGTGTCTATAACTTTGAGCCCCCACATCACACCCTCAATCATCAATCCTCTCAGCAAATTAGTCTTGATCAACAACTCACTTCTTTGAATGGCATTCTAGAAAGTATAGCTCAACTTCGAGCTAACTTGCATCCGGAAAGGCAACCGTTGCTTGATGTGGACGAAACCTTGAAAACCACTGACACCTTTTTAAGCCAATTTAGTCGTTTTCCCTTCTTTTCTACACCAAAATGTTTAATTATAGCATGGGATAGAATTGGTGAAATTGAACATACTCGGGGCGATGAACAACAAAAGTTACTGCATGAGCTTCTTAAAGATGTGGAGGTTATCAAGGAAGAGTTAGCTGACTATGTCACTCCTAACTGGACTCGTCCCATCTATTATGATGATGACGACGACGATGATGTCTACACTTTCAACCAATCTTCTGAAGTTGCTGCTCATACTCTCGATGTTCCTACTGCATCTAAGGATCTAGATTCGTTGAATGAGCTTAGTGATGTTGGTCTCGACAAAGTATTGGATGATGAGGTTTGTGAATTACCTGCTATGGAGCCTGAGGACGACGTTACTCTTACGGAAGAGGTCGATCCTAGTGATGACGATTCTTCTCTCTGCTATGAGAATTTCACTTTTGAAATTTCTCAATCTCCACCGGGAGATGCAGACGATGACGATTTATTCTCTCCGGTTTACGAGAAGTTCACCGATGAACATGATCTTGTGGATAAGGTGGAAGACGTGCTTCTTCGTGATAGATTACGGAAAGTTCATCTTCTTATTGCTCAAATCGAAGCATTGACTTCTCCTCCTCTTTCCGAGTCTTTGCCTCCATCTATTCCTCCCGTTGAAGATAATGACCCATTGCTGGAAGAAATCGACATTCACTCCATCCCTCCAGGTATTGCTGATTCTGACACGGAGGGGGACATTATTTTTGATAATTTGCTGCAGGAAGATATTGTCCCAAGTCCCCCTCCCGAGCACCTTTCATCCTCCCCTTTAGCCACTATTTCGGAGGATGAGTGCTTTGACCCAGGAGGTGACATTGATTATGCTTTGATTGATACCATTACGGCTTTGCCGTTTGCTCAGCATCCATTGTCTTTGGGGGAGGACAATGTGCTTACTTTACCCAACCTACCTCCCGTGGATCTTGAATTCACATACTTCTCGTATGTTGAAAGGGTTTTTCTCCCATTCAAGACTTATCCCCCCGCCTCTCCTTTGTTGATGTCAACCGGGAACAAGGACAAGGTCTTTGATCCCGGTATCACATTCGAGGCTTCCCCATGGACCATTTAATTCGGGGACGAGTAGGGCTCGTGACTCGGTTAACAAAAACAAGCGCTTTTTGGGAGGCAACCCAATTATCTATCTATCTTTCCTGTTTTCACCATAAGTGTAGGGGAGCCCCGTTGGTGTTTCTTGTTTTCTTTCTTACCAAGTGTAGGGGATTAGAGCTTCAAAGACACACTCTTGATGACTTTTGACGACCGTGATTCCGTGTTCCCTTCTTCCCGGTTCTATCCTAAACTCTCTTTTGATTCACTATTTTATATTTTCTCAATATTAAAATAGGAATCTCGTTAGTTGTCTTTTCCTTAACAAGATTTAAGCAAAGTGCACAATGTCCTAAGTGTAGGGGAGTTTACTCCCACATGCTTAAACATTGAGGACAATGTTTATCTCAAGTGTAGGGGGACTTCTATCGAAGTTAAGTGGACTTTTCTGTGAATTTGCCCTCATTTTTCCGAAAATTCGTGTTTTCGACATTTTTCAAATTTTTTTATCTATTTTGGCCTAGTTGTAGTTTCCTTTATTTTTGTTATTTTCTTTTATTGTTCAATAAAATGGTTTTAGCAAGTTTAGATGTCTTAGATATATTAGGCCCGTTGTGAATATTTTGACTCAACCCGAGTTTACTTATCCAAGTTTACTCTAGCTAGTATCCTTAACCATGTAAACCTTTATTGGTTTATTAGGCTAAACATCCACAAGTCTCATTCCTTGAGATTTTAAATTGTGGAGAACGAGAAACGATAGAGTTAGTTATAAGTTTGGTATTCTTTCATTAACTTATGCGAGTTAATTATGATCTTTTTCTCCCCTCGCGTGTAAATAAATAATTGCAATAAGTAAGGTCGTACGGTCTGAAAAATTCCTTAGCTTTAAGCCCAAGATCGTTTAAAAGTTGCTCGGTATTGATTAGAGTTCATAGCCAAGGCATAACTAATGAAACGGGACGCGAAGATTGGCGAGTCCAAAAAGGCCCTAACAAGGCATGAGGATTCCATTTTGTTGCTAAAGATCCAAGATGATGTGAAAAGCATTATTCTAAAGTCAATATGAAGGATCAAGACACACGACGAAAAGCAATCACTCCCATAAAGATCAAGGAGAAATCTATCCGAAAAGACCCTCATAAGGTATGAGGATAAATAGATCCAATTCCGAAAAGGAGGCGGATCGTTGTATCTCAAAATCCCAAATTACGATTGAAGAAATAATGATGAAGTCGTGGTCAACGTTTGAAGAATATCTCAACTTCCTAAGTGAAGATATACACTATATATGAAGATAAGACCATAATTACAAGAACGTCTTCTCAAGATTTGAAGTATGAAGTAAATGCCAAATATCAGTCCGAGAAAGATTTCAAATCGTGAAGCGAGTTATGCCAAGATATGAACTTTTTGAGGTCTCGAGAAGCAGTTTTAAAAGATTTTGTCCTTTAGCTAACTATGGATTAGATCGTCCTACTTTATTTTCAGCCTTAATAAACTATCGAAATAAGTCAAACAATGCATCCTCGTGATCATTCAAGACATCAATAAAATATAAGAGTTACCCATAGGAATAAGAGAGTCTTAGTGATTAATTGAACCGCATGAATAAATGATTGTTATGTTAACTTGTACTAACAATGATCTTGTTTTTAAGCTTGGCATGGGGAACGTGAAACTTGAGGGTGATAAACATTCACGACACCAAAGCCCTAATGTAAGTCTTAGATTTCTTTACAAGTTTCTTCCTTGTTGCATTTTGTTATTTTCTATCTTTTAAATTTTCCTTAGTTGTTTAATAAAGGCCAAGGTAGGTTGATTATGATGGAAAGTGTAAACCTTGCTTTATTTCTAAGCATTGCATGAGGGCATTTCAATGGTCAAGTGTAGAGGATTTGATAGGTGTGAAAACACCCATCCTTTTACCACTTAATTACAATGAAAACGGGACCTAAACGTATATTTTATGTCATAAATGGCGGAATTATGCGTGGTTTGTGTTTTTATTGTGTTTCAGGATCAAATTGTGAAAAGGAAGGAAAACACGGTCTTTCACGGGCTTTTATCGAAGAAAAAGACAAAAGACGAAGTCAAAAGATCAAGATTGCAAAAAGAACGGAAGTCCAAGGCATATTCTGAAGATTTATCGAAGAAAAAGTCCAAAGACGGAAGTTTAATAAAGCCGAAGAACTCAAGTCTAATTTATGAAGAAAATACAAGACGAGTTCAAAGAAATCCCAAGACAAAGTCTTAAGAGTCGAAGAATTTAAGAAGACTAGGGACTGAACAAGAAATAAAGAAAGAAGAAAGAAGAAGGAAGCTTCCGACATAAGCCTCCCCTCCTCCTATAAATAGAAGTAGAAATCCCAATTTTGGGTTGGTTAGTTTTTAGTTTAGCTTTAGGAGTAGGAGTAGTGTAGTTCTAGAGAGAGAAAGTGACAATTTCTCTCACTAGAACTTTAATCTTTCATCTTCCTTTCTTGTTTTTAATTGAATCTTTATTTTTACGCTTACTCTTGTTTTAAATTTCATCTTTTTAATCTTTCTTGTTAATCACGTTCTTGTTTTCATCATTTTTTTATCAAGTTTTTACATAAAGTTTTAATCTTTTGATTTTCGTGTCTTTATCTTGATGTTTTCATAAGTTTTGATCTTCTCCCTAGCTTATTGGTAGCTTATTGTTGTTTTGTTTTGCTTATTGTCCTCTAAAATTTCTTAAAAAGTTGTTTATTTTCGTCCTTTTTCGTTTTCCTAGTTTTTAGGAAAAACTGTTAAGAATTCGCAATGTTCACAAGAATTGCGAAATTGAATATCTTTGAGAATTGCGAAATCAATCTTCAGTATTGCGGAATTCGTAATTTCGCAATAATTGCGAATTCTTTGATTCCGCAATTATTGCGGAATTGTGCACTTTCAGCGATTGCGAAATTATACAATTTTGGGATTGCGGAATTATGCAATCTCTGGATTGCGAAATCCTGAGTTGCGGATTCTTGCATTTCCATTATTGCGAAATTTGGCATTGCGAATTTAGTTCCCATTTCCTTTATAATTGCGAATTTAAATAATTTTTGGTTAAATTTAATTTTTGAATTTATTTTTCCCGCCATTTTCTTAAGTTTTGTTTTACTCATTTCGTTTTATTTTTCGTAAACTTTATTTTAATTTGTCTTTTCTTAGTTTAATTTTAAACGTGTTATATTTTATAGTTTTAATTTCTTTACGTTTTAATTTCTCGTCCTTTATTTTTAAGAGTCTTTATTTTTAGTTTAATCTTTTCTCGCTTTCAATTTTTGTGCTTTCATTAGTTTAAACAACGACAACCCTTTTCTTTTCTACCAAGAACAACTGAGTCGCACGTTAACCGGAAATCAATTCGAGAAGATTCCGAGAAACGAACTTTTAACCTAGCAAAATCTTAATTTCAAGGCAAGTCGAATTTGGTACTGATTATATTCCCGGTGCTGCACCCGTGGCGTATGCACTGTACGTCAGCACCATCTGGATTAAAAGAATTACCATACAACTGAGAGAGTTGTTGGAGAAAGCTTTTATTCTATCAAGCTCGTCATCATGAAGAGCTATGGTGTTATTATTTCTTATATTTATTGATTACCGTGAACTAAGTAAATTGACGATTAAAATCTATATCCACTACCCAAGATGATAGATTGTTCGATCATTTACAAGGTTCTAGCGTATGTTCTAAAGGTTTGATCCTCGGCATGGTTATCATCAATTTCGCGTCCGCGAAAAAGATTATCTATTCCAATCACTACATCCAGAACTTGTAATGAACATTATAAGTTTCACGTGATATCGTTTGGATTGACAATGCACATGTAGTATTCATAAATTGGGTTAATCACGTGTGTAGGCTGTAAATTGATAAATTCATGCTTGCGATCATTAAGGACCATCTGTTTGTTTATAAGAATAAGAATGAGTTAATAATTATTTATATATTGTCCTGAATTGGCCGAACAATGAAAACCTGTACCTTGAATAATTAACATGTGAATAAAGGTTTATTCATTTACATTAGATGACCGTGTGAATAATAGAAAATGGAATATATTGACTCTTCAAAAATTGGAACCATTAAGGCTTTGGATTTTACCAAAAAGAAAATAGAAATATGTTTCGACAAATGTTTTAACAAAGTATTTTTAAGGAATCATTCCTTATAACTAAAACATTTAACTAAACTCCTGTTTAGGGGTAAATGTTTGTATATACCTCAAGACAAACTAAGAGGGATTGAGGAAACCATATAAATCATGACTTGAAATTTGAAACGACAATTTTTGCTTTTCAACTAAGAAAATTTTGACCAAAATATAAGCAAATATTTTTTCGAACATTTACGAATCTCACAAGGTATTTTCAGTAAATCAACAAAAATCGTGTTAATTAAATTCAAATTTATTCTTTTGAACATTTTCCTATAATTGGACGAACCGAGAAAATTTAAAACTTTTTACGCTTACGTTTCATAAAAATTGAATATTTATTATTTAATTATTTGAATTAACTATCGACGTTTTAAACGTCGGATTGAGAAAAAATGATAAAAATAATAGCTAAGACGAAACTAAAACTTAGAAAATATGAAGAAAGAATTTCTGAGTAAATTGTGGACATGATAATTATTTCATCAGAAAGATGAATGTAAATACTGACACATTATGTAAAACTGATAAAGAATTAATTAAGATGTGTTCCTTAATAATGACTGTGCAAAGTAATTTGTCCGAACAATTTAGAAATAAATGAGGCTTGTAAGAAGGATAATACAGATAATAAAAAGGGGTTCGCAGCTAATGTGAACCACTAGAAATGAGAGCCGATGGTTTTAATTATATAAAAGGCCACTTGTGGTTGCCTAAACATGGAAGATTTCAAGATTTAGTTATGTTGGAATCTCGTAAGATTAAGTATCTATTCATGTCATTTCTGATTAAATGTATCTTTATCTGAAGAAGTTGTACTGATGGCAAATTATGAAGGCAGACATTGCCTCATACATTAGTAAACGTCTAGATATTGCAAAGGTCATCATCTGAATTTGATTCGATTTGGGTCATCGTCGACAGACTGACCAAATCTACTAATATCATTCCCGTTAATGATAATGCTAGATTCTTGATGAAGAAATTGACTCTTTTGTATTTAAAGGAGTTATGTAAACATAGTGTGCCTGTATCGAACATCTTTATCAAGATCCTCGCTTCGCATCGAATTTCTAGAGATTTTCTCAGATGTAATTGGGAACGAACCTTGATGAGAGTACTGTTTACCACCCCAAATCTAAGGGACGAGGTAAAGTAACAATACAAAACACTAGAAGTCTTATTTTATGTTTGAATGATTGACCTTTGGTAATGAACCGTATAATCGTTTCCTTTGGAGAGATTATCATTGATAATTATCGTATTAGGATCGAGACTGAATCTTGTGAGAGCATCTGTAAGCAGGAGTTGGGAGGAAGACACCCGACATACACCCAATGTGAGTTGGACATGTCTTTTAGGTTTAAGGTTTCCTATGATGACAAACCTAACCTTGCAAAATACCCAACCCGCGAGACCTGAAATAATTGTTGAAATTAGGATCTGATTATTGACTGCCGGTAGTGGGCAGGAGGTTATGTGAATACGAAGTGTAGATCTTGAAGTGCCAGATGGGTAGCGAAGTTATGCCAAAAATTTTAACCATGGAAAAAAATAAATTGATGATCTGAAAGATCAAGGGATACAAGTCCCCGTTGTATGGGACCATTGAGATGATGTAAAAGATTGGTTTGAAAGGCATATAAGCTGGATCTACCCTAGGACTTCAAGAGCTGTGTGAATTATGTTTCGTATATCGAACTTGATGAAATCTCTATCAAGTGAAAATCTGATCACTTCTTGATAAAGTTTAGATCGGCGAAAAGTTGCATTCATCAAAAACCCGTGAACATCATGGATAGAGAAAGTAAGTCAACATTAAGCCTGATCTTATTCCCGTAGCTATGTTTGATGAAACTCGCGTATTGTAATGAATTACACTTGTGAGAAAAGACCGAATGTGGAGGAAATACCCACATGGCTTTAACTCTATAAGAAGCGAGTAGTAAGATAAATTGATCTTTGAGGACAAAGATCCTGTTTAGGGGTAAATGCTGTGACAATCCGTCAATTTATGGTTGATATTTTATTCTCAAGTGTTATTTAAAAACATTATTTTAATGTTATATTATGAACTCACTCATTTATGGGAAGAAATTTGGGTTTACGTCTTGAAGTAGCATCGACTACGTCTAAACCGGAGGATTCTACGTTACGTGCTTACGTTTACATACACCGTTTTGGTGACAGTCCGACATTTCAGAAAATAAATTTATCCGTGAAAATTATTTTGAGATTTTAAATTTATGTTGGTTCATAAACTCACAAATTTACGAGAAGAGATTTGGACTTACGATTATAATTTAACATCCTTTAAGACTAAACCGGAAATCCTAGGTTTACGTATTTACGTTTTTGAACTTCGTTTTTGATGAGACAATTTTTATTAGATTCGTTTTGTGCCGTTGATTCATAATTTATAAAAACATTTTTCGTAAAACGACCCGAGGGCACGTAAATCGAGGAAACTAGAATCGAGGAGTACCCATAAATTAGTGGAGATGAGACAAGTTTACACTTGCCTCACCCCCACTATGGGTGGCCAAGACTTAGACAACATACCAAGTGTGGTGTCAAGTTTACATACACACTAAGGACACATGTCCTTAGTGCTATGCAAAACCACTTAACCACAAAACAAGCTAACCATAAACCATTTCTCACACATGCAAACCAAGAAACTCTCCCAACTCTTCCTCTCTCCCCTTGAAAGTCCAACACCACCATTATATCACCATCATCATCAAATTTTGACCATAAACAAAAGATATAATCAACATATGTTGATAACTACACAAAAAGATGAAGATTGGAGGTGATTTTAACATATAAAAAGGAGTTTTCATGGAGGTCTTTGGGCTGATTTTCAAGAAGGAGTTTAGGGCTGATTTGTTGAAGGTGTCTTCATATCCTTGGTAATCTTGAAGGTGGTCTTGATATTTCATAAGATTGGTTACCAAAACCAAGCCTTGTTCATCTAAAATCTCAACCTTTTCATCACTTTGGTGGTATAGAGATTGTTTCTTCCTATCCTCTTGTTATTTTGATTATGTAATCTTGTATTTTATTTATTTATGTATATGTATATGATGATGAATGATGATTAAAAATATTATGTGGGGATTTAGTGTTGATAAACATGGGTAAAAAGATGGAAAACCACATGTAAAATGGTTAAATCATGCTTAAAATAATTGGCAATACAAAAACAGTAAAAAACCATATGATAAGTATTAAGTCTTTTACACATGTGAGAGTTGGCCATGCAATGGAATCATTATAATAAGTGAGATATGATCAAAACAAAATTGATGTGTCAATCTGAATAGTCTGTTTTGTGAGGACTGTTAGGGATACTTAGACTTAGATTTAGCAGTAGCTAAAGCTAAGTTAATTGTAGCACATATCATGTAGTTTATGGTGTCCAAAAATGAGCTTCTATATCTTTGTAGAACTCAAGATATGATAAAAATGGTGAAAGTGAAACTAAAAATCAGATTTGTGAAATTAAAGTATAATAGTATTATAATAACACTCAAATAAATATAGTATAAAATGTAAAATTAAAACCCAATAAATTATATATAACATTTATATAAGTATGTAAAATAATAAATAAATGAGACATTTTATAAAAATGGCAATTTGATAAGTTTTATAAGTTATAAAACTATAAACATGATTTTTACGTCTTTTCGGCTAAAACCGTAAAATTAACGTTTTCGTCAATTAAAACTTAGATGGTGGGACCCGTCTAATGTAAAATTTTTATAAATCATATACTGATATATAAGTACATATTACAAGTAAAAACCGATAAAACCCGAGCTTTATAACATACAGACATTAACGGGCCAAATTAGACTTATTAGACTATTGACCCAACTAGTTTGAATAAACACTAATGGACTTACTCATTGGGTTTAACCCACTTGGGCCCAACATATGAGTATAGGACTGATATTAAAAAGTATAAATGGGCTAATATAAAGTATTGGACTTTAATGGGCTTATTGGGCCTTAACAAGTAAAGAAGTTAAACTAGTGAAACTAGTATAAAAATTTACCAACATATAACACTATAATGAGTGAATAAAGATGTACAATCCCACTTGATCATCATCATATTTATAAAATCATCATATATATACATAGCTATTATTTTTATAAAGTCATAGGACAAGAGTCTAAGACCGAGTATTACTTGTCTAGGTTTCCATGATTGAAGCACGTACCGTACATCCAAATCGCCGATAACCGCCTTTCCCAATCAACGTGAGTTCATAGCCTCGCACTCTTCTAAATGTTTTTATGAAATGTTTTATAAACCCGCGAGGGAGATAACATGTTAGTTTTTATGAAATAGGACACTAGTTGTCCCGATTGTTTGTTTATTGATATGGACCCGAATGATTGTATGACCCGATGAATGATTGTATGACCCGATGTATGAAATAAAATGGATTATTAAAGTTAGATTATGTCACTAAAAGTCCCATTAGCATGAATTGTGAACTACCGGGATTTGGTAGACGCTTATGCATATAATAGTACTATTTGGGGACGATCACCCCAGTTCGCGCCTTGACGGTTGATCCCCGTCGTGCCACATTGATTGGTAAGCGAATTTATGTATGAGAAGATTTACACAAGCGTGATTATTGTGACGACACGCTAATTTAGATGGGCAAATTGAGTTTCGGGCTAGCTACCCGTTGTTTGTTGTAGTAAGGTAACAATGTCATGCGGCTTATAATAATCCAAAAAAAAATAACAAAATACTGCTATACGCACCGAATTACGATATATTGCCTGACTAGCAATACGGGGTCAAATTATTGATATTATGTTTGTGTTTTGGTTTTACATAACCATATTCATATAACGGTTTTTATTTAACTCTACACGACGTTATAAAACGTATTGTATGATATTTTTACGACATTGGTTCGTATAATGGTTTTGAAGGCGAAAGCCTATATTGTGATTTTGACAAGGATTTGTATAAAATGTTTTTGGCCTATTTCATGGTCTACTATAAAGATTTGTACAAAAGTGATTTTCGGTAATAATTATATACCGATGATACATTGATTGTTTTATTAAACTCTATGAATTCACTCGGCGTTTTCGCTGACCTTTTTCTTTTAACATGTTTTATCTCTGGTACTTGAAGGTAATTCTCGGGAAGACAACAAGAATTCATGGCCCACACTTAAACAATAATTTCCATTCAAATGCTTTGTAAAACTTGTATGAAATGCAATGACTTGGGACCTATGTAAACTTGATATTTATGAATGGAAATGCTTTATTATTAAACGACACAATTTTTATGCGTTGTCTATGATGTGAGTAATGTGCTATCCCGTAACACCAACGAGTCTTCCGCTGTATTGAATTGTGTAAATTTGGGGGTGTTACAAGAACCATCTTTCTTCCTAATAAAAAAAACAGGAGCACCCCACGGTGACAAACTCGGTCTAATAAATCCTGTTGGGAATAAAATAAGGCCAGATCACTTGAGCGCTGACAAGAGTAAAACAAGCGTTGACAGGAGCAGAACAAGCGCTGACAGCTCAAGCGTTGACAAGATAAAGTCAAGCGTTGATACATTGAAGACAAGCACTGATGGGAAGATATACTCTACGTGTTTATTGTATTCTAGATTACTTCTAGTAAAGATAGGAACAACAATGTATTTTCTATATTTATCTTTACCTAGAATATTGATACGTAGATTATTGTACAAGGCTTCTTATGTTTATAAAATAAGACCTTTAGGTTAATGTTTCATATAAGTTTTCATTCGTAAACTACTTTCATTGTAAGCAAGTTTGATATCATTAATCAAAGTGAAAGTTTGTTTATATCATTGTGTGTTCGTGTTTATAAGTGTTAATTCCGCATAACACTTAGATTATCATAAACATATACAAAGGTTTCTCTAAGTGTATTACTTGATCTAATCTCGTATACATAAAGCTAAATCGATCTAAGTTTGGGATCAACAAGTGGTATCAGAGCTTGTTGAGGAACTTTTGATCTTAAAGAACAGAAGAACCCTAAAATCACCAAAACCATAAATTTCTCAAAAACCCTAACAACATCATGTCAGAAATAACCTCCTCATCCACCTCACCTTTACCAAACATCAAGATTCCCATGCTTGATGCAACAAACTTTGAATTGTGGAAATTCAACTTTGAGCAATATCTAGGGATCTATGACTACACACTCTGGGAGATTATTGAATATGGAAACACATTCGATAAAGCTCAAAAGATTGCTGATGCTATTACTCAAAGATCAGCTGTTGCTGGATGTTCTGAAAAAGATAAGAAAGAAAAACCTAAAGATGGTAGAGCTGTGTCTGCTAATGACATAGCAAAGAAAAGGGTTGACATGAAAACCCTAAATATTCTGAAACTCTCGTTGGGACAAGAGAACCAGCATAAATATAGAGGTTATGACTCTGCTAAACACCTTTGGGCAGCTCTTGAAGTTGCATATGGTGGCAATGCAGATACCAGGGAAGAAAAGAAGAAACAGCTCATGCATGATTATGTTGTTTTCAAAGCACAACCCAATGAGAAGCTGAGTAGTGTGAGAAGCAGTTTTCTTGACATCACAAGCAAATTTTCCTTCATGGGGACACAACTTGGTGATGTTGACATCAATGCTACTTTTCTTAAAAGTCTTGGTGAGGTGTGGAAGATTGAGGCAAGATCCATTCTTGCCAATAATACTTACAAAAGTTCCACGTTTGATGACATTTACAACAAACTGAGGCTGTTGGAAGATGAAACTCTTTTAGAACATGGAAACAAGTCTACCAACAGTAATATGGCCTTCTTCTCTCACAGTGAAAGTTAATTCAATCAGAAGGACTCTTACATGCATCCAGTTACTGGATCATCATGTGTCAGCGCTGGAACAAGTCCTGTCAACGTCTCCTTCTCAGACGCTGACACATTCACAAGTGTCTCCCCAAGAGTTAAACCTGCTGGTTTGGATTTGGACACTGTATGTGCTTATATTGCTTCTTTGCCCAATGGTTCAGTGATTACATATGAGGACCTTGAGCAGATAAGTGATGAGCACTTGGAAGAGATGGACATTAAGTGGAACATGGCTCTTGCTAGTATAAGAGCAAACAGGTGGAACAGAAGGTTTAAGAAGAAGATGACCTTCAATGCAAAAGACACAGCTGGATTTGATAAATCCAAAGTTGAATGCTACAACTGTCATCGTATGGGGTACTTCATGAGGGAATGCAGATCTCCTAGAAGATCTGATGCTGGTAAACCCTCAAGTCAAGTTGTTAAAGCTCAAGATTCCAAAGCCATGGTTGCAGTTCAAGGAATTGATGGTATGGGATGGGATTGGAGCTATCTGGCTAAGAATGTTGAAGAGGATAAAGCTTTGGTTGTTGAGGTTGAAGAAGAAGAGCATGTTGAATATGCTCTCATGGCACACTCCTCCTCTTCATCTGATAATGAGGTATACAATGATGCTTTTTGTAGTAAAGGTTGTAGGTTAAACACTGAGAAACTTAACAAAGAGGTGTTAAGATTATTAAGTGATCTGAGTACTGAAAAGTGCAAACTGTCTAATTACCAGCTAGCTCTCACTCAAACTGAGAAGACATTTTCTGAATACAAGAAAATGGAATTTGACTTAAAAGATAAAATAAATATCTTAAAACATGAGTTAAATGCTAGTATGGATATTAGAAACATTATAGAAAGGGTTAATGGTGAGTTACAGGCTAAATTAGATGAGGCCATTAAGAATAAAGACAATGTTAGCCTTAAAATTCAAAGATTTGATAGAGCCACTGAAACCCTAGGAGACTGTGTGAGTAAACAAATAGATCCTAAGGACATGACTAGGATTGGGATGAATGATTACTCTTTGGTTCCACCACCAGCTGGTGACTTCTATGGTGTCCAACAAAAGGACCTATCTTGGACTGGTTTGCCAGAATTCCAAGAGGAGGAATTTATTCCTCCACCAAGAGTTGTCACTCCAGTTGAAGAGTACCAACAAAAGTTGACTGACCTGAATGAATGGAAGAAAGCTAACCCTACTTTGTTTGTTAAGGGTGGCTTGCTATGTGAAAGTCCCAATGAGTCAACACCCATTAAGGTTACTAATCCAATCACTGGTAAAGCTGTTGACCTTGGCTCCAACACTGATAGAAAACCTAGCATTAAGTATGCAGAGATGTATAGGAATACTAGGTCACCCAAGAGCCAAGTTAGCAATAATGGAACAGGCTTCTTCTCTTCTAGACCTAGGGTTGTGTCTAGAAAAGCTTGTTACACTTGTGGTAGCTTTTCACACTTGGCATATAAGTGTGTCAACGCTCACAAAGCCAGGGCTGACAGGAACAATTTCAGCGCTGACAGGAACAAAGTCAATGTTGCTAGGAAGTCAAACGTTGTCAGACCCAAACCTTGTGTGCAGCAAAGTCCACAAGTGATTAGACCTGCCCCATTCTTTACTAGAGGGTCTAACACTCATGGACAAAGACCATTTCAAAAGACAAAGACTTGGTCTAATAGGCAATGGGTTTCTGTAGCAAACCCTAGGTTCAACGCTGACAAGGGTAATCTCAGCATTGACAAGACCAATTCCAACGCTGACAGAAAAGTGACCAGACCTAAATATTTGCAACCACAAGGTAAAGGGTCTAAAGCTTCTTCAAGCTTAACATGGAGACCCAAGAAAGATCAAAACCCTAATGATAATGGGATTTCAATGACCTGCAACAGGTTTAATTACATTTCAAAGGTCATTACAAAACCTATTGGGGTTAACTGGGTATTTCATCCTAAGAAGGATGAAAATGGGGTTGTTGTGAGAACTAAGTCTGTTCTTATTGAACAACCAGATGAATCCAAGTCTTCTAAGGCTTGGGTTCCCAAAGAAAACTAATTTGTTTTATTTATGTGCAGGGCATTCAAAAACAGGTCAATGATTATGGATATTGGGATAGTGGATGCTCAAGGCACATGACTGGGAAGGAAGACTATCTGACAAACTTCACTCCCATTAAAGATGGTGATAAGGTTTACTTTGGAGGCGGATATGGTACTATCACAGGCAAAGGAACCCTTCTCACCAAGAATTTGTTTTTGAAAACGTATTTCTGGTAAAAGAACTTGATTACAATCTTTTTAGTGTATCACAAGTTTGTGATAACAAAAATAAAGTTCTGTTTACTGATACTGAGTGTTTGGTGTTAAGCAAGGATTATAAGATCCCTGATGAGAAATATATATTTAGTATAGAACACCAAGGCATAAAGACATAAACAATATGAATCTGAATGGGATTAGAATGAATAATAATATGTCTTGTTTTTATGCTAAAGCTTCAGTAGATGAGAGTAATTTGTGGCACAGGAGACTAGGGCACAAAAATTTTAAGAATATAAATAGGCTTGTGAGACTTGGGTTGGTTGATGGTTTGCCTGAGAAGGCCTTCTACAATGACCACTCTTGTGTTGCATGTCTTAAAGGCAAGCAGCACAAGGTCTCATTCAAGTCCAAACAGGTGCATACTAGTTCTAGACCTCTTTATTTGCTTCACATGGACCTCTTTGGTCCAACCAATATAGAAAGTTTGAATGGTAAGTCATATTGCTTTGTTATCACAGATGACTTTTCTAGGTTTACTTGGACATTCTTTCTAGCTATGAAGAGTGACACAGCTGATATTCTAATTGATTTTATCACTCAGATTGAGAAGAAATCTGGCAATGAAGTTGAAATGCTTAGGAGTGATAATGGTGGTGAATTTAGGAATAAGAAGCTAGATGATTTCTGTGCCATGAAAGGAATTACTAGGCAATTTAGTATTGCAAGAACCCCACAGCAAAATGGGGTTGCTGAGAGGAAAAATAGAACCCTAATTGAAGCAGCCAGAACAATGTTGGCTGATGCTCATTTTCCTATAGCCTTTTGGGCTGAGGCTGTTAATACAGCTTGTTATGTTCAAAATAGAGCATTAGTTAACAAAATTTAGAACAAAACACCTTATGAGTTACTTTGGGGAAGAAAACCTAATATTGTTTTTCTCAGACCTTTTGGTTGTCATGTAGTAGTTTTAGACACTAGTGATGCCTTAGGTAAATTTAGTGCAAAAGGTGATGAAGGCTACTTCATGGGGTATTCAGTGTAGAGCAAGGGATATAGGGTTTATCTTAAACAAGAAAAACGTATACTTGAAAGAGTACATGTTAGGTTTTTAGAAAATAAACCTAGTGATCCTGAAAGTGGTCCTAATTGGTTGTTTGACTTGGAACCTTTATCTAGAACTTTAAATTATATGCCTGTCACTAATCCAAACATTGTGAAGGTCACTTCAAATGTTGTGGAGGAACAAGTTTTTGATGTTTCAGGTACACAGGTTAATGAAAAGGATGGATCACAAGCAGAAAAGACATCTCCTATACAAGAATATGTTACAATTCCTATTTGGACAGATGCTTTTGCTGCTGCTGCTGCTGGTAAAGACAATGGTTGTTTGCAAGTACCACCAGATACAAACATGCATGGTCCTTCAGGCGCTGACAAAGGCAAATCTAGCGCTGACAAGACCAATTCAGACGTTGATGGTTCAGACGTTGACAACAACAGTTCAAGCGTTGTTAGCCCAAGCGCTGACAAACAAGGTTCAGGCGTTGACAACACTTCTGCACATCTTTTCTCTTCCATTTTTGAACAAGGTGAACCTTCTAATATATATGAAGAGGTTCATCCTCATATTGATGAAAGAGAGTCTGATGAAGAAGATATTGGCAACATGGAGAATGAGGTTGAGGACGCCAGACTTTTTGAAGGAGGAGTTCTCACTTCCACTATGAAGAATCACCCCACTTCTCAAATCATTGGTGATATTATGACTCTAGTTCAGACTAGAAGAGCTCATCAAGGTCTTGGTGGGTTTATTGCCAATATTCACAAGAAGGTTGATACCCCTCTTGTGCAAGCATGTTTGTTTGCCTGTTTTCTGCACAACAGGAACCCAAGAAAATATTTGATGCTCTCAAAGAACCAAGTTGGGTGGAAGCAATGTAGGATGAGCTTCACCAATTTGAAATTCATGATGTTTGGGAGCTGGTTGATTGTCCCAGATATGTCAGTCCTATAGGGACAAGGTGGGTTCTAAGAAACAAGAGAGATGAAAGAGGTATTGTGGTCAGAAACAAGGCAAGGTTAGTGGCTCAGGGATATACACAAGAGGAGGGGATAAACTATGAGGAAGTCTTTGCACCAGTTGCAAGGATTGAAGCTATAAGGATCTTTTTAGCCTATGCATCCTGCATGGGCTTCACTGTCTATCAAATGCATGTCAAGAGTACCTTCCTCTATGGAACTATTGTTGAGGAGGTATGTGTGATGCAACCTCCTGGTTTTGAGGATCCAGAGAATCCAGATAAGGTGTATAGAGTCAAAAAGGCTATGTATGGACTTCATCAAGCCCCAAGAGCATGGTATGGTATTTTGTCTACTTATTTAGTGGATAATGGATTCAAAAGGGGCACCATAGATCAGACACTATTTACAAAGAAGAAAGGCAAGGATGTGTTGCTTGTCCAGGTCTATGTTGATGACATCATTTTTGGGTCTACTGATCCAAAGAAGAGTGAGGATTTCTCCAAGCTTATGACAGAAAAATTCAAGATGAGTGCTATGGGGGAGATGAACTTCTTTCTTGGTTTACAAGTTCAGCAGAAAGAAGATGGTATCTTCATCTCCCAAGATAAATATGTGGCTGAGATCTTGAAGAAGTTTGGCTTTTCTCCACATGAAAAGAGGGCTACTACTCCTATGGATAGAGAACACCCTTGAGGAAAGATTGGAGATGGGAAAGATGTTGATGTCAGGCACTATAGATCCATGATTGGATCCTTGATGTATCTTACAGCCTCCAGACCTGACATCATGTTTGTTGTGTGTGCTTGTGCACGCCATCAAGTGACTCCTAAAGAATGTCACCTTTATGCTGTGAAGAGGATCTTTAGGTACCTAAGATGCTATCCTAATCTTGGTTTGTGGTACCCAAAGGATTCACCATTGGAGCTTATTGCATATTCAGACAGTGACTATGGAGGTGATAAATTTGATAGGAAATCCACAACTGGTGGATGTCAGTTTCTTGGGAGCAGGTTGATATCTTGGCAATGTAAGAAACAAAAAGTGGTGGCTAATTCTACAACTGAAGCTGAGTATGTGGCTGCAGCTGCTTGTTATGGACAAGTTTTGTGGATTCAGAACCAGCTGTTGGACTATGGGTATAATTTCATGCATACCAAGATATTTGTTGACAATAACAGCACTTTATGCATCATTAAGAATCCTGTACATCATTCTAGAACTAAACACATAGAAATTAGACACCATTTTATAAGAGATTGTTTTGAAAAAGGTTTAATCCAACCAGATAGGGTTGACACTGAGGAAAATGTGTCAGATTTACTAACTAAACCTTTTGATGCTGGGAGGTTTCAATACTTGGTAACAAGTATTGGAATGATCAATCTCACATAATATGTGTTTTGGAGTCTTTTTGTAAAAGTATGTACAGGATGATGCATTGTTATTAGTATTTTTGAGGATTTAGATTTTCCACTATATTTTTCTAACACTGACAAAGGTTGCTTGAACGCTGATAAGTGTTTTTGTGACGTTGTCAGCAATATATTTGTCTAACGCTGACAAAGCTTCCCTCAACGCTGTCATGTGTTATCGGGGCGTTGTCAGCAACAAATGTTAGTTTTGTGGTGTTCAATCTAAATGTGTAGGTGGTGTTAGCAGTATACCATTGGATACAGAGTTGATTATGGATCATTGGAGAAGCATTTGGACAAGTTTTTATTTATGGATGATGGTTGGAATTTTTAATTCCTATCTTGACATAAATTTTTATGTTCATGCATGTTTTTAGAAGCTTATGTATCATAGTTTAAGGGGAGGTTTTAGGAACCTTTAGGATGTTTGGGTATCCATATGATACTCTTATCACAATTCTAGATTGTGTCCACAGGTGAGTATGGGTTAGTTTTACTAAATCATGGGGCACTGTAGCATGCAAAGTTGATATACTATGCATGCTGCCAAGACATTTTTGGCCTAGAATTGGTTATGGTCTGTTGGGAGTCTTGGGAATAATTTTGTTATGGAATTTACCTGGGAGTAACAAGGAATTTTATAAGGTAACTTGGTTGTTAAGAGTTTTGGTTAGCAAGGGACACTAGAGGACTGTTATGTCTATCTTGTTTAAGCAAGTGTGCATAACTGGACAGTGCTTGCCGCCCTATAATAATTATCAGCTTTTTGGTTATCTTCTCTAGGATAAATTACTTTGTTAAGGTCATTTTTCATTTTTAAACATTTTTTTTTGGACGCTGACAAGTATATTTTCAAGCGTTGTTGTGACCAATTTGGACGCTGACATGGCTATAGGCGAACGTTGACAAGATTATAGCCGTTGGGCGTTGATAGGTTATTTTTTACCGTTGACACTCAATGGGTCCTACCCAGTTGTTACTTTTTGACATATTTTTAGGCCGTAATTTTGGGAGCTGATAAACTTCATTTAATGCATGAGATAACATTATTCTTTTTCAATATTTTCATGATTGTATTTTGAAAATACTTGCCTCTTTTTGGGCCAATCACATGCATTTTCTTCTCCTATAAATTTGGCTCCTATTTTTAAACAGGGTGTCTATAATTCTTGTCTAACACAATTTTCTCTTATCAACCTCATCTTCATCAATCATTTTAACAGCTTTCAACAATGGCACCAAAGTTTAAACCATCAGAATTGGAATTGGGGTTCAGAAGTCAACACAACATGATCGCGTATCTTGAAGCTGATGATACTCTGTTTCCCCAATACACACAAATGGTGGCGTATTTGAACGCATCCCCCATAAGGTATGCTCTTTCTCATGCACCACTCATTCCTGTCACACATATTAAACAGTTTTGGAACACTGTTAGTTCCTCAACAGTTAATAGAGTGACTACATTGACTTCTATTGTTCATGGGAGACCTTGGGTGGTTACTGAAGCTTTGGTACGCCAAGCCTTGCATCTTGATGATGCTGATGGTATATCCACCCTTCCCATTAATGAAATAGAACAAGGACTAAGGGCTTTGGGATATCCTTTTCCTGATGAAGGTACTTTAAACAAGTATCATAAACAGGAGTTTCCCCCAGCCTGGAAGTACCTCATACATGTCCTCCTTCAATGTTTGAGTCCCAAATGCACTGCACACAATGAGATCAATAGATCTATTGCAAGTGCTATTGTGTGTATTGCAACTGGGCAAAAATTTAATTATTCAAAAATGGTTTTTGAGGGCATGTGTAAAAATAAGGGGAACAAAATGACTTTAGCTTATCCCCGATTTTTACAAATGGTTTTTGATGTTCAAGGATACTGCACAAGGGATCATAATGATTTTTATGAGATCCCTATGCAAAAGAAATCTATTTTTATGAAGATGAACTCGCCACCTCATCGTGACCTACCCTTAACCCAAGCTATGCTTGCTGACATTGCAGCAGCTCAACCCCAACCAGACCCCCAACCACAAATTGACTCAATACTTGAACCATTACCTTCCCCTGAACATATGCAACTTGACCAAGAACCCTTCAATGCTGACACATTAAATGTTGGCGTTGATGTGCCTATTTCCAACGTTGACACACAACCTTCACAAACCCAAACACCCCTTAACCAACCCACATCCACCCAATCCACATCATCTTCTACACCCCCTGAATATAGGTTGATGAAACGCCAAAGGACTACTGGAGTGTTCTCCTCTGGTGGTCCTAGCCATGTAGCAGAGAGAACCACCACCACAAGTGTGGCTGGTGACATGGATGAGGCTGGGACTATTGGTTCTGGCTGAGAAGCTGGCCAAGGCAGTCCCACCATCATTAAGTCCTCATCCATGCCCAATGAATCTGACTTGGGAGGTCAAATCCCCATTTTAGAAGAGGGCAGACTGGAACCAATGACCCTACTTGAATTGACGGCAGTCTGTATGAGCTTGCAAAAGCAGAATGCAGACTTAGTACAAGTTGTCAGCTCACAAGGCCTTGAACTCAAGCAATTGAGGGAGAGGATTGTTGTTTTGGAGACTGCAAGTGCAAGGAGAGGAATGGAGGAATCTTCCAAAGGGGAGGAAGATCCAATAAATGTGAGTGATAAGGGCAGCCATGATGGTCAATCTTTGGATGTTGCTGAGGCCCTTACAAGTTTGAAGAAACAAACAGGTTTTGATACGTCCTTAGTCTCTCCTACCAACTTGAATTTATCATTTACAGCCATGTTGGAGGAAATTGCAAAAGGCGTTGAGGCATGAAATTTAGGCGTTGACAAGGAAACTTTGGACGCTGACAGAAATATTTTGGGCGCTGACACAGCAAAATTGGGCGTTGACAGACCTGCACATGAGGGTGATGTATCCCAGTCATCATCCATCATCAAGGAGGTTTCTTCACAGGTATCACCATCTACCTTACCAACAATTGCTCCATTAGATAAGGGTAAGGGTATTATGGTAGAAGAGGTTGTTCCAAAGGATGCAGCTCATGTTGAATTTTATGGAAGGTTGGCTGCACAAATCATGGAACAAGATAGAAAGGAGGTGAAAGAGTCACCATTTGTTGTTACTTCAGAAGAAGGAAGTGATGGAGCTAGCTCAGACTCAAATGTTATGATTATTGAACCAGAAAGACTTGAATATGGAGATGAGTTGGCCAAGGAGAAATTAAGAGAGTTGAAATTGTAGGTTGACTTTGATATGCCAGAGGTGGTTCAAATGTATAATGCTTGGGAAGAAAGATGTATGGAGAATCCACACTTGACCACTTCAGATCAGATATGGGGTTTGGAGATTCTCCTCAGAGTTCAAAAAGATTGCCAGGTTATTTTGAAACACAAGGCAAGCAATATTCTCTCAGAGTTGAAAAGGGATAGAAGGGAGCTATACTGCATGTTGCTCAGATGTCATGGAGTAGGATGGACATATCAGAAATTGAGGGCATTGACATTTGATGAGTTGGAATGCAAAGCTTATCCCATCTGGGTTAGAGTGCAGGAAGCAAACACTCTAAGACTCCTTTCTGATGAAAGGAAAGAAGAACTTGCTGAAGAAATGGAACTCAAGAAAGCAATGTTTGTTCCAAGACCAGTGAAAAAGGGATTTTCTCTTGAGTTTCCTAAAGATATGGATCCATTGTATCCAAGTGAAGCTGTCATAAGAAAGAGCCTCAAGCTCTCACCATTAGAAGCTTCAGACATGGTACAAGTGTTACCTCTAGATTCCACGAATCCAATTGTGAGCTATGAAGAAGATGAATGTGGATTATGGAAGATTGGCAGATATGGAAAAGAGGTACACACTTTTACCACTCTCATATCTTTGTTTGCAAGTTGTGATAGAGAAGACTTGGTAGACCTATGGAGGTTGCTAGAGACCAAGTATGAGGCTGAAGTACCAACTTCAGCTAATGGAATAAAACTGTGGTCCACATTCAAAAGAATGTGTGGAACAAAAGATGAGGATCCTGCTATTTAGAAGGATCTTGAAGATGACCTCAGTGGTCTTCAATGGAGATTATATTCAGCTGCTGATGTTTACCATTTGAGTTCTACAAAGTTTGCTGAGTATCTACTTGTGGATGGTCAGTATTTCATATCCAAGGCTATCTTGGAGAAGATGAAGAACACTCAGCTGGAAATTGATTATTCAAGTGACGTGGCCAAAGACTTGATCAGATTTATTTATTACCAATATGAGAAGGTTTGTAAGATTCCTCCTAGTCCTTAATGCTTATTCAGAAACTTGATCATAAGAGTGGATATCAAGTTTAGGGGAGGATTGTTGGGAATAAATTAAGGCCAGATCACTTGAGCGGGTGACAAGAGTAAAACAAGCGTTGACAGGAGCAAAACAAGCGCTGACAGCTCAAGCGTTGACAAGATAAAGTCTAAGCGTTGATACATTGAAGACAAGCACTGATGGGAAGATATACTCTACGCGTTTATTGTATTCTAGATTACTTCTAGTAAAGATAGGAACAACAATGTATTTTCTATATTTATCTTTACCTAGAATAGCTGATACGTAGATTATTGTACAAGGCTTCTTATGTTTATAAAAGAAGACCTTTAGGTTAATGTTTCATATAAGTTTTCATTCGTAAACTACTTTCATTGTAAGCAAGTTTGATATCATTAATCAAAGTGAAAGTTTGTTTATATCATTGTGTGTTCTTGTTTAAGTGTTAATTCCGCATAACACTTAGATTATCATAAACATATACAAAGGTTTCTCTAAGTGTATTACTTGATCTAATCGCGTATACATAAAGCTAAATCGATCTAAGTTTGGGATCAACAAATCCCTTATCCATCAATTCTTTCAATTGATCAGATAATTCTTTCATCTCAGATGGAGCTAAACGATACGGTGCATGAGCAATAGGCACAGCTCCTGACACTAAATCAATACGAAACTCCACTTCACGATGCGGCGGTAATCCTGGCAAATCTTTAGGGAAAACCTCGAGATACTCTCTAATCATAGGCACATCCTCTAATTTCCTATTATTCACACCATCAATACTTATCTGTGTAAGAAACACATCACAACTTGCTTCTATATACCTCATCATCTTCAAACAAGAAACAACTCTCAAACGAGAAGTACATTCATCACCTTTCACAGTCAATACCCTATTCCTTAGCGGTATCTGGAATAATCTCTCTCCACAAACAATCACTGCACCATTACCAACTAACCAGTCCATCCCAACAATCACGTCAAAAGATCCTAATTCTATAGGCATCAAATCAAAACTAAACACATAATTACCTAACTTCAAGGAACAACCTTTCAGTATAGAACTAGTGCTTACAAACTTACCATCAGCTAACTCCACCTTATACTAGTTGTCAATCTCACTGGTTCTCTATCCAATAGCTGACTGAATCTAACATCTACGAAACTTCTATCGGATCCTAATAAGTGTGAAAACACTTATCCTTTTACCACTTATTTCTAATAATAACAAGACCAAAACGTGTATTTAATGTCGTAAAAGGCGGAATTATGCGTGGTTTGTGTTTTTATTGTATTTTAGGACAAAAATATGAAAAATGAAGAAAACACTCGCTTTCACGGGCTTTTATCGAAGAAAAAGACAAAAGACAAAGTCAAAAGATCAAAAGTGCAAGAAGAACGGAAGTCAAAGGCGTATTCTGAAGATTTATCGAAGAAAAAGTCTAAACAGAAGTTTAACGAAGTCGAAGAACCAAGTCTACTAAATGAAGAAAATTATAAGACGAGTTCAAGTTATCATTCGACTAATCCCGAGACAAAGTCGAGAAAGACGAGTTATTTAAAAGACGAGAAGACAAGAAGAAAGAAGGAGAAAACATCACCTTTCCCTTCCCCTATATATAGTTTTCCTAAACATGTCATTAGGGGGAGTCTTTATTTTTTTAAGTTTAGTAGGTAATTAGTGTGTGTTTTACTTTTTCTCTCTCTAGCTTTCCTTTCAAGCTTATTAAACTTTCATCTTAATCTTGTAATTTTGAATCTTAATATTTAATATAATCAAGCTTTTTAATTAATTCTCATTCTACCTTTCTTAATTATAATATATTATTTTGCTTTATTAATCATGTATTTGGTTTAATCTTGTTGAATATGTGATTGATTTGCTTATTGGATTGTGCTTTTTGGTTTGGTGTGTTTGAGTTTTTAGAGTATTGTGCTTATTGCTTAATTTTTATGTTTTTTAGTTTTTAAATAAGTTGATTTTGGTAGATTAATATTTTTATAAAAAGTTGATTTTAAATAATTTCATTATTTAGTGTTCTTTAAAGTCTATAAATTGTGTCTTATTAGCTTTTTCTAAAATTTGATTTGGTTAGAGTTTTGGTAAGTGCTTATTTGATTTTTGCTTATTTTGGCTTAATTCGGATTTTCAAAACCCTAGTATTCCGAACTGAGATTGATTTCATTTATCCCGACTTAAGTTGTGTTTTGAATTATCCCGGATTAGGTTCTTAATTGGTATTCCGGATTAAGTTCAAACTTGGCTACATTCCGAACTAGGTGTGGGATTTTGATTCCGAATTAGGTCAAGCATCTACATTCCGACTTAGGTACAAGATCAGGATTCCGAATTAAGTTCAAACTAGTGCATTCCGAATTGAGTCTAAAACCTTTGTTCCGGATTACGTGTGAAACTGGTTTCCCGAATTATGAGTAGAATCTGGATTCCGGATAATGTTAGGGATTTGGATTCCGGATTACGTCTAGATAATTGATTCCAGATTAGGTTTAATATAGGGATTCCGAATTGTTTCTTTGTCACAGATTCCGGATTAGGTGTGAAACAACATATTCCGGATTGTTTAAACATGATGGATTCCGGATTACTTCAAGGACCTGGATTCCGAATTACACATAGGATATTGATTCCGGATTATGTTAAGAACAAAGGATTCCGAATTAGATTAAGTAATTAGTATTCTGACTTATGTTCAAATTTTGATTCCGACTTGTGTCCAAGTTTTGATTTCCCGAATTGTTTTCAAACTTTAATTTTTCTCGCCATTTTTCTTAAGTATTATTTTAATTGTTTTATCTTAGCTAAATTTTCAAGTTTACGTTTTTACAAAGTTTACATCTTTATAAAGTTTTAAGTTTCAAATTTGCTTAAGTTTTAATTTTTCTTCATTTATTTTTAAATCTTAATTTTTAGTTTAACTTTTAAAGCTTTCATTTTTACTCATCGACATTTACATTTTCACTTTTATTATAGACAACCACCTTTAGTTTTTCACCAAGTTCTACTGTGCAGCATTCACTCTGGATTAGCAATCGAGGTTAGACATCCTTCTTTATTTTTATGTTTTACGTTTATATTATTAGTAGACTTAGATAATCAAGCTCCCCCTTTTAGTGACCAACACCAATAATTCCACCCTAAACCGTGATCAATTCGAATTGAATCGAGTACGAACAACACTTCAAGAGTACACACAAAATATCCATTAAATCAAATGGCGCCGTTGCCGGCTCTTTTCGTAAAGATTAATGGTTTTTAGTGTGAAAAATTGGATTTTGGGATCCGTTCTTTTTGGAACGTTATTTTCAAGCATAAAAGTTTTTTAAAAAATCCTAAAAAATATAAAATTTTCAAAAATCCAAAAAAATAAAATAATAAAAAACATAAAAACCCAAAAATATTGTATTTCATTTTAGTGTACGCGTACTCGATCTACGTCTTATTCTGAGCCCGAGACTCGTAGAGACTTAGATATGGCCGGTGTGCATAATAATAACAACCCACCTCACCCGAATTTGAATAACAACAACAACAACAACAACCATGTCCCTCAACTAGTCGAAATGAACAAAAATATCCAACTCATGGCTACAAACCAATATCAACAAGCTAAAGCTGTAGCAATATCTTGTGAGACTTGCGGTGGTCCTCATTCATACACCAATTGTCATTCTATTTATGACAATCCAGAAAACGTGTATGCAGCTAACGGTAACTTTTCCACGGGAAGCTATCAAGCTCATCCCTAAGGTGACCGCAATTTGCTAAGTTATCGTTCAAACAATTTCCTTTCACCACCCGGTTTTCCTCCTCAAAACCAAAAACATTTTACTCGCAACAATCAAAACCAACCTCGAGCTCCTAATCAATATCAAACCCAAAGAAACCAATATCCACCTCAAGGAAATAATCAAGTTTACCAACAACCCACCTATCAACCACCCGCTTACCAAGCTCCTCCTCCCAACCAACCCACATCATTTAATCATGAGGTTCAAACTTACATGAGGAATAATGACGCGCTAGTGAAGAATCATCAGAGTCAAATTATTAACTTGAAAGGTGACATGGCGAAACAAGGGAATGATCTTCGAGCCGAGCTTAGGAATGACATGCGAAACTCTTTAAGCAGTCAAACGAATGACTTAAGGGATATGATGGCTAGTTTCTTCCCAAGTAATCAAACCTCTGCTTTGGGTTCTCTTCCGAGTAACACCGTTGCTAATCCAAGAGGGGAGATGAAAGCAATCACCACCCGAAGTGGAAAAGGTTATAAGGAACCCGCGATTCCTAAACCTACTCCGGTGATTATGACAAAGGATAACGATCCCCCTTCACCAATTCCTCCACCTTCTACTTCTACCCCTCCACCACCCAAGGATGTGAGTGAGAATTCCATTCCAAAGCCTTCATCTCAACCCGACATACCTTACCCTTCAAGGTTGAGGAAAGAGAAGTTGAAGAACAAGGATGATATTCAAGTTTCAAACTTTCTTAAAATGTTTAAACAATTGAATTTCAACATCTCCTTTGTCGAGGCTCTCGCTTACATGCCTAAATATGCTAAAATGCTTAAAGATCTTCTCAGTGATAAGGAAAAGCTCCTTGATATTTCTCAAACCCAACTTAATGAGAATTGCTCCGCGGTTCTTTTAAGGAAATTACCAACAAAACTTGGTGATCCGGGTCGCTTTCTCATTCCCTGCTACTTTCCCGGGGTAGAGAATTGTATGGCCCTAGCCGATCTAGGTGCTAGTATCAACTTAATGCCATTAAGCGTTTGGAAACAATTATCTCTACCCGAGCTAGTCCTACACGAATGACATTGGAGTTAGCTAACCGTACGGTTGCTTATCCGGTGGGGATAGCCGAAGATGTCTTCGTCGGTGTCGACAAATTCACCTTTCCGGAGGATTTTGTTGTCGTTGAATACAAAATGGATCCCCGTGTTCCATTAATCGTTGGACGTCCATTCTTAAGGGCCGGTCGCACTCTCATTGATGTAGCCGCGGGCGAATTAATCATGAGAGTTGGTGACGACAAAATCGTCTTCAACATGGGTAAACTTTCTAAGCAACCTTATGAACACGAGAACGTTAGTTTCATTGACGTACTTGATGAGGCTTGTGAAGAACATTTCAAAGACGCTTGTAAAAGTGGTTTATCTTCTCTACCCACTATTGATACCGTTGCCTCTATTGCTCCCTCATTGACTCCATTTGGAGAAAGTGATTTTCTATTGAAAGAATTTGAAGCAACTTTAGGAGATGTGGACTTAAAATATGACGATTCTCCCTCCGATTGGGATGAAGACATTCGTACCATTGAGAAACTTCTCAATGAGGACCATATTTCTCCACCTTCTCCTAGGGAAGTTACAACCGATGATCCAAATTTGGCTAAGCCTTCCATTGACAATCCTCCGGATTTAGAGCTTAAGGATTTACCGTCTCATCTTGAATACGTTTTTCTAGAAGACAATAAGAAGTTACCCGTCATCATTGCAAAGGACTTACAAGAGGATGAAAAATCTCGACTTATCGATGTGCTCAAAAATCATAAGAAAGCAATTGCTTGGAAAATTTCCGACATCCGCGGAATTGATCCTAACTTTTGTACTCATAAAATTCTCATGGAAGATGAATTTAAACCCAAAATCCAAAGCACAAGAAGGGTTAATCCAAAATTTTATGACGTCATTAAGAAAGAAGTTATCAAACTTCTAGATGCCGGCATGATTTACCCTATTTCGGATTCGTCATGGGTTAGTCCCGTCCATTGTGTGGCTAAGAAAGGCGGAATAACCGTTGTTCCCAATGAAAACAACGAGTTGATTCCTACTCGACTTGTCACGGGTTGGCGAGTTTGCATAGACTATCGCAAGCTTAATGATGCCATTCGTAAGGATCATTTTCCTCTTCCTTTCATGGATCAAATGCTCGAGCGTTTAGCGGGTAATGACTACTATTGCTTCTTAGACGGTTTCTCCGGGTATTTTCAAATTCCCATCGATCCAAAAGACCAAGAGAAAACCACATTCACTAGTCCTTATGGAACATTTGCTTACAAAAGAATGCCTTTCGGCTTATGCAATGCTCTTGGGACGTTTCAAAGGTGTATGATGGCTATATTTCATGACATGGTTGAAGAAACTATGGAAGTCTTTATGGACGATTTCTCGGTCTATGGTGATTCTTTCTCATCTTGCCTTGCCAATTTAGAACGTATGCTCAAACGGTGTGAAGACACTCGTCTTGTTCTTAATTGGGAAAAATGCCATTTCATGGTAAAAGAAGGTATTGTTCTTGGACATAAAATTTCCAAAGCCGGTCTTGAAGTCGACCGTGCAAAAGTCGATGTGATTGCTAAATTACCTCCTCCTTCAACCGTGAAGGGTGTGAGAAGTTTTCTTAGTCATTCGGGCTTCTATCGTCGATCATTCAAGATTTTTCTAAGATCGCTCGCCCGATGACCCACCTCTTGGAAAAAGATACTCCTTTTATCTTTTCTAAAGTGTGTATCGAATCTTTCAATCTTCTTAAGGATAAATTAACTAAGGCACCGGTCTTAGTTACCCCTAATTGGGAGTTACCTTTTGAATTGATGTGTGATGCTAGCGACTTTGCTATTGGAGCGGTTTTGGGACAAAGAATCAACAAACATTTCCAACCAATCCATTATGCTATCAAGACAATGACGGGGGCTCAATTGCATTATACCACAACCGAAAAAGAGCTTTTAGCCGTTGTATATGCTTTTGAGAAATATCGCCCCTATCTTGTCCTTTCCACCACCATTGTGTACACCGATCATTCCGTGTTGAAGTACTTGTTAACAAAACAAGATTCCAAACCAAGACTTCTTTGTTGGGTTTTACTCCTTCAAGAATTCAAAATTGAAATTCGTGATAAAAAGGGAGCAGAAAACCTAGCCGCGGATCATCTTAGTAGACTCAAGGATCCTTATCAAGGGAGCTCCCAAATCAAGAGATTAATGAATCTTTTCCCCTTGAGGCCTTAATGTCTATTAACTCTAATCTTGATGAGACCCCATGGTTTGCGGACTTTGCAAACTACTTGGCGGGTGGAATTCTCATCGAAGGGTTATCGTCCCAACAAAAGAAGAAAATCTTCAAGGATGTGAAAACTTACTATTGGGACGACCCTTATCTCTTTAAACAATGTGACTTGATCCTTCGTCGGTGTGTTAACGGGCCCACAGCTTTACAAATCTTGCCGTAAAGGACCAACCGGTGGTCACTTTGGTCCCAATTACACCGCCAAGAAAGTTTTCGATTCTGGTTTTTATTGGCAAACCATTTATCGTGATGCGCACGAAATGGTTAAGCATTGTGATGCTTGCCAATGACAAGGCAAGATCAAACATAAAGATGAGATGCCTCAAAATTTCATCCAAGAGTGTGAAATCTTTGACGTATGGGGCATCGACTTTATGGGGCCATTTCCATCATCCAAAGGGAACAAGTACATCCTCGTAGCCGTTGACTACGTATCCAAATGGGTTGAAGCAAAAGCTTTACCTACGAACTATGTGAGGGTGGTTGTGAACTTTCTGAAACAATTATTTGCTCGATTCGGTGTTCCTCGTGCTATCATTAGTGATCGCGGGACTCATTTTTGCAATGATCAATTTGCTCGAGTCATGGCTAAGTATGGTGTCAATCACCGACTTTCCACCGCGTATCATCCACAAACAAATGGTCAAGCCGAGATTTCTAACCGTGGACTGAAAAGAATCTTAGAGCGTACTGTGGGAGTGCATCGAGCCTCATGGGCCGATAAGTTAGATGATGCTTTGTGGGCTTTCTGTACCGCATATAAGACACCTATTGGTTGCACTCCATATGGTCTTGTGTACGGAAAGGCATGCCACCTCCCCATTGAGTTGGAGCATAAGGCTTATTGGGCCTTGAAATGGGCTAATTTTGATATCAACAAAGCCGGTGATCTTAGGAAGATCCAACTCAATGAACTTAATGAACTACGGAATGAGGCTTATGAGAATTCGTTGATTTATAAGGAGAAAACCAAGCTCATTCATGATTCTAAGATCAAAAACCGAGAGTTCAAAATTGGTGATCAAGTTTTACTCTTTAACTCTTGGTTGAAAATCTTTTCAGGAAAGCTTAAAATCCGTTGGTCTGGTCCATTCACCGTCGCCAAAGTATTCCCTTATGGCACCATTGAGTTATCGCAACCAAATGGGCCAAATTTTAAAGTGAATGGCAACGTGTTAAGTTGTACTTTGGTGAGGACATCTCTCATGAGATGATTCCATCCCTCACCACGTTTCCCTTGAATTAGTTCTAGGTCGAGTCATCGGTTAACAAAAACAAGCGCTTCTCGGGAGGCAACCCGTTGATTTATCCTTTTTACCCATTTTCATAATAAGTGTAGGGGGAGCTACATAGGTGTTTGTTGTCTTGTTTCTTATGATGTACAGGGATTAAAGCTTTAAAGATCACTTTTGATGATATTTGACGACCTGTGATCCCGTGTTCCCGTCTTCCCGGTTCTATCCTAAATTCTTGTGATTCAAAATCTTATATGTTAACCTTGAAATCACTCTAGTTGTCCTTTCCTTAGCAAGATTTAAACAAAGTGCACAATGTCCTAAGTGTAGGGGAGTTCACTCCCACATGCTTAAACATTGAGGACAATGTTTATATCAAGTGTAGGGGGACTTCTATCGAAGTTAAGTGGGCTTTTCCATTAATTTGTCCTCATTTTAACCGGAAAATCAAATTTTTTGACATTTTTCAAAAATTTTGATCTATTTTGGCCAAGTAGTATTTTTCATTTATTCTCCTTTATGTTCTTTCCTTTTGTTATCGCATCGTATGTATATATTTCATTTCAAAAATAAAGTTAAAAGTTAAATAAAATGGTTTTAACAAGTTTTGATGTCTTTGATATATTAGGCCCGTCATGAATCTTTTGACTCAACCCGAGTTTACTTATCTACGTTTACTCTAGCTAGTATCCTTAACGTGTTTAAGTCAAGTTTTTCTAGGCTTTTATATAGGGAAATTTAAAACGCGAAAGTCTTAACTCTTACGGCTTAAGAACAAGAACTTTTCGCAAGTTCCTATAATTGATCCTAGAAAGTCGTTTATCAAGGGAACTTTAAAATGCGAATTTTAAACTTGAAAAAGTCTAAGAAGTTGCAAGATCCTATAGATGACTTGAAAACCCAAAACTTTGACTTAATAGGCTAAGCATCCACGAGTCTCATTCCTTGAGATTTTAAATTGTAGAGAACAAGAGATGATAGAGTCAATTATAAGTTTGGTATTCTTTCATGAATTTATGTGAGTTAATTATGAGCTTTTTCTCCTATCGCTTGTTAATAATATAATTGCAATAAGTAAGGTCGTACGATTTGAAACGTTACTTAGCTTCTAGCCCAAGATCATTTAAAAGTTGCTCGGTATTAATTAGAGTTCATAGCCAAGGCATAACTTATTGAAGCGGGATACGAAGATTGGCGAGTCCGAAAAGGCCCTAACAAGGCACAAGGGCTACATTTTGTTGCTAAATATCCCAAGTGATGTGAAGAATCATTTATCAAAAATCAATTTGAAGGATCGAGACACACGACGAAAAGCAAATACTCCCTAACGATCATGGAGCAGCCTATCCGAAAAGACCCTAGCAAGGTATGAGGATAAATAGATCCAAGTCCTAAAAGGAGGCGGATCGTTGTATATCAAAATCCCAAATAAAGATTGGAGAAAAATGAATAAGTCGTGGTCCAAGTTTGAAGAATCTCTCAAAAACATCAAATGAAGAAATTCCTATTATGAAGAGAAGACCATTATTTCAAGCACGTCTCTCAAGATTCGAAGTATGAAGTCACTACCAAATATCGGTCGGAGAAAGGTCTCAAATCGTGAAGCGAGTTATGCCAAGATATGAACTTTATGAGGTCCCGAGGAGCAGTTTTAAAAGATTTTGTCCTTCAGCTAACTATTGATTAAATCGTCCTACTTCATTTTCAGCCTAAATAAGCTACCGAAATAAGTCAACAATGCATCCTCGTGATCATTCAAGACATTAATAAAATATAAGACATACACCTAGGAATAAGGGGGTCTAAGTGAATAATTGGGCCACATGAGTGAGTGTTAGCTTACTAACTTATAATAACAATGATCTCGTTTTTAAGCTTGGTTTGGGGAACGTGAAACTTGAGGGTGATAAACATTCATGACGACCAAAGCTCTAATGTAAGTCTTCGATCTCTTTACTTGTTCTTCCTTCTTGCATTTTGCAATTTTCTAATCCTTTTGGTTTCCTTAGTGTTTAGTATTTAATAAAGGCCAAGGTAGGTTAATTATGATGAAAATGTAAACCGTGCTTTGAAATTAATACATTACATGAGGGCATTGCAATGGTCAAGTGTAGGGGATTTAATAAGTGTGAAAACACTTATCCTTTTACCACTTATTTCTAATAATCACAAGACTAAAACGAGTATTTAATGTCGTAAAAGGCGGAATTATGCGTGGTTTGTGTTTTTATTATATTTTAGGACAAAAATATTTAAAAAAGGAAGAAAACACGGGCTTTTATCGAAGAAAAAGACAAAAGACGAAGTCAAAAGATCAAAAGTGCAAGAAGAACATAAGTCAAAGGCCTATTCTGAAGATTTATCGAAGAAAAATTCTAAAGACGGAAGTTTAATGAAGTCGAAGAACCAAGTCTACTAAAAGAAAATTAGAAGACGAGTTCAAGTTATCATTCGATTAATCCCGAGACAAAGTCAAGAAAGACGAGTTATTTAAAAGACGAGAAGACAAGACGAAAGAAGGAGAAAACAACACCTTTCCCTTCCCCTATATATAGTTTTCCTAAACATGTCATTAGGGGGAGTCTTTATTTTTTAAAGTTTAGTAGGTAATTAGTGTGTGTTTTACTTTTTCTCTCTCTAGCTTTTCTTTCAAGCTTATTAAACTTTCATCTTAATCTTGTAATTTTGAATCTTAATCTTTAACATAATCAAGCTTTTTAATTAATTCTCATTCTACCTTTCTTAATCATAATCTATTATTTTGCTTTATTAATCATGTAGTTGGTTTAATCTTGTTGAATATGTGATTAATTTGCTTATTGGATTGTGCTTATTGGTTTGGTATGTTTGTGTTTTTAGAGTATTGTGCTTATTGCTTAATTTTTATGTTTTCTAGTTTTTAAATAAGTTGATTTTGGTAGATTAATATTTTTATAAAAAGTTGATTTTAAATAATTTCATTATTTAGTGTTCTTTAAAGTTTTTAAATTGTATCTTATTAGCTTTTTCTAAATTTTGAGTTGGTTAAAGTTTTGGTAAGTGCTTATTTGATTTTTACTTATTTTGGCTTAACTCGGATTTTCAAAACCCTAGTATTCCGAACTGAGATTGATTTCATTTATCCCAACTTAAGTTGTGTTTTGATTTATCCCGGATTAGGTTCTTAATTTGTATTCCGGATTAAGTTCAAACTTGGCCACATTCCGAACTAGGTGTGGGATTTTGATTCCGAATTAGGTCAAGCATCTACATTCCGACTTAGGTACAAGATCAGGATTCCAAATTAAGTTCAAACTAGTGCATTCTGAATTGAGTCTAAAACCTTTATTCCGGACTACGTGTGAAACTGGTTTCCCGAATTATGAGTAGAATCTGGATTCCGGATAACGTTAGGGATTTGGATTCCGGATTACGTGTAGATAATTGATTCCAGATTAGGTTTAGTATAGGGATTCCGAATTGTTTCTTTGTCATAGATTCCGGATTAGGTGTGAAACACCATATTCCGGATTGTTTAAACTTGGTGGATTCCGGATTACTTCAAGGACCTGGATTTCGAATTACATATAGGATATTGATTCCGGATTATGTTAAGAACAAAGGATTCCGAATTAGATTAAGTAATTAGTATTCCGACTTATGTTCAAATTATGATTCCGACTTGTGTCCAAGTTTTGATTTCCCGAATTGTTTTCAAACTTTAATTTTTCCCGCCATTTTTCTTAAGTATACAGTATTTTATTTGTTTTATCTTAGCTAAATTTTCAAGTTTACGTTTTTACAAAGTTTACATCTTTATAAAGTTTTAAGTTTCAAATTTGCTTTTAAAGTTTTAATTTTTCGTCATTTATTATTAAATCTTAATTTTTAGTTTAACTTTTAAAGCTTTCATTTTTACTCATCGAAATTTACATTTTCACTTTTATTATAGACAATCACCTTTAGTTTCTTTCACCAAGTTCTACTGTGCAGCATTCGCTCTGGATTAGCAATCGAGGTTAGACATCCTTCTTTATTTTTATGTTTTACGTTTATATTATTAGTAGACTTAGATAATCAAGCTCCCCTTTTTAGTGACCAACACCAATAATTCCACCCTAAACCGTGATCAATTCGAATTGAATCGAGTACGAACAACACTTCAAGAGTACACACAAAATATCCATTAAATCGGATCCATAATCAAATAACACACTAGCATAACAAGCATCAAGTAAGAACGTACCAGTCACCACATTCGGCCCTTGAGGTTTGTCAGCATCTCCCACCACATAGGCTGGAGCAGCAGTCCCAACAGCAACAACTGCAACATTGCCTCCTTGTCGAGTGCCAACCCTCGGACAGTTCCTTTGCTTATGTCCACGGCCACCACATCCAGAACAGTTAACTACCTTAACAGCATTGGCTCCAGTGGCCACACCCTTGTTTCTACAATCTGTCATCTTATGTCCGGCCTTCCCACACTTGTTGCAAGCAGGTGGACAATTTCAAACATGATACAGATTACATCGACCACACTTCGGATTCACCTTGTTAACTTGATTTCTAGTGACAGCACGAACACCATCATTCCTTCTCAAATTATATTGTTGATTCCTATTCGGTCCTTGGTTATTATTATTACGATAACCACCACGATTTTGTCCTTGGTTTGAGTGTGCAGCTTCCCACTTTCTCTTATTCTCCTCAGCAATACTATCCTTTCGATCCTGCAGCTTTACATCCATTAAAGCATGAGCCATCTGAACAGCTTCATCAAATGACTTGGGTTTCGATGAAGTAGTCTCTCCCTTGATATTACTAGATAAACCTCTGATATACTGCTTCATCTTCTTACGGTCATCATCAAAAGCATCAGGACATAACAAACATAAATCAGAGAATCTCCTTGTATAAGCCACAAATATCATTGTTCTTCAGCACTAAATGCCTCAACTCATCCTCTACCTGACCTAACTCTTCCTCAGGACAAAACTTAGCAGTTAACAGTCCCTTGGTCACAGTCCATGTTCTAGCATTAGCTTCAACCAATCCCATAGTAGCTACCTGACTATTCCACCAGCTTAATGCATCATCCTGAAAAGTAGCTACAACAAATTTCACCTTAATAGCTTCTGAACATCCGCTGATTTCAAAAGTACTTTCAATCTTCTCAATCCACCTCCTTTATTCTAAAGCACCACCAGTACCACAAAATTGGGTAGGTCCACATTTCATGAAACTAGCATAAGAACATTACTTCTGAATCTGCTGAACAACAGCATTACCTCCAACTTGTCCAACAACATTTCCTCCCACTTGTTCATCAGTATTACCTGCAACTAGATTTGCAGCATTCCCTCCAACCTGACCAACAACATTCCTATTCTCAGTTTCTTGGTTCCTCGCAGCACGTTCAGCTTCCAGAGCTCTAGCAATAGCTTGCTCAATCATGGTATTAACAGTAGTAGTTGTCAATTTAGGCTGCATGTTTTAGGAAACTAACCAAACAATAATTTAGTAAAGTCGGAAAACGCCTCCCAACTTCTTCCTCCCTGTGATGACAAAGAAGAAAAAGAACAAGTAAGTATTCATATCAAGATAAGAAGAAGGATTTTTCTATTAAGATGTAACATGGATACTACATGCACCAACAACACAGTTCACAATGAATCATTAACCAATTTACAAAAGAACTAATAAGATAAATCATAAGTCATGAAGGTAATTTAGATTGCATTGGAAAATTTCCACAAAATTGTGACAAGTAATGTCACTACAACCCTTCATCACGGTAAGCTTAAATGTCATTAAGTTTCATCATAAACTACAGTACCAGTCTACATAAGTTCTATTACAACAAGGCTAATAAAAACAACATAAAAGAACTAAACATCTTATCCCCGCAGCTTCTTGTACATCGGCTCATCATCACTACTGCTATCATCTTCCTCAGAATCTTCCTCTACTTTTTCCTTTCCCTTTCGACTTCCTCCTTCACTTGACTTCACCAACACTTGAGCTTCAACCTGACTTGGCACATCACGAATCACTACACATCGACTAGGAAAAGATCTCATAGGCAAACCCCACGTATTCAACCTTGCATTCCTTTCTTGCTCCTCACGAAACCTTTCAATTTGCCCACTCAAATTCAACACCATTGATCTTAACCTAACAACTTCATCCATTTCCCTTGCTCTAAAAAACTCTGATCTCTTCACACTATTAACAAACCTGTCAAACCTCTTCTCATTCTGCTCAAACATTCTAATCACATGGGTTTCAACTAAATACCTTTCAAACAAAGATCTATCAAACTTCTTGAGAAACTAGAAAATATCATCATAAGACCTAGGACCTGGACAATAAACCTTAGATATGCCATCATGAATAGATCGGGCACTAGAAGTACTACTCGACTCAACAGGAACATCACCCCTAGCAAATGCCATCCCTGGAAAACTGCTCATATAAGCATCACAAGTAGGCGTCGAAGAACATACAACAGGTCGCTGACCGTCCGGAACAGTCTGTGGCACAACATTAACTCTTGGAACATAACTACCTTGAATCACTTCAGGCTCGGTCTGTCCAACTGCAGTAGGAGCAATCCCATCATCTACATACTCATAAGGCTCCTCATCGTCACTAGCACCAAAGTTGTCTACTTCCTCACCGTCTAATACATCAGTCATGTCAATCCATCCATCCTCACGAGGTACACAAGCCATTTTCTACAATTATAAGGGTTCAAGGATACTTAAGGTCATTGTTAGCAAAACAAAAATTAGTATGCAATACTTATGCAAATGTTATACGTAATCCATGCTATGCAACACAATGCAAATGATGCTTATGCAATGCTCGCAAAAAAATTAATATGATACTGACAAGCACTCAGCGTACTTTCAATAACAATAATACAATATCGTAGTATTTACTTAATAAATACTCGGGAATTCATTTTAGTTATGAGGGATACATCTATAATACAAAAAAAACTAAAAGTGATCTTACCGGAGCGTTGCAGAGGAGTTGTGTGCTTTTGAAGAATAAATACTTTCGACACCAAAGTTATAGTTTTGGACAATTTTCAAAATCGACCCAGTTCTCTATAACTTGTAGCTCTGATTACCAATCTCTAACACCCCCAATTTACATTGCGCAGCGAAAATATACAATTGGGTGCTAGACACAAGCATCATCACACAAGGAGACTCAAAAGAGAGACGTTTACACATAAATATAAACAAACTTTTCATAATAGGTCTAAAACATAATTTCATCCCATATTGTACTAAAACGACACCAGAGTAAAGCGTTTAGTCCCCATGGATCTCGACCAACAAACCAACAAGTTTAGTACAGTACACAAACATTTAACAATTTGTTCAACACTAAAAGGATAGAAATAGTTTTTAGACAAACATTCTTCCAAAAGCCAAACCACAACCTCCACAACAAAGCTCCATCTTCCATCACTTCCTATTACCTGAAACACATGCTAAAACGAGTCAACAATAAAGTTGAGCGAGTCTATAGGTTTATCAAATCACATTTGAACACAAGAAGACAATCAATTATAATCATTTATAGAATTGTCATACACACAATCTATATTCAAGGCAAAACATTGTATTTAAGCTCATGACACCGACCCCTTAACCAAATAGTCACCCACGCCGAATGCCGGCATGACTAGAATAAAATCATTGCCACTATAGGGTATCAGTTGCTAGAATACCACATTCTTATTCCCGTAAATTATCTTTCCCAGAGGTTACTCAGCGTAATGCCCTGGTCTCAGATAGGGTGGTCAACCCAACAGTACTATCATTAGAATAAGCGGCTATTCCCGACTCACAACATCAAGTCAGAATATAGTTAACGGCTCATGAATTTAGGGTCTTTAGCAACAAGGTACTCAATACAATGTAAACAACTTAGGCAACATTCGGGTCCAACAATTACTCATGACTTGTGTTCATTTATTTTCAGATAGCATGTATCCCCCTCGCGGGTAATAAAACATTTAGTAGCTAGCATGAAAAGCGAGGCTACAGACTCACCTTAGTATAAGAGATCTAGCGAGATGATCGTCGATGATAGAGGATGCCTTTCAAACACGAGAACCGCTACCTATCAAATAAGGCGCGTTCATTAATAATGACTCGAGAAATAAATCATACATAACAACATCAAACTCAAACTCATAAAATCACGATAAAATCGAGAGAAAACGATACAAATAACTCTATTACACTCTTCTATATATTTACTTTACCATTTTACACTTTCAACAAAATCCACCGGCACATACTACATGTACTAGCTTATTTACCCCTTTTGGACTCGTCAAACGTTTATGAAACGACTCGAGAAACTAACTTACTATATATAGAAATTCCTATAACAAGTTTATCAAATGAAATTACTTTTAAAGTTCTTTACCCGACTCATCTTCAAACTACAAAATCCGGACAGATTTACGTTAATAATTCATACAACCGTTTTAACTTCTTTAAACGACTCCGTTTACAAAACCGACACTTGGGTTTTAAAATAAACTCACCCTCTAAGGTTTACACTTCATTATCAGTATGTGACTCATTTCAAAACTTCAATTTATAGTCCCCGAGATTCAATCCAAATATCGGCAACAACTATAGGTAGTGCCGATACTCGTCTCCTGGTACACGAATAATCAAAACTTCATAACTTCGCGCTCGTTTGGAGCTAGAAGCTCTACTTTATATCAAATCGAAGCTAATAGAATTCTCTACAATCCTAGGCGATTAGTTAAACCATTATCACAACATAAAATTCTCAAAATTACAGTTTACCTACTGTTATAAAATGCCTTTCAAAAACTTATATAAAATCATATTTTTAGCCAAAACCAATCATAGTTATGATCATCCCATAACCCTAACACTACATATATCAACTATAACATTTAAATCATCATCAAAATCAAAACCCTCAAATCAAAATCAAGTTTTTAACAAACTTTTAGCAAGAACATCTCTTGATCATCCCAAAAACAACATGCATGAGCATAATTCTCACCTACCAACTTGAAAAAAAATAAAACTTCTTGCATGTAAATAAATTTTATACCAAAATGATCTCCTTACAATTACTGTAACACCCCATTTTGATAAATGGAATGTCACGCGTGATTATGGCGCGTCATCAAAGCATACAAGGATAAATGTCTAAACATTACATGACCATAAAGGAAATACCGGAATAAAACATCAGTATCCTAACAATAGAACTCTTCACACACAAACATAAGTACTGTAAATGAAAGGACTAAACAATGTCCATGGAAACGAGTTTCAATGTATAAAGAAATGCATAAAGTAAAGAAGACTAGGAAGCTTCCAATCCATATGCACGTACGCTTAAAGTCTACGAGCGTCCCGGAGTACCTGCCGTTTTGGGAACATGAAAAGGAAAACGGCTGAGCATAACGCTCAGTGCACAGATATACAAGTAAAGCATGAATAATATAAGCATATAAGCATGAAGCAGCGGAAAAGACTAAGTCTTGGATAACCTGGTTATATCGGAGTAAAATTGGTTTTATAGTTCTAAAAGCCTTATGTTTGTCTTGCAAAAACTGTTTAACATGTTTACCATTAGCCAATATAGGTCACGAAATATCAACGTGCATTAATACTTAGATGGGTGACCTCGTCATGCAAATTAGAGGGACTGCCTCTAATTTAATATACTGGTTTGGGTAGGAGGGATCAGCTCCTTGTGAAGGATGCAAGGCACACATCACATTCACACTGAATAATCTGCTGAAAACATGTAAACTAGGATGCACCCATACACCCCACCTGATAATAATTATATGGCCGAAAGCTGAAAGGGACGTCACGAGCTATCACTCCGTCGTGGTGAAGTCATAACACTGGTGCCTCCAGTGTTATGGTTATGGTACCTCCATAACTAGGTGAAACTGGTCATGCATGTATATGGCTTTAGGTATTCTAATTAAACATAAGCAATTAATAAACATATAAAACATATACTGGGGAAAACAGTTGGCTGCATACGGGAAATCCTAATAAGGAAGAATGTCCATACTAAAAGGACGGAGAATCCGTACCTTGTGTCCAGTGAACGAAGAAGACAAACGGAAGAGAGTCCTACTTTGGTATCACTAATGCTACATAAATATATATGTGTATAAGTATCTGATTACTGAGTACGTAACTGGTTTTATATCATGTCTTAGCTTGTTTTATATGTTCATGTCATGTTTTACTGATTTAAGCTTTATACTGTGTTTACCATGTATTCTGTCTATTCTGTTTAAGTATTCCTTGTATTTCATGTATTATTATACTTGTTGTGTAATAATAAGTAACTTTCTAAAAATAGCAGGTTTCCCAAAAATAGGAAGTTTCCAAAAATAGAAAGTTTCCAAAAATAAATTTACTGCTTAAAATAGATAAGTTTATAAAAATAGAAAGTTTCCATAAATAGAAATAAGCTGGATTATTAAGCTAATTATATAAGCTTAAGTGTTTACTGATTAATATTCTAAGTCATGTAATTAAATAGTATAGTTTATTAATTATTTCATGTAAATTAAATAAACTATAGGTTAAAGTATTTAATTAAATATAACATGCTTTAATTAAATAATAAAAATACTTAGGTTAAAACATGTATTATTATCTATTAATAATATAACCTAAGTCATGTAAATTAATTAACTATAAGTCATGATTTTAATAATTAATTAATTATATAGTCTAATTAAATGGAATTTACTTAGGTTAAAATTCATGTATTAATAATAAAATTAATAACCTAAGTCATGTATAAATTAAATTAATCATGTACATGTTTTAATTAATTTAATTAAAGTCTTGTAAAAATAAACTTGTACATATAATTAATCTTGTAAAAAGTGACCCACGAACCGAACCGTGTTTTAATCTAAACATGTGTGAACCGGACCGGTTTAAACCCGTGAACCGGCAACCAAACACACCCTTGGTCAAAACCTACCCGCCGGCTAGCCAAAAGTTCCCACCGGCTAGCCGGTGGTTACCCTTGCTGCCACGGCTAGGGTTCCCCCTGCTTGCCTTATTTAGCCACCGACATAAGCCGATGGTGGTTTTTGTTTTAGGCGAGACCCACCCGAGACAAACATACCCCGACCGAGGTCGGGGTTTCCCTTGGTTCCTGCTGCCGTGACACAAGACCACAACACCGAGACCTTGAGGTCTCGGTGGTGCGAATCAAAAACAAACCGAGACCCCCTTGGGGCTCGGTTCTTGCGTCAGCCAACAACAAACACCCCTTAACCATTAATTACTTTACCCCCCATGATTAATTAACATGTGTTTACTTGTTTTTATTGTTATTAAAACATTCATGATTTCATGTGATTTATAAATCAAAATCATAAAAAGAAAAGAGGTTTAGGGTTTATACCGATCACGTGAATCAAGGAGGATGAACACACTAACAATCCTTGCAATAATCGAACACCAAAAATCAACCAAACACACCTTGGTGTGTGCTAAACCCGGCGGCCAAAGGAGAGGAGCAAGAAAAGATTTAGGGTTTTAATTATTTTCTAAATTCTTGAATTATGAAAATAACTTTCTCCTTTTTTCTTGTTTAGTAAAATTAAATGGGTTTGGCCCTTGTTTCTTGTTGTAGCCGCGGGTAAGGGGGCCTACAAGGGGTAACCCGAATGTTTCCCGTGTCTAATATTTAGTTTGTTCTGGTGTGTTCGTGATTTTACGTGATTAAAATAGTTATCGATTCGTGTCTTATTATATTTATTCGTGATCGTAATAAATATACATACATACATAATATTAATGCTCGTAACTATGTACGTTCATCATTTCATGTTCGTATGTTCGTGATTATAATTATTATTGAAATAATTATTGTGTCTTAATACGTAATAAATACTTATCGTGTTATAACACGTACGTAATACTTGTAATTCTTGTTCGTGAAATGTAAACATCTATAAAAGTAAAGTTCTAATCATGTAAGTACGATCGTAAGGGTACTATTCATGGTAAAAGCATGCGGGTTTTACAACTCTTCCCCCCTAAAAAGAATAATTCGTCCCCGAATTATAGATAAAGTAAACTGGAAAAGAAGAATATACCCGAACTCAAAATATGAAGTGAGGGTAAGAAGCCCGGATAGACTCCTCCGTTTCCCAAGTGGCTTCCCGCTCGGTATGATCCCTCCAAAGGATTTTGACGAATGGAATCTTCTTCCTTCTAATGACTCGTTCTTGTCTCTCAAGAACTCGTTCGGGTTCTTCTATGAAAGTGAGATCTTCACGAATCTGTTCCAGTGGATACTAAACCATGTGAAGGGGATGATACTGGTACCCTCTGAGTAAGGACACATGGAAAACACTGTGAACATGAGAAAGCTGTGGAGGTAACGCTAAACGGTAAGATACTTCACCGACTCGTTCAATGACATCAAACGGTCTGATGAATTGAGGATTGAGCTTCCCTTTTATTCCAAAATGTCTAACACCACGTGCCGGCGAAACCTTAAGGAAAACATGATCTCCTACGTTAAAATGTAAGTCCCTACGATGCTTGTCTGCGTAACTCTTCTGACGTGACCGTGCTTCTTGCAGTTTCTGCTTAGCTACTATGACCTTCTCGTTAGTCTGCTCTATTATTTCTGGTCCTTCAAGTGTTCGCTCACCAACCTGATCCCAGCAGATTGGGGCGCGACACTTTCTGCCATACAACATCTCGAAAGGAGCACACTTGATACTTGCGTGCCAACTGTTGTTGTATGTAAACTCCACCAAACAAATATAATCGTCCCAATCGCCCGTCCATTCCAAAGCACATGACCTCAACATGTCTTCCAATGTCTGAATCGTTCGCTCTGACTGCCCGTCTGTTTGAGGATGAAAAGTCATGCTAAGCTTAAGTTGTGTACCCCAGGCTTTCTGCAGACTTCTCTAGAATTGCGAAGTGAAACAAGGATCTCTGTCTGAGACGATGCTGGATGGAGCACCGTGAAGTCTCATGATCTCCCTTCTTTGAGTATCGGCGAGTTTATTGACCGAATCTTCCTTGCGGATCGGTAATAAATGAGTTGATTTGGTACGTCGATCAACGATAATCCAAATTGCATCATGCTTCTTCTTTGTCGGCGGAAGACCAGTAACAAAATCCATGGTGATTTTGTCCCACTTCCACTCTGGAATATCTAACGGTTGAAGAAGACCGCCAGACCGCTGATGCTCGATCTTAACCTGCTGGTAGGTAATACATTTGGAGACGTATGTTGCAACATCCTGTTTTATACCACTTGTCACACCCCACCATGGCGGAATATGGGGTGCAACGTATGGATATCATCACAACAAACGGTGTCTCTATAGAGAAAACTAAAATGCAAATATAATGTCATAAATGGCGACACAAATGTCATGACAATATTTCAACATAACAGGAGTCTAGGTAAGTAGATAACAGTCATACCTCTTACCCAAGACAAACAGATAACACTAACAATCAACATATAGGTTCATAGTATCACTATTGAAACAGTCGAAAAGAAAATAAACTAAGAAGGAACGGGGATCTCCTTCTAAATGCATTCCTATTCGACTCCAATCCTAGCCACATATGTTCTCACGCTTAACCACGTTATCACCTGAAAGAGACTCTAAAATACGTCAACATAATGTTGGTGAGAGTCATAGGTTTAGACTCCAACGCCAAAACAAACCATAAGCTGTGAATAATAACCAAAATCAAGTACATATGGACAATGAGATACAAACATGCATTAACAACTAATATGCAAGATTCAACAAACCAAACCCAATCCAAGGCTCCCAGCCTTACCAAACACCATGGTCCCATAGATGCTCACATATCTATGTACCTCCCCAAGGCCCCGCCTTGTCAACATCCCCTTGGTACCAAGTCAAAACATAAAACAATCAAGAATCAACTAGCAGTTAATCACATATGTATACACAAGTCCATCACCAAACACAAAGCATTCACAACATAATTTATGAAACAAGACAGTGTCTCTTCCATCCCATCTGGAAGTCAAAATCATTGATAAACATGGGACTATGAAACTCACCTGATTGAGCTTCTCCAAAAATTTGCGCACTAGCAAAAAGCTAACAAACCAAAAACACATAATCAAAACATGAACCAAAACACTAAAATGGCTCATCAACCTATGATGGACATCTAACCTTCTCCCATATATATACCTCATATATATGCTCTAAGCATCTCATTACACCCCTCTATAAAGCCCTTAACTCGTTTTACTTCATAACACATCCCGTTAACATTTTATCAAAAACAGTCCCAGTTTTAGGTCTCCAAACTATAAGCCAAACGCCCACCTAAACACATCCATGATATCTGTAAAGGGAATACTTATTCCCTTACATATGTTAGCTAACACCTCCCATTTGCCCCAACCTTAAAGCTACTGTTAAGGCCCCGATATATATATATATATATATATATATATATATATATATATATATATATATATATATATATATATATATATATATATATATATATATATATATATATAGTGTAAGGTTATTTTCAGAACTAAAAAAATGTCGAGAACTGCGAGAACCAATCTAAGCCTTTTATTTTTTGATCAATGGTTATAAATTATTGTGGCATAACTGTAATTAGATAAAGGATCATGTGACACTTCATAAATTACATAAGGCTAGTAATGGAATTTTGCATTCTAGGAGTTTCACGTCACTCCATATTAACTGCCCCATCAAAATAGTGATCTAAAAATGATAAGTATGTTTTAGGTGAAAAAATAAAGCATAACCGTCTCTTATACATAGTGACGGCTCATCTTTAAAAAAATTAATAAAAACATCATGCTCCATTTGATGATTTGAGTTTTGTTCGATCTATTACAAAAGGTATGGCATTTTTTTATTCTTTTTAATGTTGGATATAATTTAATATTTAAAAATATGACATATAAGCATCATCGTATAAACGCTACATGGAAGTTATGTCCATATGATTTTTCTCTTTATAATAACATTGTTTTTAAACATTTCTATGAAAAAACCATTTAAGGATCAAAGATTTGTGTAATAATAATTGTTTGTTTCACCCTTGCAGATGAAAAAGATCAAACCGGCTGAATTAAATTGTATCTAGTTAAAATGACGGAAAGATATATATGTAAATGTTGCAAGAAAATCCTATGAATACATGTACACAACTAAAGAAGATGAACGCAATTGCAAAGACGTCGTTGCATCCATGCACATCGATAGATACAAGTGCATCCAAGATCAGTTATCGACTTGACGAATACTTCTTGGCTTCACAAGTACACGAACACAAGTGCACATGTATATACTCAAATGGTACGGCATCCCGGTGAAGGCAATGGCGAAGGAAACACATGTGCATGTTTACATATTAAAATCCTTACGTTAATAGATTTGTTGAATTATTGGTTTATCGTTTTGTATTCCTTGGAATTGTTTATAGATTTTGCTATTTTTGTTATTGTTAGACAAGAAAACGATGGCTAATAGTAGTAGTTTTACACGATATGTACAATATCTCTCTGTTGTAAAATATATACAGACATGTAGAAGTAATTATGTTTATCATTCAATGCACTTGTGCAATATTTGTGAATAAAAAATATTTGAGGTTTAAGCCATTAAACATTTAAAATACATGTTAATTAACATTATATGAAAAACAACACCTATGCATCTTATCTTTTCCAAACACGCATGTTGAAAAAAATTATTTAAAAAATATCTTTTTATTTAGATAATAAAAAACGTTTTTTTATTAAAGAATAATTCAAAAGGAAGAAAAAAAGCAATTTACAATTATACCCTTTTGAATTAATTAATAAAAATAAGTATAAAAATATTTATGATTTGTTAATTTGGTTCTCGCAGTTCTGTATATTTTTTTGGTTCTAAAAATAACCTCACCCTATATATATATATATATATATATATATATATATACTTTTGTCATTCCAGATTTACTGATTTTAAACATACAAAAAGTTTGTTACAATTAGGGGGCCTTACCCTAAACCATAACCTTAGCCCCAATGCAGATACTTACTATAATATATAAACCATCTCTCATGTTCGTTATAAGATCCCAATGAAACCCTAATTACCCCAAACAACCCAAAACTTAAAAAGAAAACAGGCTAACTTCAAAACTGTTTTGACCTCCGACTGTTGTAACCTGTTTTTGACCCACTTCCCTACCTTCAATTTAGTTATCGTTTCTTGCATTGGAAATCTACTTCAATTACCTTTTCAGGGATACTTGTATCGCAAAATAAGAGTTTGTAGAACTCCCAATATGATCAAAACAATTGACTCAGAATTCTGCCTAGTTTTTAAAAACGGGTTTAATCAAATTAAACTAATTAATTACCCATAACCCCATTAAATACAAGCCCTAGTTTATGTAATCATCATATTATGATTAATATAACATTAATTTTCTGTTTTAAAATTAAACCCTAACCTAAATCCATCATAAGACGATTAAATAAACATAAAAACCATTTAATTAAAAAGGTTTATGAAGGTTTTACCTTTAATTCAATGGAAGATGAAAAAAAACTATAAACACCCTAAAAAATCTCCTTCTGCCGTCGACTTTAGAGTTTCGGGAAGAAAAATATGGTTTTTGTTTTTAGTTAACACATTATATAGGGTATGGGTGAACCCAAGTCCAACCCATAGCCCATTTACCCTTTCCTTTTCTTTTTTTCTTTCTTTTAGTCGGCCAAACCGACCTATATATATGTATTTTTTTTTCTTTTATTGTTTAATAATACACTACTAATATTACCTTAATTTGTCTTAATTTATTTCAGCTCCTAAAGCTTTCAAAACCTCAAAACCGTAAAACTAGTCAAATTTACGCGTTTTACCGTAAAAGACGTAAAATATACACTTTTATAAAAAATCTCAAATTTTGAAATAAATTTATAACTAAGTCCTAAATGACTTAAAACCATCCAGAAAAATATCCATATGACTAATTACCTCATCCGAGACCTCTAAAGGCTAAACCGTAAATCGTAAAAATACGATTTTCTATAATACATATACGTATACGTAAAACCACTAAATAACACCATCTCACTTCATAGTCACTACCATGTGAACTCATGAACATGAAATCATCACACATCGTTTCACTCACAATGTACCCCGTACCAGAAACAATATCCAAACCACAAACTATACACACCAATAAGCACATAAACACGTAAAGACACGTAACTAGCACAAAATAAAACTAAGTGACGAACCTCAAAACCAGGGTTGTCACATCACTCCCTCCTAATAGAAATCTCGTCCCGAGATTTACTCCTTAGGATCAAACACACAACCAACAAATCACATGAATACTTGTTCTAAATGAACTCTTTCTCGTTCCCACGTGAACTCTAGTCTACGTTCCAAATTCCATCTACCCATAACTATGGTATATTACCCTTTTTATCCGACGTCCTAGCTTCACGACCCAAAATCTCTATCGGCTCTTCGATAAAACGAAGACTCGTATACATACTAATATCATCTAACGATACCTGCAAGTCAGTTCTTGTTACGCATGAAATACGTCATGCACACTACTCAATTCCTCCGATAATCTCAACCTATACGCCACTAGCCCAATCCTTTCAAGGATTTCATATGGACCCACAAATCCAGGTGCTAACTTCCCTTTTCTTCCCAAACCGCATCACCCCTTTCCATTGTGAAACGTTTAGCATAACTTTATCCCAGATCTCAACGGCTTACGCCTCTTGTCCGCATAGCTCTCTTGTCAGTTCTTTTCCATTTTCAACCTCTACTTAGTCACTGCCACCACCTCTATAGTTTCCCGATCCACCTCCGGTCCAATACGTTGATCGCTTCTAACTTCATCCCACTGTAACGGTGATCCACCTCACCTCCTATGAATCAACTCCAGCTGTTTCTACTACAATTCCTATCACCAGACCTAACGGATTCTATCCTCTACGGATTTTCCATCACTCGGAAGTTCTCCCAACCTTAAACACGTCCAATGGTATATGCAGGATTGCATAACCAAAAGCTTCCCATAATATTCACAAGCTCCTGTCATAACCACCACCTCATCCTTGCTTTCCCATGCTCGGAACCATGTAACCATCCTTCATACTAACATATGTTACACCTTTTTCTCTAGGTGAACGGTCCATTGTTCGTGACTACCAACCTCTTTCTCTAACGGATTTCCCTTCCTTATCACTCCACTATCTTCACAACCTCTTGCCCCCTCGAATCATCCTTCCTCCATACTACTTTTCGCTTGTCTCTCCACAATCTTAGTTTCCATTCCATCATATATCCCGTCTTCAGCCTATTATTTAGGCGTTTCCTTCTTTATTCCCTACATCCTCATCAATGGAAATGTTGCCCCTCTCACCAGTGACTCTCTCTTTTTAGAAGAATTCTTCCTACTATAATGCGTCCTCCAACTATCTCCGAATCTCACGCCAATGCTCTAGGCGTCTTTCTCAATTACCCCTATAGTATGCTCATACCAAACATTAGTCTATCAACAGTATACTACACTTGCTTCCCATCGTTTCTTCCCTTGCCATAATCCTTCATCAGGCATTCCATACATATTAGGCTAACTTTTACACAAAAACCCTCTATTCCATCACATCCGTACACAATCCTTCCAACTTCTCACTACGTGACTTCTCATTCCCCTTGAAATATGGGATGAATTAGTCCGTCTATCGACTATCACCCAACTCTCATCGTACATATTCCTCCACCGCATTATGTATCCCTTCCACCAACTTCGTCCTCACATCGCCCTTTCTAAGCTACTCCTATCTATGTAGGAAGTATAGTCTACGTCCCTTTCCTCCCTACGATTGTCCAAGCCACGCAACATACACATTGACGCGTTCTCTGCTTTAGACAACTCAACTCGTGCAACCTATATCCTTTATCCAAACCGCCCTAATACGTCATCCCTATAGTTCAAGTTCGTCTCAGCTTCACCTCATCCTTCTTATTACATGTCTCATCGACCATGCTTGCCTTTCCCAGATGGTACTTGGCCTTGCAATTTTCTTTCATCAATTAACTCCACCCATCACCTTTGCCAAAAGTTCAATCAAGATAATTGAATATGTGTTGGAGACGTTCATGATCCGTATAGATCATTCTCCATGTCTCGTACACCAAATGCCTCTAGCATTCTAGGCAGATTTAACAGTCCAGCTCCACTAACTAAGTCTATCCAGTTCTTCCAAATCTTCAGTTCCTGCAACGTATAAGCGATCGCCTTTCTTTGTCATCCTCGTACGCGTCCAAATCCTTTCTCCACGTATCGTCATGCTTCGCGAATTCATCCAGTCCTTCCGATAATGCCAAGATCGGCTCATTATCCAATCCACCTCTTCAGCCTCCAAAATGCTTCCTCGTCCTTCTTCACTTCGCCCCTTGTTGGTTCCATGACATGTCATCATCTCTAACTACTCATCATGGTAGACTTAATACTAAAACTCACACTTGAAAATCTCACGTATAATTCCACTCCAAAACCAACACGTACTTCGCCTCACTTTGCTTCTCAGATTTGAGTAGATCAAGATGTCGTCGATACTCCCGATGACAACTCGTTTATACACGTTCATGCACACTTGGTTCATTGACACCATGAAAACCGCTAGTGCTTTGGCGAAGCCAAATGCATAACCGTAAACCCAAAGCGTTCATACAACATCCTTAGCAGTTTCAACAATGCCCTCCTTGCACCCTCTCTTAGCGGCAATACGAATAAATTCCTACCTCGTTCTACTTGCAAAATTCTACACGCATTTTAAAAGACCAATGCTTCCTCTCATCAAACTACTCAACCGCTTTCCACATCCAATCTACTACTAAGCAACTTAACTTTTACCTTGCATCCATTGCAATTTCCATCAACTCTTGTTCTTGAAATCATTCCATCAACAATTTCCTTGGAAAGGCACTAACTCCAACTCCTCTCACCTCCCCTACTTACTCTATTTATGGTTCTACCTCACAATAATAGGCAAACCTACTAAATTTCAAGAAATTTTCAGAAAACTTACATGCCCTACGAACAATCATAAATACCTTTGAGGTATTGTATCCTCTTCCAACACTCTCTATGGCGCGTACTTGTGCTAGTATCCCACAAATCTCTATTCATCTCCTTGGTACTCCTAAGAGACCTCATGACAACATTAGTTCATCTAAGAACTTATTTCCTCCCCACTAAGGGCATTCCGACCGTTCTCTCATGGTCACCTACTTAAGCGTGTAGGCGCGACCAAGTCTTTCATATGACTACCTCAACGCTCCCGAACATACGAAACCAAAACTACATCTTGAATCCATCAGATACGATCAACGAATCAAACCAACGGATAACTAACGACATTTCACGTGCACCAGTTAAAACAAGTCAAAAACCACGAGACTCAAAATAAAACTCAAACCAAGAACGTGTATCAATTCAAAATGACCCATGACAACAAAAAATAATCCAAGAAACACCCAATGGCAACCAAACATATTACGCCCCGCGACATATTATTTAAACCGTGCAAAAGATCGCCTTTTCCAAAAGAATATATATCTTTTTATTTATTTATTTATTTATTATTACCTCCCACATCTATGTGACTCAAACAATCTACAAACAACCCTCTTTACGAACTCAAAACTCAACTAAAAAACTAGGTATCTCGTGCATCCCAAATCATAAAATTAAACTACTATTCAAACTCAACCTTTAACCCGACACTTGTACAATAATTTCGGCCAAGATACTGACCTCCCATGACTATACATTATGAATATTTGAAAAGTACGTTCCGAGTACATAATTTTAGGCTTTTGAATCATCCAAAAAGCTTTAAAAACGAACAAGTTATGACCAAAACAGTTTTATATTAATGAAAGATAAAATTGTATGTGAAATCTTCATAAACTCAATTTGACCTTGTATTAATAATTATAAATGACGTGAATCGGTTAAACCCAATTATATAAACTATGTAAGTAGAAAGAAATTTTACTTCGCTTTATTTTAAAGAAAGTCTTTTAGAATTTGAAATAGATAAGTGTTGATTAAAAAGAAATCTTATGTTACATTTGTTTCAAACACGACTCCAACACCTTACCCTTATTTTACCGAATACAACCAACTATCTAACCCTATAATAGATTTCCAAGTCCCCCTTTTTCTCAATATATACCGACCAAAAGAAATGTAAGACCCAACACAAAAGATTTCATTATCTAAAAAGAAATCCCAAGTTATTTCAATAGACTTAAAACCAAGAACACCATTTTAAAACGTACACGTGAAATACGAAACTCAAAGAATACGCTACCAGCCACACTTCAAAAGATTCAAAACGTCGCTTGAAACTCCACCAAACTCGAGCACTAATAAATTGTTTAAACACAAGAGAGCACTAGGTACGTTCAAGTTATAATAACTACTGAACGATCGTAAATCATAACATAACATCTACTAGTATATATACATCCGCATATGTATACCTATTGAATCTCCCAAACATACTCGTTATCATACATGTCAAGTCAATCAATCGCTTTATACGCTCGTTTTTCCATACGAGTAATCACCATCTCACCGTGCCACAACAAGACATAAAGCCCACCTCCAAAACCAAACCATATCGTGTGACCCCATAATCACACAACACAACTATAACCCAAAACATATAACATAAAAAGAACAATAGCCATATCATAGGCAGCCATTACATAAACCCATATATATACGTATACCCAAATTCTACATCTCATCATATACAAGCATGTACTAACCCTCTTTCATGCAATCATACTTGAGAACCCATTGAAGTTGTGGTACTTGTATAACTATGTTGGCCACCATACTTATACAATTACCCTTCCCCCAATGCACTCCCTCCTATGATGACACTTATAAGAATCAATACAACATATAACACATAAATCCATCTACTCACATAAGCTCATAACCACATAAACAATAAAGTCCAAAACTCCATCTATAAAAAATAACATAATAAAACTCTTGGAATATAGAAATCTATAGTCAAGCTAAAACAGCCTAGACTAAATCCAAAACGAAAACATAATCAGTTATAAGTCATATCGCCCGTAAGAGTGGAAACAGCTTAAAACCCTTCATATCCACCTACTCCTAATAACTCGAACCACCACATGATTCTTAGGGAACATGACTTAAACATCAAAAGAAAATAATCTCTCTCGGGTACATAAAATAACCCAACAAAAGATAGAAACTACCATGTACCAAATTATGTACTATAATGTACAATTTAAGCAAAATACGACAATGACTATTGTGGATGATTATGGTTCAACCCGCACTAGTCACAACCCGAAAAGAAAATAGCATGTGGCTAAGTATGAACTTACTATGGTTCAATTCATACTAGTCAAAACTTCGCAATAAATAACATTCAAACACATCAATTTATGTAAAAAGCACACATACTCCTATGACGCCTATATGCAGGGACCCTTAAGCTATAAACTAGGCTACGCGACTAGGCAACCTAATTCTCTATAACCATTGTCTCTGATACCATTCTGTCACACCTCACCATGGCGGAATATGGGGTGCAACATATGGATATCATCACAACAAACGGTGTCTCTATAGAGAAAACTAAAATGCAAATATAATGTCATAAATGGCGACACAAATGTCATGACAACATCTCAACATAGCAGGAGTCTAGGTAAGTAGATAACAGTCATACCTCTTACCCAAGACACACAAATAACACTAACAATCAACATATAGGTTCATAGTATCACTACTGAAACAATCAGAAAGAAAATAAACTAAGAAGGAACGGGGATCTCCTTCTTAATGCATTCCTATTCGACTCCAATCCTAGCCACATATGTTCTCACGCTTAACCACGTTATCACCTGAAAGAGACACTAATACACGTCAACATAATGTTGGTAAGAGTCATAGGTTTAGACTCCAACGCCAAAACAAACCATAAGCTGTGAATAATAACCAAAATCAAGTACATATGGACAATGAGATACAAAAATGCATTAACAACTAATATGCAAGATTCAACAAACCAAACCCAATCCAAGGCTCCCAGCCTTACCAAACACCATGGTCCCATAGATGCTCACACATCTATGTACCTCCCCAAGGCCCCGCCTTGTCAACATCCCCTTGGTACCAAGTCAAAACATAAAACAATCAAGAATCAACTAGTAGTTAATCACATATGTATACACAAGTCCATCACCAAACACAAAGCATTCACAGCATAATTTATAAAACAAGACAATGTCTCTTTCATCCCATCTGGAAGTCAAAATCATTGATAAACATGGGACTATGAAACTCACCTGATTGAGCTTCTCCAAAAATCCGCGCACTAGCAAAAAGCTAACAAACCAAAAACACATAATCAAAACATGAACCAAACACTAAAATGGCTCATCAACCTATGATGGACATCTAACCTTCTCCCATATATATAACTCATATATATGCTCTAAGCATCTCATTACATCCCTCTATAAAGCCCTTAACTCGTTTTACTTCATAACACATCCCGTTAACATTTTATCAAAAACAGTCCCAGTTATAGGTCTCCAAACTATAAGCCAAACGCCCACTTAAACACACCCATGATCTCTGTAAAGGAAATAATTATGCCATTACATATGTTAGCTAACGCCTCCCATTTGCCCCAACCTTAAAGCTACTGTTAAGGCCCCGATATATATATATATACTTTAGTCATTCCAGATTTACTGATTTTAAACATACAAAACGTTTGTTACAATTAGGGGGTCTTACCCTAAACCATAACCTTAGCCCCAATTCAGATACTTACTATAATATATAAACCATCTCTCGTGTTCGTTACAATATCCCAATGCAACCCTAAGTACCCCAAACAATCCAAAACTTAAAAAGAAAACAGGCTGACTTCAAAACTGTTTTGACCTCCGACTGTTGTAACCTGTTTTTTACCCACTTCCGTACCTCCAATTTAGTTCTCGTTTCTTGAATTGGAAAGCGACTTCAATTATCTTTTCAGGGATACTTGGATCTCAAAATAAGAGTTTGTAGAACTCCCAATATGATCAAAACAATTGACTCAAAATTCTGCCCAGTTTTTAAAAACGGGTTTAATCAAATTAAACTAATTAATTACCCATAACCCCATTAAATACAAGCCCTAGTTTATGTAATCATCATATTATGATTAATATAACATTAATTTACTGTTTTTAAATTAAACCCTAACCTAAATCTATCATAAGATGATTAAATAAATATAAAAACCATTTAATTAAAAAGGTTTATGAAGGTTTTACCTTTAATTCAATGGAAGATGAAAAAAAACTATAAAAACCCTAAAAAATCTCCTTCTGCCGTCGAATTTAGAGTTCCAGGAAGAAAAATATGGTTTTTGTTTTTAGTTAACACATTATATAGGGTATGGGTGAACCCAAGTCCAACCCATAGCCCATTTACCCTTTCCTTTTCCTTTTTTTCTTTCTTTTAGTCGGCCAAACCGACCTATATATATATATATGTATTTTTTTATTTTTTTTATTTTTATTGTTTAATAATACACTACGAATATTACCTTAATTTATCTTAATTTATTTCAGCTCCTAAAGCTTCCAAAACCTCAAAACCATAAAACTAGTCAAATTTACGCGTTTTACCGTAAAAGACGTAAAATATACACTTTTATAAAAAATCTCAAATTTTGAAATAAACTTTATAACTAAGTCCTAAATGACTAAAAACCATCCGAAAAATATCCATATGACTAATTACCTCATCCGAGACCTCTAAATGCTAAACCGTAAATCGTAAAAATACGACTTTCTGTAATACATATACGTATACGTAAAACCACTAAATAACACCATCTCACTTCATAGTCACTACCATCTGAACACATGAACATGAAATCATCACACATCGTTTCACTCACAAGGTACCCCGTACCGGAAACGATATCCAAACCACAAACTATACACACCAATAAGCAAATAAACACGTAAAGACACGTAACTAGCACAAAATAAAACTAAGTGACGAACCTCAAAACCAGGGTTGTCACACCACTCCACCAAAAGTACTGCTTGACGTCATGGTACATCTTGGTCGAACCAGGATGAATAGAAAATGGGGAGCTCTGAGCCTCAGCTAACAATGCTTCCCGAAGTTCTTGATCATCAGGAACACAAAGTCTCGTGCCCTGCCATAAGATACCATCTGCGTCTACTCGAAATTCTGTCTGCTTCTCCAAATTCTGAATTATCGCCCAGATTTCTCTATCATCTTTCTGAGCTTCCTTGATCTTAGAGAGTAAGTCGGGTTCCACTCTAAGATTAGCCTAGTAACCGTGATGTCCACGTACCATGATCTCCATGTCTAGTCGCTCCAAGTCTCTAATTATTTCCTCCTTTATCTCAATGTCGTTGATCAATCCGGACTTTCTACTAAGTGCATTTGTCACTACATTTGCTTTGTCGGGATGATACTGCAGATTAATGTCATTATCCTTCAACAGCTCTAACCATCTCCTCTGTCTCATGTTCAATTCACGCTGAGTGAAGATATACTTCAAGCTCTTGTGGTCCGTGAAAATGTCACATGATTCTCCATACAAGTAGTGCCTCCATATCTTTAATGCAAACACGACTGCTGCAAGTTCCAAGTCATGCGTAGGGTAATTTTCCTCATAAGGCTTAAGCTGTCGTGAAGCGTACACGATCACTTTCCCATGTTGCATAAGAACACAGCCAAGTCCCTTCCCCGATGCATCACTATAGATCTGAAATCCACATGTACCAGATGGGAGAGTAAGAATAGGTGCATATACTAACTTATGCATTAGGTCTTCAAAGCTCTTCTCTTGTTCTTCAGTCTAAACGAATTTCTCCCCTTTCCGCATCAGTTTGGTTAATGGTAGTGCTAAACGGGAAAAGTTCTCCATGAACCTTAGGTAATAACCAGCTAAGCCTAGGAAACTGCGGACTTTAGTCGCTGATTTCGGCCTTGGCCACTTGGTAATAGCCTCAACCTTCGCTGGATCCATCGTGATTCCTTCTGCTGATACAATGTGACCTAAGAATGCTACCTTGTCTAACCAGAACTCACACTTGGAGAATTTAGCATACAGCTGCTTCTGGCGAAGAATCTGTAGTACTGTACGAAGATGGTCTTCGTGTTCCTCCTTGGACTTGGAGAAAATCAGGATGTCGTTAATGAAGACAATGATGAACTTGTCAAGAAATTCATGGAAGATTTTGTTCATCAAATCGATGAACACCGCTGGAGCATTGGTAAGGCCAAATGGCATGACTACAAACTCGTAGTGGCCATAGCATGTACGGAAAGCAGTCTTGGCGATGTCCTGCTCCTTAACCCGTAGCTGATGATAGCCCAACCTTAGATCAATCTTGGAGAAATGTTTGGCCCCTTGGAGTTGGTCAAACAGATCATCTATATGTGGTAGTGGATACCTATTCCTGATGGTAATCTTGTTGAGCTCGCGATAGTCTATGCAAAGACGCATACTGTCGTCCTTCTTCTTAACAAATAAGACCGGTACGCCCCATGGAGATGCGCTCGGTCGAATAAAGCCTCGTTCCAGAAGTTCTTGCAATTTATCCTTCAGCTCCTTCAACTCTATGGGAGCCATACGATACGGAGCCTTGGAAATCGGCTCAGCTCCTGGGATGAGCTCGATATTAAATTCTACTTCACGTGCAGGTGGTATGCCCGGAAGTTCTTCTGGAAATACATCCAGAAATTCTGACACTATCGACTGATTATGAATTGATGGGGATTCAGCATCCATGTCATGAACAGTAGCTAGATAACCCTCACAACCATGTGAAAGTAACGCACGTGCTTGCAGGGTTGATATGATTTGTACAGACCTGCCGGGTACGAACCCGTTGTGAATGTACTCTGGCGCATTAACATCACCAAAGATGACTCGATATGAATGGCAGTCTATGGTAGCATGATGCTTGGATAGCCAATCCATGCCCAAAATCATGTCAAAGTCATTCATGTCCAGTGGAAGTGCGTCAACAAGCGAACCTTATCGTCAAACACTAAGGGAAGGTTCTTGTACACATGGGTTATACGTAAAGAGTCTCTCAAAGGCGTGGAAATACTCAGTATATTCTCTAGTGGCATGGGGAGTATCCTAACATTCTTGGCATAAGCAGTAGAAATGACCGAGTGAGTAGCACCCGTATCAAACAGAACACATGCAGATTGACCATACATATACAAGATTCCAGTGATTGTACCTGTAGACTTGTTGGCCTGATCGCGAGATGTCGTGTAAACGCGTCCACTAGTAGGAGGCGGCTTGGTATCAGCATGTCCCGATGTACCCTCCATCTCGCCCTTGAGACAATCCTTCATGCGATGGCCAGGAAGGCCACACTTGTAGCATGCGTCGCTGTCGCGGCGACATGGCCCTGGATGCCTACGGTGGCAAGTAGAGCAAAGAGGATGAGTATATCCTCCAGCAGGTGTCCTGACTGGCTGAGAGCCTGATAAAACAATATACATGAGACATGATAATAGGTACAAGGACAATGCGGATAATCGTAAGATTGAATACCAGTGATAGCTGGACGGTTAGGCTGTGAACCTCTCTGGTTCTGGTCCCTCCCGTTACCATGATTCCTGGTAGGAGATTTGCTAATGTGTCAGAATTAAAAATTATAACATGTAATCATAAGAAAATGCGTAAGTATAAGGACCTGCTGCTGTTGGAGTGTCCAGCGTTGTTACGGTAATTATCATTACCGCCACGCTTATCCGTAGCAGAACGGTCGTGAGTCTGGCCGTTTCCCTTGGGCTGATTAGGCTGTTGCTGAGTAGCCGGCTGAGACCGGTCCCGAGTCTCCTGCCTGGAAGATACAATTTAAAGAGATTAAATATTGACATGTACTGAAAGAATACGAATTGGTCACCGCTTGAATACGAATGTTTACCTTTTATCGGGTCTCTCTGCTTCCCCGAACTTATCTCTTTCCTACAGCATCTCTAGCTTACGTGCTGCATCGGCCACTTGTGCTACCGTGTTGAACGTAGCACACACCAAGTAGTTTGCGACCGATGTACGAAGCCCCACCTGAAGTGGTGTGCTTACTCTTCAGGAGTACCTACTGCTGCACCAAGGAAACCAGCCAAGCGAAGAAAGCGTTGCATGAACTCGTTGCTATTCTCCCCAGCTCTCTGTCGGATTCCATGGTACTCTCTCTTCAGCTTGTCTTGCTCAGCCTTGGGAAAGAACTGTTCTATTATCCCTGAACTGAGCCCAAGTCAAACCAGCCACCCAATCATCACCTCCCTCAGACTACTTCAGTGCTATCCACCATGCTAACACATCACCTTCGAACCGGTAGCATGCCAACCTCGACTTGAAGACGGGGTCACAACCCATAGCATCTAAGATCTGCTCAATGTGAGCCAACCAGATTTCAGCTTCACTAGGGTTATATGTTCTCTCGAAAGCTCGAAAGCGGAGCTTATTGAATCTCTCCAGCCATGTGGCCAATGTTGCTGGAGGAGGAGGAGGAGGAGGTACTGGGTGCTGCTGCTGGTTGTTGGCAGCCTGATCCTCAGCCTTGATTTCGTTCCTCAGCTGAGGAAGCATAGCTTGCATTGTAGCTTGCATTGCTGCATTGAGTTGTTCCTGCTCGCGTGTGAGAAACATCTAACAGTATAACATAAAATACATGATTAAACTGATCAAAACATAAACTATATACATGAAAAAAATTGATACCAATAAATCATGAGAAAATTTTTATGAAGGAAAACTAGTACATGAATGCATGATGCAGTTTTATAAAAATTTTGGTATGCGCGAGAGTGAACGCCTATGGTCAGTTCACCCAAAACAAAAGACATGGCGAGGGGACGCCAATGGGTCGGTCCCAAATTTAAAAGTTTCGATAAAACACATACGACTAAATAGGGCCAGTCCTGTACCAACCATTACTTAGTCATAAACCTGCGACAATGACATATATATGTATGCATGAAAATGATGAATGCATGAAAACTGACTGTCAGTTCTAGGAAGACCATAGTGACTACCCACTAATCACAGGTCGTGTTTTGAGAGCCTACAGGTCGAAGCCTTGGCTCTGATACCATAATTGTAACATCCCATTTTGATAAATGGTGTAACACCCCCAAATTTATACAACTCAGTACAGCGGAAGACTCGTTGGTGTTATGGGATAGCACATTACTCACATCATAGACAACGCATAAAAATTGCGTCATTTAATAATAAATCATTTCCATTCATAAACATCAAAGTTACATCGGTCCCAAGTCATTATATTTCATACAAAGTTTTACAAAATATTTGAATGGAAAATATTGTTTAAGTGCGGGCCATGAATTCTTGTCGTCTTCCCGAGAATTACCTTCAAGTACCTGAGATAAAACATGTTAAAAGAAAAGGGTCAGCGATAACGCCGAGTGAATTCATAGAGTTTAATAAAATCCATCAATATAATATCAGTATAAAATTATTACTGAAAATCGTTTTGTACAAATCATTTTAATAGGCCATAAAATAGCCAAAATCATTTTATACAAATCTTCATCAAAATCATAATATAGGCATTTGCCTTGAAAATCATTATACGAATCATTGTCGTTAAAAACACCATACAATACGTTTTGCAACGTTGTATAGATTAAATAAAACCGTTATATGAATATGGTTATAAAAACCAAAACACAAACATAATATCAATAGTATGACCCTGTATTGCTAGTCAGGCAATACGTCGTAATTCTGAGCGTCTAGTAGTATTTCGTTAGTTTTTGGATTATTATAAGCCGCATGACATTGTTACCTTACTAAACCAACAACGGGTAGCTAACCCGATACAAATTTTGCCCATCTAAAGTAGCGTGTCGTCACAAAGGTCACGCTATGGAAATCTTCTCATACATAAATTCGCTTACCAATCAATGTGGCACGACGGGGATCAACCGTCAAGGCGCGAACTGGGGTGATCGTCCCCAAATAGTACTATTAAATGCATAAGCGTCTACCAAATCCCGGTAGTTCACAATTCATGCTAATGGGACTTTTAGTGACATAACCTGACTTTAATAATCCATTTAATTTCATCTATCGGGTCCTTTAATCATTTATCGGGTCATTCAATCATTCGGGTCCAAAATCAATAAACAAACAATCGGGACAAATGGTGTCCTATTTTATAAAAACTAACATGTTATCTCCCTCGCGGGTTTATAAAACATTTATAAAAACATTTAAAAGAGTGCGAGGCTATGAACTCACGTTGATGTGGGAAGGCGGGTTATCGGCAATTCGGTCGTACGGTACGTGCTTCAATCACGGAAACCTAGACAAATAATACTCGTCTTAGACTCATGTCCAATGACTTTATAAAAATAACAATTATGTATACATATGATGATTATATATATATGATGATCAAGTGGGTTTACATATTCTTGTTTACTCATTTTAGTGTTATATGTCGGTAACTTTTATACCAGTTTACTAGTTTTACCTATTTACGTGTTTTAAGTCCAATAAACTTATTATAAGTTCTTTAACTTGTTTTAATCCATTTTATACCTATATTATCAGTATATATACTTTCCATGTTGGGCCCAAATGGGTTAAGCCCAATAAGTTCTTTTTACAAGTTTTTATCTTATTTAGTCCAATTATTAGTCCAATATGCTTAATTAGCTCGTAAATGTCCGTATTTCTTATAGTTCGGGTTTTATCGGTTTTTACTTGTATTAGGTACTTATATATCAGTATATGAATTTTATAAACTTTACATTAGACGGGTTTGGTCGTCTAAGTTTTATTTGGCGAAAAACGTTAATTTTACGGCGATAGCCGAAAAAGTCGTAAAAATCCAGTTTATAGTTTTATAACTTATAAAACAAAACAAGTTACCATTTTTATAAAATGTCCACTTATTTATCATTGTACATATTTATATAAATAAAATTCAAGAGTTAGTGGGTTTTAACTTTACATTTTATACAATATAATTTTGAGTGCTTATATAATAGTATTATACTTTAATTTCCAAAATCTGATTTTTATCTTCACTTTCACCAAAACTGCCATATCTTGAGTTCTATATGGAGATAGAAGCTCAAATTTTTATCACATAAACTACATAATATGTGCTTCATTTAACTCTTTTATAGCTACTGTTGAATCATCCTTTAAGTATTTTCTAAAAATCTTCCAAAACAGTAACCTCAGATTTATACCCTAAACTTGTTTTGATCATATCTCACTCATTACAATGATTCCATTGCATGGCCAACTCTCACATGTGTACAAGACCCATAGCTTACTGTAAATCCATTCTACTTCATCATTTTATCAGTTCATAACATGTTTCTTTACTGTTTTATACAGCCATCAAATTTAACCAAGATTTTAACCTTGTTTCTTATAGTTTTTCACCTTTTTAATCATATTTATCAACACCAAATCCCCACATAACATTTTTATCATCATATAATCATCATATACATATACAATAGGAAATAAAATACATGTTTACATAATCAAAATAACAAGAAGATGAGGAGAACAATCTTTATACCACCATGATGATGTAGGTTGATCAAAACATGGATTTTTGATGGAGAAACTTGTGATGCACCAAGACCATCTTCATGACCACCATGCTTCATGAACTCCTTGTGGAAAATCAGCCCCAAGACACCATGAATACTCCTCCATGGATGTTATAATCACCACCATTCAAGAGAGCTTCAAGAGGGCTTCAACATATGTGTAAATAACATAGGATTTCATGGTTGATTTTTGATTAATAGTGGTGGTTCATGGTGAAGTGGACGGCAAAGATGAGAGGAAAAGGGAGAGAAAAGTTGTTTTGCATGTTGTGAGAATGAGTGTGTGGTTTTGGCTAGTGGTTTAGCTAGTTTTGTGTAAGTGAAAGCTTACCTTGTAAGCTATGTTACAAGTGTAAGTCACTTGGTAAATACTTGACATCTCATGGGTGTTAGTTAGCTTGTTTGGCCGGTTTTGGGGGTGGGGCAAGTGTCCCACTTGTCTCATCCCCATTTATTTACGGGTACTCCTCGATTCTAGTTTCCTCGATTTGCGTGCCCTCGGGTCGTTTTACGAAAAACGTTTTTATAAATTATGAATCAACATCACAAAACGAATCTAATAAAAATTGTCTCATCAAAAACGGAGTTCGAAAACATAAATACGTAATCCTAAGGTTTCTGGTTTAGTCGTAAAGGACGTTAAAATAAAATCGTAAGTCCTAATCTCTTCTCGTAAATTTGTGAGTTTATGAACCAACACAAATTTAAAACTACAAAATAATATTCACGGATAAATTTATTTTCTGAAATGTCGGATTGTCACCAAAGACGGTGTATGTAAACGTAAGCACGTAACGTAGGATCCTCCGGTTTAAACGTAGTCGATGCTACTTCAAGACGTAAATCCAAATTTCTTCCCAAAAATAAGTTAGTTCATATTGTAACATTAAAATAATATTTTCAAATAATATTTGAGAATAAAATATCAATAGTAAATTGACGGATTGTCACAGCATTTACCCCTAAACAGGATCTTTGTCCTCAAAGATCATCTTACTACTCGCTTCTTATAGAGTTAAAGCCATGTGGGTATTTCCTCCACATTCGGTCTTTTCTCACAAGTGTAATCCATTATAATACGCGAGTTTCATCAAACATAACTACGGGAATAAGATCAGGCTAAATGTTGACTTACTTTCTCTATCCATGATGTTCACGGGTTTCTGATGAATGCAACTTTTCGCCAATCTAAGCTTTACTAAGAACAATCAGATTTTCACTTGATAGATATTCCATCAAGTTCGATTTACGAAACATAATTCACGCAGTTCTTGAAGTCCTAGGGTAGATCCAGCTTATATGCCTTTCAAACCAATTTTTTACATCATCCCAATGGTCCCATACAACGGGGACTTATATCCCATGATTTGTCAGATCATGAATTCATTTTTCCAAGGTTAAAAATTATGGCATAACTTCGCTACCCATTTGACACTTCAAGATCTACATTTCATATTTACATAACCTCTTGCCCACTACCGGCTATCAATAATCAAATCCTAATTTCAACAATCATTTCAGATTTCGCGGGTCGGGTATTTTGTAAGGTTAGGTTCGCCATCATAGGAAACCTTAAACCTAAAAGACATGTTCAACTTACAATGGGTGTATGTCGGGTGTCTTTATCTCAACTCCTGCTTATAGATGTTCTAATTTCTAAATCTTAACAAGATTCGATCTCGATCCTAATATGATGATCATCTATGAAAATCTTTCCAAAGGAAAATGATTATATACGGTCTATTTCCAAAGGTCAATCATTCAAACATAAAGCAGCACTTATATTACTTTGTATCGTTACTTTACCTCGTCCCCTTCGATTTGGGGTGGTACATAGTACTCTCATCAAGGTTCGTTCTCAATGATTTCTGAGCAAATCTCTAGAAATTCGATGCGAAGCGAGGATCTTGATATAGATGATCGATACAGGCACACTATGTTTACATAACTCTTTTGCATTTATCATTAACGGGAATGATATTAGCAGATTTGGTCAGTCTGTCGACGATGACCCAAATCGAATTAAATTCAGATGATGACCTTTGCAATAGCTAGACGTTTACTAATGTATGAGACGATGTCTGCCTTCACAATTGCCATCAGTACAACTTCTTCAGACAAAGATACTTCTAGTCAGAAATGACATAAATAGAATACTTATACTTACAAATTCCAACATAACTATAGCTCACAATCCTCTATATTTAGACAATCACATGTGGTCTATAAAATATTTTACGCTATCGGCTTCTCAACTCTAATGGTTCACATTAGCCGCGAACCACTTTTATTATCTATATTATCCTTTTTACAAACATTGTTTATTTTATATCGTTCGGTAATTTATTTTGCACCTTCATTATTAAGGAACACATCCTAATTGGTTCTTTATATATATATTTTTTTTACATAATGTGTCAGTATTCATATTCATTTTTCCTGATGATATAATTATCATGTCCATATTTATTCAAAAATTATTTCTTCACATTTTCTGAGTTTTAGTTTCTTCTCAACTATCATTTTTATCCGTTTTACTCAATCCGACGTTTAAAGCGTCGATAATTATTACACGTAAATTTAAAAATAAATATTAAGTTTTTATGAAACGTAAACGTTTAAAAGTTTAAATTTCTTAGTTCGACCAATTATATAAAATGTTCAAAATAAATTTGAATTTAATTAACAAGATTTTTGTTGATTTATCGAAAATAATTAAAATAATTAATAAGATCCGAAAATGTTCGAGAAATCTTTGGTTATACTTTGGTCAAAATTTTATTAGTTTGAAAAGTAAAAATTGTCGTTTTAAATTTCAAGTCATAATTTATATAGTTTCCTGAATTCTTCTTAGGTTGTCTAGAAGTATACACAAACGTTTACCCCTAAACAGAAGTTTAGTTAAATGGTTTGTGTATATGGTAATAATCCCTTAAAATCCTTTGTTAAAACATTTGTCAAAATATATTTGCACTTTTCTTTTTAGTATAACTCAAAGTTCTAAATGACTTCTAAATTTTGAAGAGTCAATTTATATTCCATTATCTATTAATCACATGGTTAAATCATGTAAAACATTAAGTCTTTAATCACATGTTAAATATTTAAGATACAGGTTTTCATCGTTCGGCCAATTCAGGGCAATCTATAAATAATTATTAACTCATTCTTATTCTTATAAACAAACATATAGTCCTTAATGATCACGAGCATGAATTTATCAAATTACAGCCTACACACGTGATTCACCAAATTTATGAATGCTACATGTGCATTAGTCAATCCAAACGTCACCACGTGAAACTCATAATGTTCATTACAAGTACCGGATGTAGTGATTGGAATACATAAAAATTGTTTTTCCGCAGATGCGAAGTTGATGATAACCATGCCGTGGATCAAATCTTAAAAACATACACTAGAACCTTGTAAATGATCGAACAAATCTTCCATTTCTATTTATGGATATCGTTTTCGATTGTCAATTTACTCAGTTCACAATAACCTATAAATATAAGGAATGATAACACCATAGCTCTTCAGGATGACAGGCTTGGTATAATAAAATCTTTCTTCGACAACTCTCTCAGTTGTACGGTAATTCCTTTAATTTAGATGGTACTGACGTATAATTCACATGCTACAGGTGCAGTACCGAGAATATAATCAAATACCAAATTCTACTTGCCTTGATGGCGAAAGTCTAGGTAAGTCATCAATAAATACTTACTAAGGTTTCAGATAACATTATCATCTTTTAATACATTTATTTTAAGTTCTCTCTAGATTATAATATCTATGACTAATTCACAATCATTCACGGTATAATTTCAAGTCTAAACGCAGGATACGGTCATCCATCAAGAATTATTTAGATCACTTTTGATAATCAACATCTTATCATTTAGGGGAATTCAATTTGAGTTCCCATCAATTAAGACAATGTCGTCATGTCATAATCAATCAATCAATTCTACTGGCACTATCAAATTTTCAGTTTTATTGCCGTCGATAAGATGTGAACTTCTCAAAAGACTAATAATAACTCATAATCCTTCACAAGTTCAAGTATATATGGAGACACAACTACTATTAAAAGAGCAAGGTCAACGCATAATCTACGCGATAGAATTTTCAAATCAGATACAGACAAAAACATTTAACGAATATGAAATATTCCATGTTTTCATAATTGAGTACGCATTCGAAAGCTCCTTGGATCGTTACCCAGGTCATTCAAATGATATCAAATCAAAAGAAATGATAAGAACGTTAATACATCCAGTCGGGTATCAACACTCGGTAATCATATACTTTTCCTAAGAATCTTACTACAGGAGAATTGGACAAGTAAGAATTGTCAATTGTCAAATAACACAACTTCCACAGATGAGTAAATTCGACTCAGAAGAATAGATTCTACAGGCACATATGTAGGTGTCCCTAACATTATGTCCTTATTTTTCACTTCTTGCAGATCTCATAAAATTTAATCTTTCACAATCTTTAAAGAAAATGTAGTGTATATTAATCAGTTTTATGGTGACTACTAATCAGCCTTGCATAGTCCATTCCAAATTGTATGTAGGCGCGCAACTATATACAATTTCAAGATTAACGATGCAACACTCAGTTCGTCAAAATTTTATCACCATGTTTATAATAAAACATTTTCTTGCTTAATTCTTAAATAAGAATCAAAATAAATTTACAAAGATTTTCTTTATTATGAAAACAATTAAGTTTTCCAAGGTGTTTCATAAACAACTTCATTTTGATAACAATCACTTATAAATCTTACTTTGAATAATCCTTATTGTGATGAAAATTAAATTTTCTCAAAGGATACCGTTTTAACTTTATAAAAACAATGTGTGATCTGCAAAAGAGTGATGAAAGCTTGTTCACCAAGAATTAACTACAATATGATAGGAAATGAGCTTAGCCAAACAATCATGAGGTTCATGACTTCGATGGCACTCAGGAATACAAAGAGAATAATCCACAACGTAACTCAAATCAAGATGAGTACTTGTTCAATGGTTGCATCACTAATGCGAACATTAGGATGAAGCAATAAAAGATAGATAACATCGATACATGTAGGATTTAGCAATCAAAGGTAGTCTTTTCATTAATCACAAACAAGTCAAAATTGTACCGTAACACATTACGTGTCACTATGTCATACAATTCTCAGAACTCATCCTACCAACTGATATCTCAGTTAAGTTAGGGATTTTTAAAAGATACCACAATGAATACTAATCTACAAGAGTCATTAGGTGTCCTGCCTGTCCTGGAAGATCCATCGGTCCCAATTCAGAAGAAGATTTATTCAATTTATTTATTGGACACTGGGTGTAAAACCCGCATGCTTTTACCATGAATAGTGCCCTTAAGATCGTACGTTCTAGATTAAAACTTACCTCATGTAGTATTGATCACATTCATGTGCTAATAATCAAGCAAGTGCATACGTGTATGTCATGACAAGTATCGATTACGTACGAACCCATGATAAATAGTTAATGATATATCACGTGAACATAATTAAATCATGAACACCATTTAAAATACTAACTAAAATAATTACGTAAATACTTATAATATATTTACGAGCGTTAAGTTTACGATATACGACACGTTAAAAGAAACAGAAACACGTTAAACACGAGCACGTTTAACCACGAACGAACACGAAACATCGGGACACGAGAAAGGTACGGGTACCCCATGTGGGGCCCCCATACCCACGGCACACATGCATATAATGGGCTTAGCCCATGGACTTTTCAAGTTAAGGGGGGTAAAGTGTTAAACATGTTTTCATTTTCATTTTACAAGAAATAAACTAAAAACCCTAAAAAGAGTTTTCTCCTCTTCCTTTTGCCTCCTTTGTGCCGCCACCTATACACCATCATAAGGGGGTGTTTGATTGATTTTGATCTTGAAAACAAGTGTTAGAATACGTGTTTGTTCATCCTTTTTCCAAGCTACATAGTGGTATACCTTTCTAACCCTTCTTTTTAATTCTTTTTAATTCTTTTGATCTTTGATTATTTTCATGAACATGTTATTATTTTTCTTATGAAAACAAGATAATTAATCATTGATCTAACATGTTTTGGTATTAAATAAAATCAAGGAATGATTTAAAAGGGGTGTTGTTTCTAGCCGCCTAGCAAAACAAACCCGAGGGGGGTTTGGTTTGCTATTGCCGCCACCACCAAGACCACAAATGGTCTTGGTTGGCTCATGTGGGACCCACGGCAGCAAGGGGACACGTGTGCCCCGGGTTTGGCCCGGGGTACGGTGTCGAATTCATACCCGGTTCACGGTTCGTTGGTTAAAATCATGATCTATGTTACATGTAATTTTTATGAATCATGAACTTAGGATATAATTAATTAATAACATGAAATATTAATTAAATCATGACTTAGGTTATTTTAATTATTAGTTATCATGACATTAATTTAACCTAAGTATTTTATGTTATAAGTTATAATTAATTAATTATTAAAACATGCCTATAATTAATTAATTTAGACATGACTTAGGTTATATTATTATTAATAATAATACACTTGTTAACCTAAGTATTTTCATTTCATTTTAATTATACATGTTATACTTTAATTAAAATGCTTAACCTATAGTTTAATTAAAATACATGAAATAATAATTAAACTATACACTATATCATATGACTTAAGTAGTAAGCTTATAACACTTAGACTTATATGTTAGCTTATATAATCAGCTTAAATTCTAATTATGGAAACTTCTATTTATAGAAACTTAATTAAATAAGGCAACTAATCTAATTATGGAAACCTTCTATATATGGAAATCAATCTAATTCAGGCAGCTAACCTAATCAGGGCAACTTTCTATATATGGAAACTTATTTAATTAAGGCAGCTGATCTATTTTTGGAAACTTTCTATTTTTAGAAACTAATCTATTTTAGGCAGTGAATTCTATTTTTGGAAACTTTCTATTTTTGGAAACTTTCTATTTTTGGAAACTTTCTATTTTTGGAAACTTTCTATTTTTGGAAACTTTCTATTTTTGGAAACTTTCTATTTTTGGTAACTTTCTATTTTTGGAAACTTTCTATTTTTGGAAACTTTCTATTTTTGGAAACCTGCTATTTTTGGAAAGTTACTTATTATTATACAGTAAGTATATTAATACATGAAACACCAGTAATACTTAATCAGATAAACCAAAAATACAAGATAAACACAGTTTAAGGCTTAAAACAGTGAACCATGACCTAAAACATACCAAATCAGCTTTAACAAGACACAGAACCCAGTACGTAATCAGTGAATCGATACTTATACACGTGTGTATTCATGTAGCATTAGTGATCCAGAAGTAGGAGTCTTTCTTCCGTTCATTTCACTGGACTTGAGGTACGGATTCCCGTCCTTTCAGTATGGACATTCTTTCCTTATTAGGATTTCCCGTATGCAGCCAACTGTTTTCCCCAGCATTTGTTTTATTGTTTTGAACTGCTTATGTTAATTTAGCATAAACTATAGCCATATACAAGCATGACCAGTTTCACCTAGTTATGGAGGTACCATAACCATAGCATTGGAGGCACCGATGTTATGACTTCCCCACGGCGGAGTGATTGCTCGTGGCGTCCCTTTTCAGTTTGGCCATATTATTATATCAGTCGGGGCGTATGGGTGCATCCTAGTTACATGTTTTATTTCAGTTTATCATGGTGAATGTGGTGTGTGCCTTGCACCCTTCACAAGGAGCTGATCCCTCCTACCCAAATCAGTATATTGATTAGAGGCATCCCCTCTAATCAGCATGATGAGGTCACCCCTCCAAGTGTTCATGCACGTGACCTTTCATGACCTATATGGGCTATGGTATTTATATGTTAAAACAGTTTTCACAGGTTAAACATAAGGCTTTTCAAACTATAAAACCAGTTTTCATGTTACTTAACCAGTTTACTCAGTACTTAGTCTTCCGCTGTTATATGTTACATGCTTATCCTATAACATGCTTTATTGTACATCCGTGCACTGAGCGTCTTGCTCAGCCGTTTTCCTTTTCATGTTCCCAAAACGGCAGGTACTCAGGGACGCTCGTAGATCTGAAACGTAGGTGCATATGGATTGGAAGCTTTACTGTCTTTCTTTACTTTATGCATTTCCTTTACTTTGATACAGTTGCTTTGGACATTGTTTCGTCCTTCCTTTTACAGTATTTATGTTTGTGTGTGATGAGCTTTACTTTGGGATACCGATGTTTGTTTCCGGTATTTCCTTTTATGGTTGAATAATGCTTAGACATTTATCCTTGTATGCTTTGATGACACGCCATGATATGCGTAATATTCCATTTCCAAAATGGGGGTGTTACAATTATGGTATCAGAGCCAAGGCTTCGACCTGTAGGCTCTCAAATATGACCTGTGATTAGTGGGTAGTCACTACGGTCTTCCTAGAACTGACAGTTGTTTTCATGCATTCATCATTTTTAAGCATACATATACATGTCATTGTTACAGGGTTTTTGACTAAGTAATGGTTGGTACAGGACTGGCCCTATTTAGTCGCATGTGTTTTATCGAAACTTTTAGATTTGGGACCGACCCATAGGCGTCCCCTCGATATGTCTTTTATTTTGAGTGAACTGACCGAAGGCGTTCACTCTCGAGCATCAAAAGTTTTCATAAAACTGCATCATGCATTCATACAAAGATTTTCTTGCATAAAATTTTTCTCGTGAAATTTTGGCATAAAATTTTTCTTTTATATATTTTATGTTTGAACTGTTAATCATATGTTTTATGTTATACTGTCAGATGGCAAACACAGACAAACTCTGGGAGTTATTTGAAAACATGGAGGCAGAAAGGCAAAATGCCGTTCTTCATGAAGATGAATATCCTCCCCCACCTATCATTTTTCCCATGGAAGGGAGTAATCGACTCATGAGGGAATACTACGCCATGAGACAGAGACCCGACGAGAATTGTGGTCAGTTCATGCAGAGGTTCCTCGGGTACACAGCTGTCCTGAGGGCATCAGCAGGCACCACTGAAGAACAAGCACTACATTTTCGTTGGGGCCTTAACCCAAGGATTTCCAATAATTTATCAGATGCCCCGTTGGATACTGTGGCACAAGTGGCTTACGCAGCGAGAAAGCTCGAGATGTTGCAGGAACGTGATGAGTTCGGGGAGACAGAAAGACCCGACAAGAGGTAAAACATTTCATGTTCTAGCGTTAACCAGACCGCATCCTATCGTTATATGTTCTATAATCATCTCTTAAAACTGTATCTTCCAGGCAGAAAACTGGGGACCGGTCTCAGCCGGCTACTCAGCAGCAGCCCAATCAGCCCTAAGGAAACGGTCACTCTAACGACCGTTCTGTTGTGGAAAGGCGCAGCGGTAATGACAATTACCGTAACAATGCGGGACAGTCCAACAACAACAGGTCCTACTATTTGCGCATCTTCTTATGATTTCATGTTATATCTCTCATGCTGACACTATGTTAATCTCTACCAGGAACCACGGTAACGGAAGGGACCAGAACCACAGGGGTTCTCAGCCCAACCGTTCAGCTAACACTGGTAAGCATCTTACGACGTTTACGTCCTATACTCGTGCATATACCTTATTCTTAACACGTTCTGTCATCAGCAGGCCCTCAGCAAGCAAGAACTCCTGCTGGAGGATTCACTCATCCTCTTTGCAGCACCTGCCATCGCAGACACCCTGGCCCATGTCGTCGTGACTCCGACGCGTGCTACAAGTGCGGCCTCCCTGGCCATCGTATGAGAGATTGCCGTAAGGGTGAAATGGAGGGTACTTCGGGTCATGCTGATACTAAACCGCCTCCTACCACTGGGCGTGTCTACACGACATCGCGCGATCAGGCAAACAAATCTACAGGTACCATTACTGGAATTTTGTATATGTACGGCCAGGCTGCATGTGTTCTTTTCGACACGGGTGCCACTCATTCAGTTGTTTCCACTACTTATGCTAAGAACATCAGGACACTTCCCTTGCCATTAGAAACTAAGCTTACCATTTCCACGCCTCTGAGGGACTCTGTATTAATAACTCATGTATACAAGAGTCTTCCTTTAGAGTTTGACGATAAAGTTCGTGCAGTAGATGCACTTCCTCTAGACATGATTGAGTTTGATATGATTCTCGGCATGGATTGGCTATCCAAGCACCATGCTACCATAGACTGCCACTCATATCGAGTGATCTTCGGCGACATTAATGCACCAGAGTACATCCATAACGGGTTCATACCCGGACGGTCTGTACAAGTCATATCTACCTTGCAAGCACGTGCATTACTGTCACATGGCTGCGAAGGTTATCTCGCTACGGTTCATGACATGGATGCTGAATCCCCATCGATTCAGGATCAACCAGTAGTTTCAGAATTTCAAGACGTCTTCCCAGATGAACTTCCAGGCATACCACCTGCAAGAGAAGTGGAGTTCAACATCGACCTTGTTCCAGGAGCGGAGCCAATCTCTAAGGCTCCGTATCGTATGGCTCCCATAGAGCTAAAAGAACTGAAGGACCAATTGCAGGAACTTCTTGAACGAGGGTTCATTAGACCGAGCGCATCTCCATGGGGCGCACCGGTCTTGTTCGTTAAGAAGAAGGACGGCAGCATGCGACTTTGCATTGACTACCGTGAACTTAATAAGATTACCATCCGCAACAGATATCCACTGCCACGTATAGACGATCTGTTTGACCAACTTCAAGGAGCCAAACACTTCTCAAAGATCGATCTAAGGTCAGGCTACCATCAGCTAAGGGTTAAAGAGCAGGATATTGCCAAGACTGCTTTTCGTACCCGCTATGGCCATTATGAGTTTGTAGTCATGCCATTCGGCCTGACTAACGCTCCAGCAGTATTCATGGATCTAATGAACAGAATCTTTCATGAATTCCTTGATAAATTTGTCATTGTATTCATCGATGACATATTGATATTCTCAAAGTCCACGGAGGAACACGAAGATCATCTCCGTACTGTACTAAAGATTCTTCGTCAGAAGCAGTTGTATGCGAAATTCTCCAAGTGTGAGTTCTGGTTAAACAAGGTGGCGTTCTTAGGTCACATTGTATCAGCAGAAGGGATCACTATGGACCCAGCGAAGGTTGAGGCTATCACTAAATGGCCAAGACCAACATCAGCGACAGAAGTCCGCAGTTTCTTAGGCTTAGCTGGATATTATCGAAGATTCGTGGAAAACTTTTCTCGGCTGGCATTGCCTCTCACCAAACTGATGCGGAAAGGAGAGAAATTCGTCTGGACGGAAGATCGAGAGAAGAGCTTCGAAGACCTAAAGCAGAAATTAGTATCTGCACCTATTCTTACTCTCCCATCTGGTACAGGTGGATTTCAGATCTATAGCGATGCATCGGGGAAGGGACTGGGCTGTGTTCTCATGCAACATGGGAAAGTGATCGCGTATGCTTCACGGCAGCTTAAGCCCTATGAAGAAAACTACCCTACGCATGACCTGGAACTTGCTGCAGTGGTGTTCGCATTGAAAATATGGAGGCATTACTTATACGGAGAATCATGCGACATTTTCACGGATCACAAGAGCCTGAAGTATATCTTCACACAGCGAGAATTGAACATGAGACAAAGGAGATGGTTGGAACTGTTGAAGGATTATGATATTAACCTACAGTATCATCCCGGAAAAGCTAATGTAGTAGCAGATGCACTCAGCAGAAAGTCCGGAATGATAAACGGCATTGAGATCAAGGAGCAAAATATAAGGGACTTGGAGCGGCTTGACATTGAAATCATGGTACGTGGGCAGCACGGATACTGGGCGAATCTTACAGTAGAACCTGAGTTACTGACTAGGATCAAGGAAGCGCAGAAGGATGATGGAGAGATTTGGGCGATAATTCAGAATTTGGAGAAGCAGACAGAATTCAGAATGGACGCAGACGGTATCATTTGGCAGGGCACGAGACTTTGTGTTCCTGATAATCAAGAACTCCGGGAAGCATTGTTAGCTGAAGCTCACAGCTCCCCATTTTCTATACATCCTGGGTCGACAAAAATGTACCATGACATCAGACAGCACTTTTGGTGGAGTGGTATGAAACAGGATGTAGCCACGTATGTCTCCAAATGTCTTACCTGTCAGCAGGTTAAGATTGAACATCAGCGATCTGGCGGTCTCCTTCAACCGTTGGATATTCCAGAGTGGAAGTGGGACAAAATCACCATGGATTTTGTTACCGGTCTTCCGCCTACCAAGAAGAAGCACGATGCTATTTGGGTCATCGTTGATCGACTCACCAAATCAGCTCATTTCTTACCGATACGCAAGGAAGATCCGGTAAGTAAACTCGCAGATACGTACAGAAGGGAGATCATGAGACTCCACGGCACTCCCTCCAGCATCGTCTCAGACAGAGATCCTCGTTTCACGTCGCGATTCTGGAAAGGTCTGCAAAAAGCTTGGGGTACACAACTTAAGCTGAGCACAGCCTTTCATCCTCAAACGGACGGACAGTCGGAGCGAACAATTCAGACATTGGAAGATATGTTAAGGTCGTGTGCGTTGGAATGGACAGGTGATTGGGACGATTACATCTGTTTAGTTGAGTTTGCATACAACAACAGCTGGCACGCAAGTATCAAATGTGCTCCTTTCGAAATGTTGTATGGCAGAAAGTGTCGCGCTCCAACTTGCTGGGATCAAGTGGGAGAGCGAACACTTGAAGGACCAGAGATTATAGAAATGACCAACCAGAAGATTGAGGTAGCTAAACAGAAACTGCAGGAAGCACGATCACGTCAGAAGAGTTACGCCGATAAGCATCGTAGGGACATACATTTTAATGTGGGAGATCACGTCTTCCTCAAGGTTTCGCCGGCACGTGGTGTTAAACGCTTCGGGATCAAAGGAAAACTCAGTCCTCGGTTCATCGGACCATTTGATATAGTTGAACGAATCGGCGAAGTATCTTACCGATTGGCGTTACCTCCTCAGCTTTCGCACGTGCATAACGTGTTTCATGTGTCCTTACTCAGAGGGTACAATTATCATCCCCTTCACATGGTTCAGTATCCACTGGAACAGATACGTGAAGATCTCACGTTTGTAGAAGAACCCGAACGAGTACTCGACAGGCAAGAACGAGTCATGAGAAGGAAGACGATTCCATTCGTCAAAATCCTTTGGAGGGACCATACCGAGCGGGAAGCCACTTGGGAAACAGAGGAGTCTATCCGGGCTTCTTACCCTCACTTCATATTTTGAGTTCGGGTATGTCACTTCTTTTCAGCTTACTTTATCTATAATTCGGGGACGAATTATTCTTTTTAGGGGGGAAGAATTGTAAAACCCGCATGCTTTTACCATGAATAGTGCCCTTAAGATCGTACGTTCTAGATTAAAACTTAACTCATGTAGTATTGATCACATTCATGTGCTAATAATCAAGCAAGTGCATACGTGTATGTCATGACAAGTATCGATTACGTACGAACCCATGATAAACAGTTAATGATATATCACGTGAACATAATTAAATCATGAACACCATTTAAAATACTAACTAAAATAATTACGTAAATACTTATAATATATTTACGAGCGTTAAGTTTACGATATACGACACGTTAAAAGAAACAGAAACACGTTAAACACGAGCACGTTTAACCACGAACGAACACGAAACATCGGGACACGAGAAAGGTACGGGTACCCCATGTGGGGCCCCCATACCCACGGCACACATGCATATAATGGGCTTAGCCCATGGACTTTTCAAGTTAAGGGGGGTAAAGTGTTAAACATGTTTTCATTTTCATTTTACAAGAAATAAACTAAAAACCCTAAAAAGAGTTTTCTCCTCTTCCTTTTGCCTCCTTTGTGCCGCCACCTATACACCATCATAAGGGGGTGTTTGATTGATTTTGATCTTGAAAACAAGTGTTAGAATACGTGTTTGTTCATCCTTTTTCCAAGCTACATAGTGGTATACCTTTCTAACCCTTCTTTTTAATTCTTTTTAATTCTTTTGATCTTTGATTATTTTCATGAACATGTTATTATTTTTCTTATGAAAACAAGATAATTAATCATTGATCTAACATGTTTTGGTATTAAATAAAATCAAGGAATGATTTAAAAGGGGTGTTGTTTCTAGCCGCCTAGCAAAACAAACCCGAGGGGGGTTTGGTTTGCTATTGCCGCCACCACCAAGACCACAAATGGTCTTGGTTGGCTCATGTGGGACCCACGGCAGCAAGGGGACACGTGTGCCCCGGGTTTGGCCCGGGGTACGGTGTCGAATTCATACCCGGTTCACGGTTCGTTGGTTAAAATCATGATCTATGTTACATGTAATTTTTATGAATCATGAACTTAGGATATAATTAATTAATAACATGAAATATTAATTAAATCATGACTTAGGTTATTTTAATTATTAGTTATCATGACATTAATTTAACCTAAGTATTTTATGTTATAAGTTATAATTAATTAATTATTAAAACATGCCTATAATTAATTAATTTAGACATGACTTAGGTTATATTATTATTAATAATAATACACATGTTAACCTAAGTATTTTCATTTCATTTTAATTATACATGTTATACTTTAATTAAAATGCTTAACCTATATTTTAATTAAAATACATGAAATAATAATTAAACTATACACTATATCATATGACTTAAGTAGTAAGCTTATAACACTTAGACTTATATGTTAGCTTATATAATCAGCTTAATTCTAATTATGGAAACTTCTATTTATAGAAACTTAATTAAATAAGGCAACTAATCTAATTATGGAAACCTTCTATATATGGAAATCAATCTAATTCAGGCAGCTAACCTAATCAGGGCAACTTTCTATATATGGAAACTTATTTAATTAAGGCAGCTGATCTATTTTTGGAAACTTTCTATTTTTAGAAACTAATCTATTTTAGGCAGTGAATTCTATTTTTGGAAACTTTCTATTTTTGGAAACTTTCTATTTTTGGAAACTTTCTATTTTTGGAAACTTTCTATTTTTGGAAACTTTCTATTTTTGGAAACTTTCTATTTTTGGTAACTTTCTATTTTTGGAAACTTTCTATTTTTGGAAACTTTCTATTTTTGGAAACCTGCTATTTTTGGAAAGTTACTTATTATTATACAGTAAGTATATTAATACATGAAACACCAGTAATACTTAATCAGATAAACCAGAAATACAAGATAAACACAGTTTAAGGCTTAAAACAGTGAACCATGACCTAAAACATACCAAATCAGCTATAACAAGACACAGAACCCAGTACGTAATCAGTGAATCGATACTTATACACGTGTGTATTCATGTAGCATTAGTGATCCAGAAGTAGGAGTCTTTCTTCCGTTCATTTCACTGGACTTGAGGTACGGATTCCCGTCCTTTCAGTATGGACATTCTTTCCTTATTAGGATTTCCCGTATGCAGCCAACTGTTTTCCCCAGCATTTGTTTTATTGTTTTGAACTGCTTATGTTAATTTAGCATAAACTATAGCCATATACAAGCATGACCAGTTTCACCTAGTTATGGAGGTACCATAACCATAGCATTGGAGGCACCGATGTTATGACTTCCCCACGGCGGAGTGATTGCTCGTGGCGTCCCTTTTCAGTTTGGCCATATTATTATATCAGTCGGGGCGTATGGGTGCATCCTAGTTACATGTTTTATTTCAGTTTATCATGGTGAATGTGGTGTGTGCCTTGCACCCTTCACAAGGAGCTGATCCCTCCTACCCAAATCAGTATATTGATTAGAGGCATCCCCTCTAATCAGCATGATGAGGTCACCCCTCCAAGTGTTCATGCACGTGACCTTTCATGACCTATATGGGCTATGGTATTTATATGTTAAAACAGTTTTCACAGGTTAAACATAAGGCTTTTCAAACTATAAAACCAGTTTTCATGTTACTTAACCAGTTTACTCAGTACTTAGTCTTCCGCTGTTATATGTTACATGCTTATCCTATAACATGCTTTATTGTACATCCGTGCACTGAGCGTCTTGCTCAGCCGTTTTCCTTTTCATGTTCCCAAAACGGCAGGTACTCAGGGACGCTCGTAGATCTGAAACGTAGGTGCATATGGATTGGAAGCTTTACTGTCTTTCTTTACTTTATGCATTTCCTTTACTTTGATACAGTTGCTTTGGACATTGTTTCGTCCTTCCTTTTACAGTATTTATGTTTGTGTGTGATGAGCTTTACTTTGGGATACCGATGTTTGTTTCCGGTATTTCCTTTTATGGTTGAATAATGCTTAGACATTTATCCTTGTATGCTTTGATGACACGCCATGATATGCGTAATATTCCATTTCCAAAATGGGGTGTTACACTGGGCATCCTCGTTAGTGGACAATGGCCTAGGAACAACCTTTAACACAAACTAACAATCGTTTAAAACCTTATAATTCAATCACATGACTTAGTAATTTCCTCTTAACAATCTCATATTCCATACGGGTTAAATTTTACTTCATTCAAGTTTCAACCAATTTTATACTCAATTCAATATCCTACCTCATATTCCAATACTTTCAATTTTATTCTTAGGCCTTGTAAAGGCAATACAATCTCAATATGAATCAACACTTAATTTCCAATCCTATTAGCTCTTACAACAATAATTATCAAATGAGTCATTAATATGAAATGACTTGATCATTCAACTTAGACTTCTCGGAAAGGTATTAGTGGCATGAGGCTTTTGGGTAATGGTTCCAATAACAGCCTCAAGTGCAACATTCACCCATTCGATTTCAAATTTAAGAATTGGATAACAACGAATCAGATGACATCTTTCCAGGTGATAACGTTTTGTCAAACTCCACTCTATAAGAAAGATCGTCATGACATCGATATCAGTTTTAATCTCGCCAATTCTTTTTCAATATCACAATCAACTAATATCTACATTTCTACGAATATCAACCATTTGTTGGGATTATAAATATCCACAACTTGGTTTAGATCTAGGATAGCTAGGATTCCTACGAGAATAGCTTCGATTAATTTACTAGGGGATTTAGGGTTACTTGTGACAATCTACGTTGTATAAATACTTCGTATAAATATCAAAATAATCATCAAACAATCATGTAATAAAATCACATTATATATATATAATCCAAGTTTTATATATATATATATATATATATATATATATATATATATATATATATATATATATATATATATATATATATATATATATATATATATATATATATATATATATATATATATATATATATATATATATATATATATATATATATATATTAAAATAACACTTCTCAGTCTTGGCCTTGTCGGTAACTCGGGAATTCTTCGGCACCGTTATAGTCAAAAGATTTTTAGACATTTTTAGAAAAATGTTTATAGTTAAATGATTTTGAAATGTTTTATTCAAAACCTTTGGTTTTAAAAATCTTTCGTTCTCTATAACGAGAGCTCTGGTACCAAACTGTAACACCCCCAAATTTATACAACTCAGTACAGCGGAAGACTCGTTGGTGTTATGGGATAGCACATTACTCACATCATAGACAACGCATAAAAATTGCGTCATTTAATAATAAATCATTTCCATTCATAAACATCAAAGTTACATCGGTCCCAAGTCATTATATTTCATACAAAGTTTTACAAAATATTTGAATGGAAAATATTGTTTAAGTGCGGGCCATGAATTCTTGTCGTCTTCCCGAGAATTACCTTCAAGTACCTGAGATAAAACATGTTAAAAGAAAAGGGTCAGCGATAACGCCGAGTGAATTCATAGAGTTTAATAAAATCCATCAATATAATATCAGTATAAAATTATTACTGAAAATCGTTTTGTACAAATCATTTTAATAGGCCATAAAATAGCCAAAATCATTTTATACAAATCTTCATCAAAATCATAATATAGGCATTTGCCTTGAAAATCATTATACGAATCATTGTCGTTAAAAACACCATACAATACGTTTTGCAACGTTGTATAGATTAAATAAAACCGTTATATGAATATGGTTATAAAAAACAAAACACAAACATAATATCAATAGTATGACCCTGTATTGCTAGTCAGGCAATACGTCATAATTCTGAGCGTCTAGTAGTATTTCGTTAGTTTTTGGATTATTATAAGCCGCATGACATTGTTACCTTACTAAACCAACAACGGGTAGCTAACCCGATACAAATTTTGCCCATCTAAAGTAGCGTGTCGTCACAAAGGTCACGCTATGGAAATCTTCTCATACATAAATTCGCTTACCAATCAACGTGGCACGACGGGGATCAACCGTCAAGGCGCGAACTGGGGTGATCGTCCCCAAATAGTACTATTAAATGCATAAGCGTCTACCAAATCCCGGTAGTTCACAATTCATGCTAATGGGACTTTTAGTGACATAACCTAACTTTAATAATCCATTTAATTTCATCTATCGGGTCCTTTAATCATTTATCGGGTCATACAATCGGGTCATTCAATCATTCGGGTCCAAAATCAATAAACAAACAATCGGGACAAATGGTGTCCTATTTTATAAAAACTAACATGTTATCTCCCTCGCGGGTTTATAAAACATTTATAAAAATATTTAAAAGAGTGCGAGGCTACGAACTCACGTTGATGTGGGAAGGCGGGTTATCGGCAATTCGGTCGTACGGTACGTGCTTCAATCACGGAAACCTAGACAAATAATACTCGTCTTAGACTCATGTCTAATGACTTTATAAAAATAACAATTATGTATACATATGATGATTATATATATATGATGATCAAGTGGGTTTACATATTCTTGTTTACTCATTTTAGTGTTATATGCCGGTAACTTTTATACCAGTTTACTAGTTTTACCTATTTACGTGTTTTAAGTCCAATAAACTTATTATAAGTTCTTTAACTTGTTTTAATCCATTTTATACCTATATTATCAGTATATATACTTTCCATGTTGGGCCCAAATGGGTTAAGCCCAATAAGTTCTTTTTACAAGTTTTTATCTTATTTAGTCCAATTATTAGTCCAATATGCTTAATTAGCTCGTAAATGTCCGTATTTCTTATAGTTCGGGTTTTATCGGTTTTTACTTGTATTAGGTACTTATATATCAGTATATGACTTTTATAAACTTTACATTAGACGGGTTTGGTCGTCTAAGTTTTATTTGGCGAAAAACGTTAATTTTACGGCGATAGCCGAAAAAGTCGTAAAAATCAAGTTTATAGTTTTATAACTTATAAAACATAACAAGTTACCATTTTTATAAAATGTCCACTTATTTATCATTGTACATATTTATATAAATAAAATTCAAGAGTTAGTGGGTTTTAACTTTACATTTTATACAATATAATTTTGAGTGCTTATATAATAGTATTATACTTTAATTTCCAAAATCTGATTTTTATCTTCACTTTCACCAAAACTGCCATATCTTGAGTTCTATATGGAGATAGAAGCTCAAATTTTTATCACATAAACTACATAATATGTGCTTCATTTAACTCTTCTATAGCTACTGTTGAATCATCCTTTAAGTATTTTATAAAAATCTTCCAAAACAGTAACCTCAGATTTATACCCTAAACTTGTTTTGATCATATCTCACTCATTACAATGATTCCATTGCATGGCCAACTCTCACATGTGTACAAGACCCATAGCTTACTGTAAATCCATTCTACTTCATCATTTTATCAGTTCATAACATGTTTCTTTACTGTTTTATACAGCCATCAAATTTAACCAAGATTTTAACCTTGTTTCTTATAGTTTTTCACCTTTTTAATCATATTTATCAACACCAAATCCCCACATAACATTTTTATCATCATATAATCATCATATACATATACAATAGGAAATAAAATACATGTTTACATAATCAAAATAACAAGAAGATGAGGAGAACAATCTTTATACCACCATGATGATGTAGGTTGATCAAAACATGGATTTTTGATGGAGAAACTTGTGATGCACCAAGACCATCTTCATGACCACCATGCTTCATGAACTCCTTGTGGAAAATCAGCCCCAAGACACCATGAATACTCCTCCATGGATGTTATAATCACCACCATTCAAGAGAGCTTCAAGAGGGCTTCAACATATGTGTAAATAACATAGGATTTCATGGTTGATTTTTGATTAATAGTGGTGGTTCATGGTGAAGTGGACGGCAAAGATGAGAGGAAAAGGGAGAGAAAAGTTGTTTTGCATGTTGTGAGAATGAGTGTGTGGTTTTGGCTAGTGGTTTAGCTAGTTTTGTGTAAGTGAAAGCTTACCTTGTAAGCTATGTTACAAGTGTAAGTCACTTGGTAAATACTTGACACCTCATGGGTGTTAGTTAGCTTGTTTGGCCGGTTTTGGGGGTGGGGCAAGTGTCCCACTTGTCTCATCCCCATTTATTTACGGGTACTCCTCGATTCTAGTTTCCTCGATTTGCGTGCCCTCGGGTCGTTTTACGAAAAACGTTTTTATAAATTATGAATCAACGTCACAAAACGAATCTAATAAAAATTTTCTCATCAAAAACGGAGTTTGAAAACGTAAATACGTAATCCTAAGGTTTCTGGTTTAGTCGTAAAGGACGTTAAAATAAAATCGTAAGTCCTAATCTCTTCTCGTAAATTTGTGAGTTTATGAACCAACACAAATTTAAAACTACAAAATAATATTCACGGATAAATTTATTTTCTGAAATGTCGGATTGTCACCAAAGACGGTGTATGTAAACGTAAGCACGTAACGTAGGATCCTCCGGTTTAAACGTAGTCGATGCTACTTCAAGACGTAAATCCAAATTTCTTCCCAAAAATAAGTGAGTTCATATTGTAACATTAAAATAATATTTTCAAATAATATTTGAGAATAAAATATCAATAGTAAATTGACGGATTGTCACAAATGGAATGTCACGCGTGATTATGGCGTGTCATCAAAGCATACACGGATAAATGTCTAAACATTACATGACCATAAAGGAAATACCAGAATCAAACATCGGTATCCCAATAGTATAACTCATCACACACAAACATAAGTACTGTAAATGAAAGGACTAAACAATGTCCATGGAAACGAGTGTCAATGTATAAAGAAATGCGTAAAGTAAAGAAGGCTAAGAAGCTTCCAATCCATATGCACGTACGCTTAAAGTCTACGAGCGTCCTTGAGTACCTGCCGTTTTGGGTGTTGGGAATAAATTAAGGCCAGATCACTTGAGCGCTGACAAGAACAAAACAAGCGTTGACAAGAACAAAACAAACGCTGACAGCTCAAGCGTTGACAAGTTAAAGTCAAGCGTTGACACATTGAAGACAAGCACTGATGGAAGATATATTCTACGCGTGTATTATATTCTAGAATACTTCTAGTAAATATAAGAACTATAATGTATTTTCTATATTTATCTTTACCTAGAATAGTTGATACGTAGATTATTGTACAAGGCTTCTTATGTCTATAAAAGAAGGCCTTTAGGTTAATAAGTTTCATATAAGTTTTCGTTCGTAAACATCTTTCATTGTAAGAAAGTTTGATATTGATAATCAAAGTGAAAGTTTGTTTACATCATTGTGTGTTCTTGTTTAAGGGTTAAATTCCGTATAACACTTAGATTCATAAAGCATATACAAAGGTTTCTCTACGTGTATTACTTGATCTAATATCGTATACACAAAGCTAATCGATCTAAGTTTGGGATCAATAAGTGGTATCAGAGCTTGTTGAGGAACTTTTGATCTTAAAGAACACCAGAACCCTAAAAACACCAAAACCCTAATTTTCTCAGAAACCCTAACAACATCATGTCTGAAGCAATAACCTCCTCCTCCTCAGCCTTACCAAACATCAATATTCCCATGCTTGATGCAACCAACTTTGACTTATGGAAGTTCAACTTTGAACAATATCTAGGGATCTATGACTACACACTCTGGGAGATTATTGAATATGGAAACACATTCAATAAGGCTCAAAAGATTCTTGATGCCATTTCTCAAAGATCAGCTGTTAATGGATGTTCTGAAGCAGATAAGAAAGACAAACTTGGAGATGGTAGAGCTGTGGCTGCTGATGACATTACAAAGAAAAGGGTTGACATGAAAGCCCTAAATATTCTGAAAGTCTCCTTGGGACAAGAAAACCAGCATAAATATAGAGGCTATGAATCTGCTAAGGAGCTTTGGGAAGCTCTTGAAGTTGCATATGGTGGCAATGCAGACACTAAGGAGGAAAAGAAAAAGCAACTTCTGCATGATTATGCTGTCTTCAAAGCTCAGCCCAATGAGAAACTGAGTAGTGTGAGAAGCAGATTGCTTGACATTACTAGCAAGTTGTCCTTCATGGGGACACAAGTTGGTGATGTTGACATCAATGCTACCTTTCTTAAAAGTCTTGGTGAGGCATGGAAGAATGAGGCAAGATCTATTCTAGCCAACAATACTTACAAGAGCTCCTCGTTTGATGACATCTACAACAAACTAAGACTGTTGGAAGATGAAACTCTTTTAGAGCATGGAAGCAAATCTACCACCAGCAACATGGCCTTCTTCTCTCATAGTGAAGGTCAATTCAATCAGAAGGACTCTTATATGCATCCAGTTACTGGATCATCATATGTCAGCGCTGGAACAAGTCCTGTTAACGTCTCCTTTTCAGACGCTGACACATTCAAGAATGACTCCCCAAGAGTTAAACCTGCTGGTTTGGATTTGGATACTGTTTGTGCTTACATTGCTTCTTTGCCCAATGGTTCAGTGATTACATATGAGGACCTTGAGCAGATAAGTGATGAGCACTTGGAAGAGATGGACATCAAGTGGAACATGGCTCTTGCTAGTATAAGAGCAAATAGGTGGAACAGAAGGTTTAAAAAGAAGATGACCTTCAATGCTAAAGACACAGCTGGATTTGACAAATCCAAAGTTGAATGCTACAACTGCCATCGTATGGGGCACTTCATGAGGGAATGCAGATCTCCTAGAAGATCTGATGCTGGTAAACCCTCAAGTCAGGTTGTTAAAGCTCAGGATTCCAAAGCCATGGTTACAGTTCAAGGAATTGATGGTACAGGATGGGATTGGAGCTATCTGGCTAAGAATGTTGAAGAGGATAAAGTTTTGGTTGCTGATATTGAAGAAGAAGAGCATGTTGAATATGCTCTCATGGCACACTCCTCCTCTTCATCTGATAATGAGGTATATGATGATGCTTTTTGTAGCAAAGGTTGTAGGTTAAACACTGAAAGACTTAACAAAGAGGTGTTAAAACTAAAAGATGATATGAGTACTGAAAGATGTAAATTGTCTAATTACCAACTAGTTCTTACTGAGACTGAGAAAACCATTTCTGAATACAAGAAAATGGAATTTGACTTAAAAGATAAGATCAATATCTTAAAACATGAGTTAGAGGGTAGTATGGATATTAGAAACATCATGGAAAGGGTTAATGGTGAATTACAGGCTATGTTAGATGAGGCCATTAAGAATAAAGATAATGTTGGCCTCAAAATTCAAAGATTTGATAGAGCCACCCAAACCCTAGGAGACTGTGTAGCTAAACAAAGGGATCCTAAGAACATGACTGGGATTGGGATAAATGATTACTCTTTGGTTCCACCACCAGCTGGTGACTTCTATGGTGTCCAACAAAGGGACTTATCTTGGACTGGTTTGCCAGAGCTTCAAGAGGAGGAATTCATTCCTCCACCAAGAGTTGTCAATCCAGTGGAAGAGTATCAACAAAAACTGACTGACCTAAATGAGTGGAAGAAAGCTAACCCTACTTTATTTGTTAAGGGAGGTTTGCTATGTGAAAGTCCAAATGAATCTACACCCATTAAGGTTACTAACCCAATCACTGGTAAAGTTGTTGACCTAGGCTCAAACACTGTTAGAAGACCTACCATTAAATATGCAGAGATGTATAGGAATACTAGGTCACCCAAGAGTCAAGTTAGCAATCATGGAACGGGCTTCTACACTTCTAGACCTAAGGTTGTGTCTAGAAAAGCTTGTTACACTTGTGGTAGCTTTTCACACTTGGCATACAAGTGTGTCAACGCTCCCAAAGCCAACGCTGACATGAATAACTTCAGTGCTGTCAGGAACAAAGTCAACGTTTTTAGGAAGTCAAACGTTGTCAGACCCAAACCTTGTGTGCAGCAAAGTCCACAAGTGATTAGACCTTCCCCATTCTTTTCTAGAAGGTCTAACACTCATGGACAAAGACCTTTTCAAAAGACAAACACCTGGTCAAATAGGCAATGGGTTTCTGTAGCAAACCCTAGGTTCAACGCTGACAAGGGTAATTTCAGCGTTGACAGGACAAATTCTAACGCTGACAGAAACGTGACCAGACCTAAATATTTGCAGCCACAAGGTAAGGGGTCTAAATCTTCTTCAAGCTTAACATGGAGACCCAAGAAAGATCAAAACCCTAATGATAATGGGATTTCAGTGACTTGCAATAGATTTAATTATATTTCAAAGGTCATTACAAAACCTATTGGGGTTAACTGGGTATTTCATCCTAAAAAGGATGAGAATGGGGTTGTTGTGAGAACTAAGTCTGTTCTTATTGAACAACCAGATGAATCCAAGTCTTTTGAGACTTGGGTTCCCAAAGAAAACTAATTTGTTTTCTTTATGTGCAGGGCATTCAAAGACAGATCAATGATTATGGATATTGGGATAGTGGATGCTCAAGGCACATGACAGGGAAGGAAGACTATCTGACGAATTTCACCCCTATTAAGGATGGTGATAAGGTTTACTTTGGAGGTGGATATGGAACTATCACAGGCAAAGGAACCCTTCTCACCAATAATCTGCGTTTTGAGAACGTCTTCCTGGTAAAAGAACTTGATTACAACCTGTTTAGTGTGTCACAAGTTTGTGATAACAAAAATAAAGTTCTTTTTACTGATACTGAGTGTTTGGTGTTAAGCAAGGATTTTAAGATCCCTGATGAGAAATATATTGAGTATAGAACACCTAGGCATAAGGACATATATAATGTGAATTTAAATGGGATTAAAATGAATACCAATATGTCTTGTTTTTATGCTAAGGCCTCAGTAGATGAGAGTAATTTGTGGCACGGGAGACTAGGGCACATAAACTTTAAAAATATAAATAGACTTGTGAGGCTTGGTTTAGTTGATGGTTTGCCTGAGAAGGCCTTCCACAATGACCACTCTTGTGTTGCATGTCTTAAAGGCAAGCAGCACAAGGTCTCATTCAAGTCCAAACAGGTGCATACTAGTTCCAGACCTCTTCATATGCTTCACATGGACCTCTTTGGTCCAACAAATATAGAAAGCTTGAATGGTAAGTCATATTGCTTTGTTATCACAGATGACTTTTCTAGATTTACTTGGACATTCTTTCTAGCTATGAAGAGTGACACATCTGATGTTCTTATTGATTTTATCACTCAGATTGAGAAGAGGTCTTGCAATGAGGTTAAAATGCTTAGGAGTGATAATGGTGGAGAATTTAGGAATAAGAAGTTAGATGATTTCTGTGCCAGGAAAGGAATTACTAGGCAATTTAGCATTGCTAGAACCCCACAACAAAATGGGGTTGCTGAGATGAAAAATAGAACCCTAATTGAAGCAGCCAAAACAATGTTGGCTGATGCTCACTTTCCAATAGCCTTTTGGGCTGAGGCTGTTAATACAGCTTGCTATGTGCAAAATAGAGCATTGGTTAACAAAATTCAGAACAAAACACCTTATGAGTTACTTTGGGGAAGAAAACCTAATATTGGTTTTCTCAGACCTTTTGGTTGTCATGTAGTAGTTTTGGATACTAGTGATGCCTTAGGGAAATTTAGTGCAAAAGGTGATGAGGGTTACTTCATGGGGTATTCAGTCCAGAGCAAGGGTAATAGGGTTTATCTTAAAGAGGACAAACGTATAGTTTAAAGAGTACATGTTAGGTTCTTAGAGAATAAACCTAGTGATCCTGAAAGTGGTCCTAATTGGTTGTTTGATTTGGAACCCTTATCTAGAACTTTAAATTATATGCCTGTCACTAATCCAGACATTGTGAAGGTAACTTCAAATGTTGTGGAGGAACAAGTTGTTAATGTTTCAGGTACACAGGTTCATGAGAAGGTTGGATCACAAGCAGAAAAGGCATCTCCTACATTAGAATACGTCACAATTCCCATTTGGACAGATGCTTTTGCTGTTGCTGCTGCTGCTGGACAAGATAATGGTGGTTTCCAAGTACCACCAGATACAAACATGCATGGTCCTTCAGGCGCTGACAAAGGTAAATCTAGCGCTGACAAGACCAATCCAGACGTTGATGGCTCAGACGTTGACAACAACAGTTCAAGATTTGTTAGCCCAAGCGCTGACAAACAAGGTTCAGACGTTGACAACACCTTTGCACATCTTTTCTCTTCCACTTTTGAACAAGGAGACCCTTCCAATTCTTATGAAGAAGGTCATCCTTATGTTGATATAAGAGAGTCTGATGAAGAAGATATTGGCAACATGGAGCATGAGGTTGAGGACATTAGACTTTTTAAAGGAGGAGTTCTCACTTCTACAATGAAGAATCACCCCCTTCCCAGATCACTGGTGATATTATGACTCCAGTTCAGACTAGAAGGTCTCATCAAGGTCTTGGTGGGTTTATTGCCAATATACACAAGAAGGTTGATACCCCTCTTGTGCAAGCATGTTTGTTTGCATGTTTTCCGTCACAAGAAGAACCCAAGAAAATATTTGATGCTCTCAAAGAACCAAGTTGGGTGGAAGCAATGCAGGATGAGCTTCACCAATTTGCAATTCAGGATGTTTGGGAGCTGGTTGATTGTCCTAGATATGTCAGACCTATAGGGACAAGATGGGTTCTAAGGAACAAAAGAGATGAAAGAGGCATTGTGGTCAGAAACAAGGCAAGGTTAGTGGCTCAAGGTTATACACAAGAGGAGGGGATAGACTATGAGGAGGTCTTTGCACCAGTTGCAAGGATTGAAGCTATTAGGATTTTTCTAGCCTATGCCTCCTGCATGGGCTTCACAGTCTATCAAATGGATGTCAAGAGTGCTTTTCTCTATGGCACTATTGTTGAGGAAGTATATGTAATGCAACCTCCTGGTTTTGAGGATCCAGAGCATCCAGATAAAGTGTATAGAGTCAAAAAGGCTATGTATGGCCTTCATCAAGCCCCAAGAGCATGGTATGGTACTTTGTCTACCTATTTGGTGGACAATGGATTCAAGAGGGGCACCATAGATCAGACACTATTTACAAAGAAGAAAGGCAAGGATGTGTTGCTTGTGCAGGTCTATGTTGATGATATCATTTTTGGGTCTACTGATCCAAAGATGAGTGAGGATTTCTCCAAGCTTATGACAGACAAATTCAAGATGAGTGCTATGGGGGAGATGAACTTCTTTCTTGGTTTACAAGTTCAGCAGAAAGAGGATGGTATCTTCATCTCCCAGGACAAATATGTTGCTGAGATCTTGAGGAAGTTTGGCTTTTCTCCACATGAAAAGAGGGCTACTACTCCTATGGATAGAGAACACCCTTGGGGAAAGATTGGAGATGGGAAAGATGTTGATGTCAGACACTATAGATCCATGATTGGATCCTTGATGTATCTTACTGCCTCCAGACCTGATATCATGTTTGCTGTGTGTGCTTGTGCACGCCATCAAGTGACTCCCAAAGAATGTCACCTTTATGCTGTGAAGAGGATCTTTAGGTACCTAAGATGCTATCCTAGTCTTGGTTTGTGGTACCCAAAGGATTCACCATTGGAGCTGATTGCATATTCAGATAGTGATTATGGAGGTGATAAGTTTGATAGGAAATCCACAACTGGTGGATGTCAGTTTCTTAGGAGCAGGTTAATATCTTGGCAATGCAAGAAGCAAACAGTGGTGGCTAATTCTACAACTGAAGCAGAGTATGTGGCTGCAGCTGCATGTTGTGGCCAAGTGTTGTGGATTCAGAACCAGCTATTGGACTATGGGTACAATTTCATGCATACTAAGATATTTGTTGACAATAATAGTACTTTATGCATTATTAAGAATCTTGTACATCATTCTAAAACTAAACACATAGAAATTAGACACCATTTTATAAGAGATTGCTTTGAGAAAGGTTTAATACAACCAGATAGGGTTGACACTGAGGAAAATGTGTCAGATTTATTAACTAAACCTTTTGATGCTGGGAGATTTCAATACTTGGTAACAAGTATTGGAATGGTTAATCTCACATAATATGTGTTTTGGAGTCTTTTTGTAAAAGTATGTACATGATGATGCATTATTATTGTTGGTTTTATTGATGATTTAGATTTTCCACTATATTTTTCTAACACTGACAAAGGTTGCTTGAACGCTGATAAGTGTTTTTGCAACGTTGTCAACAATATAATTGTCTAACGCTGACAAAGCTTCCCTCAACGCTGTCATGTGTTATCGGGGCGTTGTCAGCAACAATCTTAGTTTTGTGGTTTTCAATCTAAATGTGCAGATGGTGTTAGCAGTATACCATTGGATACAGAGTTGCTTATGGATCAATGGAGAAGCATTTGGACAAGTTTTTATTTATGGATGATGGTTGGAATGTTTCATTCCTATCTTGACATAAATTTTTATGTTCATGCATGATTTTAGCAAACTTTTTGTATCATAGTTTAAGGGGAGGTTTTAGGAACCTTTAGGATGTTTGGGTATCCATATGATACTCTTATCACAATTCTAGATTGTGTCCACAGGTGAGTATGAGTTAGTTTTACTAAATCATGAGGCACTGTAGCATGCAAAGTTGATATACTATGCATGCTGCCAAGACATTTTTGGCCTAGAATTGGTTGTGGTCTGTTGGGAGACTTGGGAATGATTTTGATATGGGATTTACCTGGGAGTAACAAGGATTTTACAAGGTAACTTGGTTGTTAAGAGTTTTGGTTAGCAAGGGACACTAGAGGACTGTTATGTCTATCTTGCTTATGCAAGTGTGCATAACTGGACAGTGCTTGCCGCCCTATGATAATTATCAGCTTTTGGTTATCTTCTCTAGGATAAATTACTTGTTAAGGTCATTTTTCACTTTTTAAAATATTTTTATTTTTGGACGCTGACAAGAATTTTCCAAGCGTTGTTGTGACCAAATTGGACGCTGACATGGCTATAGGCAAACGTTGACAAGATTATAGCCGTTGGGCGTTGATAGGTTATTTTTGACCGTTGACACTCAATGGGACCTTCCCAGTTGTTACTTTTTGACATATTTTCAAGCCGTAATTTTAGGAGTTGTTACTTTCATTTAATGCATGAGATAACTTATAACTTTTTCAATATTTTCATGATTGATTTTTGAAAATCTTTGCCTATTTTTGGGCCAATCACATGCATTCTTTTTCTCCTATAAATTTGGCTCCTATTTTAAACAGGGTATCTATAATTCTTGTCTAACAATTTTCTCTTATCAACTTCATCTTTTTCACTTAAAATTAACAGCTTTCATCAATGGCTCCAAAGTTTAAACCAACATAATTGGAATTGGGGTTCAGATCACAACACAACATGATTGCTTATCTTGAAGCTGATGATACTCTGTTTCCCCAATACACACAAATGGTGGCGTATTTGAACGCATCCCCATTAAGGTATGCTCTTTCTCATGCACCACTCATTCCAGTCACACACATTAAGCAGTTTTGGAACACTATTAGTTCCTCAACAGTTAATAGAGTGACCACATTGACTTCTGTTGTTCATGGGAGATCTTGGGTGGTTATTGAGGCTTTGGTACGCCAAGCCTTGCATCTTGATGATGCTGATGGTATAGCCACCCTTCCCATAAATGAAATAGAACAAGGGCTTAGGGCTTTGGGATATCCTTTTCCTGATGAAGGTACTCTCAATAAGTATCATAAGCAGGAATTTCCCCCAGCCTGGAAGTACCTCATACATGTCCTTCAATGTTTGAGTCCCAAATGTACTGCACACAATGAGATCAATAGATCCATTGCCAGTGTTATTGTGTGTATTGCAACAGGGCAAAAATATAACTATTCTAAAATGATTTTTGAGGGCATGTGTAAAAACAAGGGGACAAAAATGACTTTAGCTTATCCCCGTTTTCTGCAAATGGTTTTTGATGATCAAGGTTACTGCTCAAGGGATCACAATGATTTTTATAAAATCCCTGAGCAAAAGAAAGCTATTTTTCTAAAGATGAACTCACCACCCCATACAGACCTACCTTTAACCCAAGCCATGCTTGCTGTTATTGCAGCAGCACAACCCTAACCAGACCCCCAACCTTAAATTGACCCTCAACCACAACTTGAACCAATTCCTGAACCTTTACCTTCACCTGAACAAATGCAAATTGACTCAGAATCCTTCAACGCTGACACACTCAATGTTGGCGTTGATGTGCCTATTTCCAACGCTGACACACAACCTTCACAATCCCAAACACCCCTTAACCAACCCACATCTACCCATTCTTCCACACCATCTTCCACACCCCGTGAATATAGGTTGATGAAACGCCAAAGGACTACTGGAGTGTTCTCCTCTGGTGGTCCTAGCCATGTAGCAGAGAGAGCCACCACCACAAGTGTGGCTGGTGACCTGGATGAGGCTGGGACTATTGGTTCTGGCTTAGAAGCTGGCCAAGGCAGTCCCACCATCATTAAGTCCTCATCCTTGCCAAATGAATCTGACTTGGGAGGTCAAATCCCCATTTTAGAAGAGGGCAGACTGGAACCAATGACTCTTATGGAATTGACGGCAGTCTGCATTAGCTTGCAAAAGCAAAATGCAGACTTAGTACAAGTAGTCAGCTCACAAGGCCTTGAACTCAAGCAATTGAGGGAGAGGATTGTTGTTTTGGAAAGTGATCGTGCTAGAAGGGGTATGGAGGAATCTTCCAAAGGGGAGGAAGATCAAATAAATCTGAGTGATAAGGGCAGCCAGGATGGTCAATCAATGGATGTTGCTGAGGCCCTTACAACTTTGAAGAAACAAACAGGTTTTGATACGTCCTTAGTCTCTCCCACCAACTTAAATTTATCATTTACAGCTATGTTGAGAGAAGTTACACAAGGCGCTGAGGGAAGATATTTGAGCGTTGACAAGGAAAATTTGGACGCTGATAGAAGTATTTTGGGCGCTGATAGAACAAATTTGGGCGTTGACAAACCTGCACATGAAGGTGATGTATCCCAGTCATCATCTATCATCAAGGAGGTTTCTACTCAGGTATTACCATCTACCTTACCAACCATTGCACCATCAGATAAGGGTAAGGGTAAAATGGTAGAAGAGATTGTTCCAAAGGATGCAGCTCAAGTTGAGTTTGATAGAAGATTAGCTGCACAAATCATGGAACAAGATGAAAAGGAGAAGTCACCATTTGTTGTGACTTCAGAAGAAGGAAGTGATGGATCTAGCTCAGACTCAAGTGTGATGATTATAGAACCAGAAAGGCTTGAGTATGGTGATGAGTTTGCTAGGGAAAAGTTGAGAGAATTGAAATTGCAGGTTGACTTTGACATGCCAGAGGTGGTTCAAATGTACAATGCTTGGGAAGAAAGATGCATGGATAATCAAGACTTGACCATTTCAGATCAAATATGGGGTTTGGAGCTTCTTCTTAGAGTTCAGAAGGATTGTCAGGTAATTTTGAAACACAAGGCAAGCAATATTCTCTCAGAGTTGAAAAGGGATAGAAGGGAGCTCTACTTTATGTTGCTCAGATGTCATGGAGTTGGATGGACATATCAGAAGTTGAAGGCTTTGACATTTGATGAGTTGGAAAACAGGGCTTATCCCATTTGGGTGAGAGTGTAGGAACCAAACACTCTCAGACTTCTTTCAGATGAAAGAAAGGAGGAACTTGCAGAAGAAATGGAAATCAAGAAAGCTATGATGGTTCCCAGGCCAGTGAAGAAGGGAATTAAATTTGAGTTTCCAAAAGATATGGATCCACTATATCCAAGTGAAGCAGTTATAAGAAAGAGCCTCAAGCTCTCCCCATTAGAAGCTTCAGATATGGTGCAAGTGTTACCATTAGATTCCAGAACCCAATTGTGAGCTATGAAGAAGATGAATGTGGGTTCTGGAAGATTGGCAGATTTGGCAAGGAGGTACACACTTTTACCACTCTCATATCTTTGTTTGCAAGTTGTGATAGAGAAGACTTGGTGGACCTTTGGAGGTTGCTGGAGACCAAGTATGAGGCTGAAGTACCAACTTCAGCTAATGGAATAAAACTTTGGACCACATTCAAAAGAATGTGTGGACCAAAAGATGAGGATCCTGCAATATGGAATGATCTTGAAGATGACCTCAGTGGTCTTCAATGGAGGTTATATTCAGCTGCTGGTGTATATCATTTGAGTTCTACAAAGTTTGCTGAGTATCTACTTGTGGATGCTCAGTATTTCATATCCAATGCTATTTTGGAGAAGATGAAGGACACTCAGCTAGAAATAGATTATTCAAGTGACGTGGCAAAAGATTTGATCAGATTTATTCACTATCAATATGAGAAGGTTTGTAAGATTCCTCCTAGTCCTTAATGCTTATTCAGAAACTTGATCATAAGAGTGGATATCAAGTTTAGGGGAGGATTGTTGGGAATAAATTAAGGCCAGATCACTTGAGCGCTGACAAGAACAAAACAAGCGTTGACAAGAACAAAACAAACGCTGACAGCTCAAGCGTTGACAAGTTAAAGTCAAGCGTTGACACATTGAAGACAAGCACTGATGGAAGATATATTCTACGCGTGTATTATATTCTAGAATACTTCTAGTAAAGATAAGAACAATAATGTATTTTCTATATTTATCTTTACCTAGAATAGTTGATACGTAGATTATTGTAGGCTTCTTATGTCTATAAAAGAAGGCCTTTAGGTTAATAAGTTTCATATAAGTTTTCGTTCGTAAACATCTTTCATTGTAAGAAAGTTTGATATTGATAATCAAAGTGAAAGTTTGTTTACATCATTGTGTGTTCTTGTTTAAGTGTTAAATTCCGCATAACACTTAGATTCATAAAGCATATACAAAGGTTTCTCTACGTGTATTACTTGATCTAATCTCGTATACACAAAGCTAATCGATCTAAGTTTGGGATCAATATTGGGAACATGAAAAGGAAAACGGCTGAGCATAACGCTTAGTGCACGGTTATACAAGTAAAGCATGAATAATATAAGCAAATAAGCATGAAGCAGCGGAAAAGACTAAGTCCTGGATAACCTGGTTATATCTTAGTAAATCTGGTTTTATAGTTTGAAAAGCCTTATGTTTGTCTTGTAAAAACTATTTAACATGTTTACCATTAGCCAATATAGGTCACAAAATATCAACGTGCATTAATACTTGGAGGGGTGACCTCGTCATGAAAATTAGAGGGGCTGCCTCTAATTTAATATACTGGTTTGGGTAGGAGGGATCATCTCCTTGTGAAGGATACAAGGCACACACCACATTCACACTGAATAATCTGCTGAAAACATGTAAACTAGGATGCGCCCATACGCCCCACCTGATAATAATAATATGGCTAAAAGCTAAAAGGGACGCCACGAGCTATCACTCCGTCGTGGTGAAGTCATAACACTGGTGCCTCCAGTGTTATGGTTATGGTACCTCCATAACTAGGTGAAACTGGTCATGCATGTGTATGGCTTTAGGTATTCTAATTAAACATAAGCAATTCAAAAACGTATAAAACATATACTAGGGAAAACAGTTGGCTGCATACGGGAAATCCTAATAAGGAAGAATGTCCATACTGAAAGGACGGAGAATCCGTACCTTGTGTCCAGTAAACGAAGAAGACGAACGGAAGAGAGTCCTACTTGGGTATCACTAATGCTACATAAATACAGACGTGTATAAGTATCTTATTATTGAGTACGTAACTGGTTTTATATCATGTCTTAGCTTGTTTTATATGTTCATGTCATGTTTTACTGATTTAAGCTTTATACTGTGTTTACCATGTATTCTGTCTATTCTGTTTAAGTATTCCTTGTATTTCGTGTATTATTATACTTGTTGTGTAATAATAAATAACTTTATAAAAATAGCAGGTTTCCCAAAAATAGAAAGTTTCCAAAAATAGAAAGTTTCCAAAATAGAAAGTTTCCAAAATATAAAGTTTCCAAAAATAGATTTACTGCTTAAAATAGATAAGTTTCTAAAAATAGAAAGTTTCCATAAATAGAAATAAGCTAGATTATTAAGCTAATTATATAAGCTTAAGTGTTTACTGATTAATATTCTAAGTCATGTAATTAAATAGTATAGTTTATTAATTATTTCATGTAAATTAAATAAACTATAGGTTAAAGTATTTAATTAAATATAACATGATTTAATTAAATAATAAAAATACTTAGGTTAAAACATGTATTATTATCTATTAATAATATAACCTAAGTCATGTAAATTAATTAATTATAAGTCATGATTTTAATAATTAATTAATTATATAGTCTAATTAAATGGAATTTACTTTGGTTAAAATTCATGTATTAACAATAAAATTAATAACCTAAGTCATGTATAAATTAAATTAATCATGTATTAATTTAATTTAAGTATAGTAAAAATAAACTTGTACATATAATTAATCTTGTAAAAGTGACCCACGAACCGAACCGTGTTTTAATCTAAACATGTGTGAACCGGACCGGTTTAAACCCGTGAACCGGCAACCAAACGCACCCTTGGTCAAAACCTAGACGCCCTAGCCAAAAGTTCCCACCGGCTAGCCGGTGGTTACCCTTGCTGCCGCGGCAAGGGTTCCCCTTGCTTGCCTTATTTAGCCACTGGCATAAGCCGGTGGTGGTTTTTGTTTTAGCCGAGACCCACCCGAGACAAACATACCCCGACCTAGGTCGGGGTTTCCCTTGGTACCTGCTGCCGTGACACAAGACCACCACACTGAGACCTTGAGGTCTCGGTGGTGCGAATCAAAAACAAACCGAGACCCCCCTTGGGGCTCGGTTCTTGCGTCGGCCAACAACAAACACCCCTTAACCATTAATTAATTTACCCCCCATGATTAATTAACATGTGTTTACTTGTTTTTAATTTGTTATTAAAACATTCATGATTTCATGTGATTTATAAATCAAAATCATAAAAACAAAAGAGGTTTAGGGTTTATACCGATCAGTGAATCAAGGAGGATGGATACACTAACAATCCTTGCAATAATCGAACACCAAAAATCAACCAAACACACCCTTGGTGTGTGCTAAACCCAGCGGCCAAAGGAGAGGATCAAGTAAAGATTTAGGGTTTTAATTATTTTCTAAATTCTTGAATTATGAAAATAACTTTCTCCTTTTTTCTTGTTTAGTAAAATTAAATGGGCTTGGCCCTTGTTTCTTGTTGTAGCCGCGGGTAAGGGGGCCCACACCGGGTAACCCGAATGTTTTCTATGTCTAATATTTAGTGTGTTCTCGTGTTCGTGATTTTACATGATTAAAATAGTTATCGATTCGTGTCTTATTATGTTTATTCGTGATCGTAATAAATATACATACATACGTAATATTAATGCTCGTGACTATGTACGTTCATGATTTCATGTTCGTATGTTCGTTATTATAATTATTATTGAAATAATTATCGTGTCTTAATACGTAATAAATACTTATCGTGTTATAACACGTACGTAATACTTGTAATTCTTGTTCGTGAAACGTAAACGTGCTATAAAAGGAAAGTTCTAATCATGTACGTACGATCGTAAGGGTACTATTCATGGTAAAAGCATGCGGGTTTTACAATTATAAGGATGGGTCTTCTGTTGTTTTTGCTTAGATCATCTTAGAAATGGAGTAAAAATTGATCAAAGTCGGTGTTTTTGGGGTGTAGGGGGTCACGGCAAGTTAAAGAAAAAGAAGAGAGAGAGAAATTTTTGAGCTGGTGGATTTTGTATGTGTTGTGTGTGTAAATTTAAGCTTATATATAGTGGTTGAGGGACCAATGTTGTAATTTTGCAATAGTTATGGCTCAAAATGAAAATAGTTCGCTAAAAAGCGGGAAATAACTATTAGTCAATTTTGAAAATATTTACGGGGCTCGGGTTTCATAAAGATACTTTTAAAAATTTAAAACGTACCTCAAATATGATAATATCGACTCCCGACTCGACTTAACACGTCATTTAAAAAGAATACATCAAAAATGACAAACATCGAACAACCGACAATAAAACGTAAAATATTTGGCATCCATCGACATCACGCTTGCTAATACTCCTTATACTTATTAAATATAAAATATAAGCCTTCCAACATCGGTTTAAACTTAAACCTTCAAAAATAAATATCATTCAAACTCATCAAAAATTTCAAAAATAATCGTAAAATAAGATTAAGCAATGACCTCGGTTTCGGGTTATCACATTAGACTTCTTGCCCTGCCATATTTCATATGGTGTCTTACTTACCTTCTTTGTGGGAACCATATTAAGAATACGAATGGCAGATTCTAAAGCATTGTCCCAAAAGGATAATGGTAGAGTAGTAAGATTAAACATGCATCGCACCATATCCAATAATGTACGATTTCTCCTTTCAGATACACCATTTTGTTGTGGAGTATAAGGAGAAGTAAGATTCTGTACAATTCCACTCTTAGCAAGATAATCTTTAAACTCTTGACTTAAGTATTCGCCACCTCGATCGGATCGAAGAGTTTTAATCTTCTTTCCAGTTTGCAACTCTACTTCAGCTTTAAACACTTTGAATGTTTCAAACACCTCAGATTTATGCTTAAGTAAATAAACAAAACCATATCGGCTGAAATCATCCGTGAATGTTAAGAAGTAGCTAGCACCTCTCTTTGACACATGTCTAAGTGGTCCACACACAATCGTATCTATAAGACCAAGTAGATCCGTAGCCTTTTCAATGTTAGCATTAAAAGGTTTCCTTGTCATTTTCCCAGAAATACAAGATTCACATTTATCCAATGATTCATCATCGAAACTATCCAAAAGTCCTTCTTTCGAAAGCTTTTGCATGTGAGTCTTCCCAATATGGGCAAGTCTACAATGCCAAAGATAAGAAGAATCCAAGTCTAACTTTCTCTTCTTATTGATGCTAAAATTAGAATTATTATTATCATTGGTGACATGATCATTCATATCAATTTCAAACACACCATTCACAGCAATAGCATTAAAATAGAAAATGCCATTCAAAGAAACACAAATTCCATTATTAAAAATAGTATAGTGAAAACCAAGGTCTATCAAACAAGAAACAGAAACTACACCTCTAACAATAGAAGGTGCATAATGACATTTATTCAAACTCAGTACTAAACCCGAAGGTAAAACTAGCTTAAATTTTCCTATGGCTTCAACCGCTACTTGTGCGCCATTGCCCATTTGCAGAAATTGATCACCATAAGATAACTTCCTTTCAATCTTAAATCCCTACATGGTATTACAAATGTTAATACCACATCCCGTATCATATACCTAGGAATTAGATTTGTGTGATAGATTAAATAATTCAATCACAAGTAAGTTACCTGAAGTTGACGCACCAGGCTCAAACTTCTTCTTAATTGTACGCAAATCCTCGAGGTAAAGAGGGCAGTTCCTCTTCCAATGTCCATGATCATGACAGTAGTGGCAATCTTTATCCTTTTGAGAATCATTCTTCTTCTTTGGAAGATGCTTCTTAGGTTTGTTCTGATAAGTCACAACTTGCTTGCCCTTATCAGGTTTTCCTTTGCCTTTATTCTGCTTATTCGATTGCGGTTTTGGCTTAGCAACCCTACCCTTTTGTATTGGAAGTACTTGAGGCGTAGGTGCATGTGCATGTGCTTTGTCCTTCAAACCCTTTTCATAGTCAATGAGCATTGCGTGCAAATTACTCAATGTCTTCCCCTTGCAATGCATGTTGAAGTTTCTAACAAACTCATTAAAGTCCTTGTTAAGGGACCTATTGATCAAGTTGATCGACATTGCATCGTCATAGGGTTTCCCTAGCACATAAAGCTGATCCAGCATCGCTTTCATTTTCAAGTAGTGTGCACTAACGGGTTGTCCTGCTTGATGTTTGTAGCTGTGCAGTTCGTCTACAATATCGTAGAGCTCAACAACTGGTGTCTTTTCAAACATATTGCGGAGCTCAGCAAGCATGTCCATTGGAGTATAGTACTCGAATTTTTGCTTGAGAGAAGCATTCATTCCGCTAAGCATGATGCAAGCTACATTAGAGTACCTTTTGTAATCAGCTTTGAAAAGAGCATGGTCCTCTTTGGAAGCATCTTTAGTAGGAGGGTGAGGACAAGGCTGGTACAACAAATCAATAGTATCAGTCAACCTCAAGACAATCCTTAGGGAGCGATACCTATCATTGAAGTTCGGGCCAATCAGCTTCTCGCCTTTAAAGAAAGTTTTGAGGGCAGAAGACACATGTTGAGAGTTGTTTTGGGGATGAGCCATTTCTACAGAAAAAGTTCATGTATTAGTATTTTCTATAATCAATACTTTCAAGAAAATAAAATTACCCAAGTTAATAAATTAACCATAGTATTTTCCTTGAATTACTAGTACCCATGGTGACATAATTTTACTACATCAGTTGATCTGCTAGTAATAAATGTATTCAGCATGGCAACTTGTCGAACAATTTAATTGACAAACTCATTTTGCAATTCTAGTATTTTAAAGGACTTACGTTGCAAGTTTAATAACTTTGCATTGTAAACATGTTTAGTCCTTTTCTAATGCCTTGGGTTTCTAGATCTCACTAACTAACTCAATTAAGTCTTCTAATCTATTGAACGTAAAACTTTCAATCGAGATCTCACTCATATGAATAGTTTTCTTTCCATCACAATCTTAATCCAAGGCTCTCACTTGACTAAAATTGCAAATTCAAGTGTTCTTAATTACATGGCATTCAAGTTAAATTGTGGGTCTTATTTTGATGTGTCAAATCAACAGTTTATGTATGGAGAAGCATGCATACAACTCCATAGCATAAGTTTTATAAAACTTTTTATAGACATTTTCTTGAAAATTAAATGACCACATTGAAGAATTATAGAGTGCTAGATTATTTGTTCAGTAGCCATTATTCGTCGACGCCATTCTATAATCATTTAGGGAGCGAGGGCACTTTAATTCGTAAACCCATCACACTCAGCCAAGATGAAATATCGAGATGGAACACTCTACGAATAAGGATACTAACTTATAATTAAAGCACTAGATACATTCAATAATAGGTCTCATTTAAACTTTTTAACAAAACTATTAGTTTTATATAGTTATTTAGTCAATTTATATTTTTGGAAAAAATACCCATTGTTTACAACATTTATTCAAAAATAAGTTAACCAAATGGCATATTACAAAATATATTAGACAAGAATAACTCTAAGCATAAAAATCTATATATATGCTCTAAAAAATAAATCACATAGCCACATGCATTTATTTATGGAATAAAATCTTTTACAACTAGGGTTCCAAATAGAATATTAGTCTTCCCCAATTAAAGATTTTATGATTTCATTCAAAAATAAAAGATATGCCAAATATTCGTAACATTTACCACATGGCAAGTTTTTATCCATGACAACATGCATATAAATCATGGATCCACATAATCGACTAAAAAAATGTAAAGATTATGTCTAAAACATATAATCACTTAAATATAGTAAAGATTATGATGTTTTTATAGGATCATTACCCAATTAATTTAATTACATTAACTAACAATTTAATCAAGTAATTAAATCTAAAGATCTAACATGTAAATAGGGTTTACAAGTAAATTTTTTCTTAATTTAGCAAAAACACAAGAAAAAATAAAAACTTGTGTGATCTATAAATTAGGTCCGAATTTTTTTAAAAAAAATGTATAAACCCTAAATCTCATGTTTTAACAATACAATTATTAAGATCATTAGGTGTTCAATAATTATTGCAATGTTAAAATGACTCGTGATGCCACTGTTGTTTTGTTAGATCTAACATAACATTTATTTGATAAACAAAACATATAAACATCATAGCACATGCGGAAGCGATTAGGATCAATTAACATAACATGCATATAACTAATTGAACATTAAATTTAAAAGGGTATTTTACCTTTCAAAGCTTCCTAGCAAAAGAACACTTCAAACTAATCCAAGATTAACCAAAGGAGGTTTAATCTATGCTCTTGTACACACGCCTCAAACAAGCTATTCGACAAGCTAGGTCACGCGAGCAGAACCATGTCGTAGTGATGGAAAAAACCGAACCGAGTATGCTCTAGGCTATAGTCGGCCGAATATGGTGTTTGGCAAAGATTCAGAGATTATTTTCTTTCACTATGAATAAGTAAAAAAACAAATGAAAGCCTTTGTATTTATAGTGTGTCAAAAGCTAGGGTTAGGGACAAAGTATTTATAGAGAATATACACTTTGTTTTAACCAAAACTTATCAACAAACCTCCACCACAACCTCATAAGGGGCCGGCCAAACATCCCCTTAAAATAGAGGGGACCAAAAAATATTTTTTCCATTTTTACAGTTAATGCCCGTTAGTCATTTTCCATTAAATACTTAACGGTCGTTAGTCACGGTTTTTAACACTCGTTAACTAATTAACTATATTTAAATAAAACATAATTAATTAATTAAATAGCTCTAAACGTTTGTGTGTAATACCATAGTCTCGAGTTCGATCCTAACACACGACTATTTAAATACGTCCATAAACTAACAAAGCTGGGGTTAAAATATGTTATGAAACTAAGACAAAAATTATTACTAATAATAAGAAATAGTTAAGCGCCTCCAAGGCCTACAATAGAAGCTACTTTCAGTCTATATTTTCAAAGAGAGAGGTAGAAGTCAGAAAGAAAGAATTTCAGTAAGACTTAATGCATTCGATATGGCGACTCTTTACGACAAAGGGGCTTGGCTCCTCATTCCCTATTACCTATGCCATGATGCTCATAGGCAGCTTATCTCTAATTGGATTTCCTTTTTCGACTGGATTTTATTCCAAATATGTGATCTTAGAGCCCACTTACACTAACTATACCATGAGTGGGAACTTTGCTTTCTGGTTGGGAAGTGTCTCTGTCCTTTTCAATTCTTATTACTCTTTTCATTCAATTTTTCTAACATTTCTAGGACCAACCAACCTCTCTTCTCAAATGCCTTCGAGATGAAGATGAATATCAATGTGCCATCAAAATTGTCATTCAATAACTTCCATCTTTGTTGCGCCCAACGCCACCAGAATGATGATTATCTTTTGGTTCGATTTTTTTATGAGAATGACAATAGAATACAACCTACCCGTGAGATCTTGAAGCCAAAACTTTGTGTGTTCTTCGTGGGTTTTTAAGATAAATGTGGTATACGAATTGAGGAAGTGAGACATCCAAAAAATGTTGTTAATATATGAACTTAACCCTAATAAAATAATCACAAGTGTTGATTTGTTGAGTGCAGATTGAGGTGCTCCACACGTTGTTAGTTGTAAATATTAGACGGTAATGGCCCAAGCCCGGTTGTGGGTTTTGGGTCCGTTAGGGTTTTTATGTTTCTAGTATGTTCTATGTGACGTTATATATGCATATTAATAACACATAACACCTGACGGGGGTTTTCTATCATTTTATAATGTCACATAGAACATATATAATGTCACATAGAACATACTAGAAACATAAAAACCCTAACGGACCCAAAGCCCAAAACCGGGCTTGGGCCATTACCGTCTAATAGTAAAGTGCAAGCATTGCACAAATAACATCCTGATCCGCAACTACTCTAGTTTGATTAAACTATTCAACATGTTTTATCATGTTGTTCGGATTTGATCATAAATACTCCTAAAGTCAACTATCAATGGTTAATAAGAGGTTATTCTGTCATGATTGTCATGAATTATTATCTATTGACAAAGATGACTAGAACTGAACTATAAAATGTGAATGAGAGTTTGTATATATGTATTAGGGCTAATGACTTAAAAATGTATCTAACTTGACACCTTTTACCGTTCTGTGTAGCCATCTTTTTTTTCCAATATCATCATTAAACTTTGTGATTTCGTACATTGTGTGTACCCGGTGACCTGCTTGTCTGGTTAGCAGGTTACTTTAACGACCGTTAAGCTTTTTATTACAACGTTAGTCCTTTATATTAACGGCAGTTAACATATACACTTAAAATTTGATTTTTAAAAAATAAAACGTAAAACCTTAAAAAAGTATATAATTTTATACAAAAATTTTCTGTAAAAATTAAATTTACGCATGTTTTAATAAATTTTTTAAATATTATTCTTTTTAAACATGTTTTATTTAACTTTTAAAATACTTATAAAACGCTTTTATATAACTTAACGTTTTACATAAAATCAAACAATTTTTTTAAAAAATTTAAAATTTTCAAAAGAGATAGTCGTTTTTTTTTACAAATAAAAAGTAAAATTTTGTGAGATTTTTTTTTACAAAAAATCATACCTTTAAAAAAAATTAAACTTTTGTTATTTTTATTTTATATATATTGTGTGTATGTATAACCTTTTTTAGAAAAAAAATTTACGAAATAAAGTTTTTTTGCAAAAAAGTTATTTTTATTTTTTTAATCTAAAATTTTCAGACTAAAAAACCGCACTTTTTTTACAAAAAGTTTTTGGAACCTTTGAAATCTTTTTTTCAGAAAATCATACTATTAAAAAAAAATTAAGGTTTCAAAAGTAAAAATTGTACTTTTTTACAAAAAAAAAAATGAATTTTTTGATATTATTTTTTACAAAAATATTACAAATTTTGAAATTCTTTTTACAAAAAATCGTACATTTTTACAAAATTTAAAACTTTTTTTTTCTTATATTAATTTGTGTGTATATACAATTTTTTTTAAGTTTTACGAAACAAATTTTTTTCGCAAAAAAATTGCTTTTCTTTCAAATTTTCTTGTAAAAAAGTATGACATTAAGTTTTGATAATTTAAATTATTTTAAAAATAGTATGATTATAAGCAAAGAAAATTTGAAGGTTCCAAAAACTTTTAAAAAAAAGTGCGGTGTTTTACTTTGAAAATGTTTAAGATTACAAAAAGAAAAATATTTTTTTTGCAAAAAAATTATTTCGTAAAACAGTTTTCTAAAAAATTATATATAGACATAATTTGTATAAAATAAAAATAACAGAAGTTTAAAATTCTGGAAAAAGGAAATTTTGTAAAAAGGTACGACTTTTTTTGTAAAAAAAAAAGAATTTAAAAATTTTCAGTTTTTTTTGTAAACAAAGTACAACTTTTACTTTTGAAAATTTTAAATTTTTAAAAAAAAATAGTATGATTTTCTGCATAAAAATAAAATTTATTAAGTACTGAAAAGTTAAGTTATATAAAACACGTTATATATAAATTTTAAAAGTTAACTAACACATGTTTAAAAATAATAATATTTTAATTTCTTTTTATATATACAAGCGTAATTATATTCTTAATATTTTTTATATAAAGTTACATACTTTTTTTAAGGTTTTACGTTTTTTTTAAATCAAATTTTAAGTGTTTATGTTAATGGCCGTTAATATAAAGGATTAACTTTGTAATAAAAAGTTAAACTAACGTTAAAGTAACCTGCTAACCAGTCAAGCAGGTCACTGGGTACATACAATATACGAAATCACTAAGTTTAATGATAATATTGAAAAAAAAGATGGATACACAGAACGGTAAAAAGTGTCAAGTTAAATGCATTTTTAAATTATTATTATATTAGTTCTATCAAATTCTTAATCCATACCTCTTGATCTAAGCACATATTAGCCATGTGTCACGTCCCGCCTAGTTTCACAAGGTTAACGGGGGTCCGGAGTGTTCTACACAAGACTAGAAGACTTTGTGGAAGATTATGGAAGCCCTTAGAAGATTCATGGAAGGATATGGAAGCTCATGGAAACCCTAATGGAAGCTTGTAGAAAATGGGCTTGCCTTGGAGTTGTAAATAGAAGCCCTAATGTAGCCCTAGATTTGTAGTATAAATAAAGTCATCCTCATTTGAGGAAATCATCTCACAATTCACTTGTATTCTCTACTTGTAAAGTTCTCTAATAATACAAACATTTTCCCCTAGTTCTCTTGTGTTCTTTCTTAGTAGCTTTTTTTGTTGCCTAGATCGTTGAGTGTTTGGAGCAAGGCTGACTTAGTAGAGACTAAGTGTCGCACGGAAGACCCTTGTAGAGACAAGTCCGTGACAAGTGGTATCAGAACGAGATTCGATTCGAGGCGATGGAGATTGAAACCGAGAAGAATGATGCTAGCGGAAGTGTTGCTGATGGGAACCGTGGTCGAAATGATAACCAAGACCCCAAGAAGAGAGGATCGTCGAGAGACGTTGTGGCAAGTTTGGATAAGAGAGTAGAGGGTGTCGAGACATCCATGATGGCGATGAACAACCGAGTCGAGAACTTGGAAACCGAAGTTGTGAGCATAAGGGAGGACTTTAGAGAAATCCAAAATGCTCTTAGTGGCGATATGAAGTGCGAAATCCTTGTATTAAGAGATTTTCTCAAGGATGAGATGGCAAAAATAAAGGAGGAGTTCGGGGAAGAGATCTCCGTAATTCATGAAACTATGGGAAGCTTGCGAGCGGACGTGGAGTTGTGTAAATTGTCCTTGGCTAGTATAGGCGGCACTAGTAATCACGGTCCAAGAGTGGGCATTCCTAAACCATCATCTTTCATAGGAAAGCGAGAGGCTAGAGTGATCGATGATTTCTTATGGGAGATGGAGCGATACTTGAAGGGTGCCAAGATAGTGGAGGATGCTATGAAGATCGAGACGGCTACTCACTACTTGAAGGACACCGCGACATTATGGTGGAGACGTCGACATGGAGATATCGAACGAGGTACGGTTACTATTAATACTTGGGTTGATTTTGTTGCGGATTTCAAGAGGCAATTCTATCCGGAGAATGCTAAGAACGAGGCGAAGAGTCAGCTTCGTATACTTAAGAAAACCGAAGAGATTAAGGAGTATGTGAAAGAGTTCACTACACTTACCTTGGAGATTCTAGAACTATCCGAGCAAGATTCTCTCTTTTACTTTCTTGATGGTTTACAAGGATGGGCTAAGACAGAGTTAGAGCGACGCGGAGTCCAAGACGTGGCTACGGCTATTGCCCATGCCGAGGCCTTGATTGACTTTAGTTCGAGGAGGGAACCGTCGAAGCCAAAAGATCGGAAGGTGAGCCATGAGAAAGGTGGGGGAGAAATACTGAAGTTCGATTATGTGAAGAAACCCCCTACCAGAAAGGAGAAAGACTTAAAGACGAGTTACAAAAGTGGTGGATGCTTCATTTTCGATGGACCTCATAGAGCTCGAGATTGCCCGAAGAAAGCTAGCCTCAATGCAATGTCGACTCATGGAGACGAAGGTACGAGTAATGGTGGAAGCATGGGTTCGATGAGGATCTTGAATGCGATCAAGGCGAAGACGGAGGTGCCAAAAGTTGTAGGAAAAGGCCTACAATATGTCGAAGCAAACATCAATGGATTAAAGGTGCATGCTTTAGTCGATTCTGGTGCAACTCATAACTTTGTGGCGGTTGATGAAGCTAGGAGGCTAGGGATTAACGCTACAAAGGGGAGTGGAACTATCAAGGCGGTAAACTCGAAGGCGAAACTGATTCATGGAGTAGCTAAGGATGTTCAAGTGAAGATTGGAGATTGGGAAGGGACGATTGATTTGTCGGTGGTCCCGATAGATGATTTCAAAGTGGTTCTTGGGTTAGAGTTTCTCGATAAGGTACGAGCTTTCTCTATGCCATTCACTAACTCTTTGTGTATCCTAGATGGTGGAAAGACTTGCATGGTGAGCACAGAGCGGGATTCCAAGAGTGGATCAAAGACACTTTCGGCTATGCAATTCAAGAAAGGATTCAACAAAAGAGAGCCTTGCTATTTGGCGGTGACAATGCTAGAGACGGATGGGGATTCAAGCAAAGTGGAGGTGCCGAAGGAGATCGAGAGGGTACTTGATGAGTTCAAGGACGTGATGCCCAAGGGGTTGCCCAAGAAACTACCACCTAGGAGGGAGGTGGATCATACCATCGAGTTGGAAGCGGGTTCCAAGCCCCCCGCCAAAGCCCCTTACCGAATTCCACTACCCGAGTTGTAAGAGTTGAGGAGACAAATCAAGGAGTTGATGGATGCGGGCTACATTCGACCCTCGAAAGCCCCATATGGTGCGCTGGTACTATTTCAAAGGAAGAAGGACGGGTCCTTGTGGATGTGCATAGACTACCGGGCACTCAATAAGGTAACCATTAAGAATAAGTACCCTATCCCCCTTATTGCGGACTTGTTTGATCAACTTGGGAAGGCGAGATATTTCACTAAGTTGGATTTGAGATCAGGGTACTACCAAGTACGGATATCGGAGGGAGACGAGGCCAAGAAGACGTGTGTCACGAGGTATGGCTCTTACGAGTTCTTAGTCATGCCGTTCGGATTGATAAATGCTCCCGCGAACTTTTGCACCCTCATGAATAAGTTGTTTCATCCATTCCTCGATAAGTTTGTGGTTGTATACTTGGATGATATTGTCATTTATAGTCATACTTTGGAATAGCATGTTTTGCATTTGAAATAGGTGTTCGAGGTGTTACGAAACAATGAACTTTATGTGAAGTTGGAGAAATGCTCTTTCGTTCAAGATGAAGTCGAGTTCTTGGGCCACAAGATCAAGGATGGAGGCTTGATGATGGACGGGGCAAAATTCAAAGCTATCCAAGATTGGGAACCACCAACCAAAGTGACGGAGTTGCGGTCATTCCATGGCTTGGTAAACTATTATCGAAGATTCTTCATGGGCTATTCGGCGGTAGCATCACCATTGACGGATCTTTTGAAGAAGAACAAATCTTGGGATTGGAGTATAGCATGTCAAGCGGCGTTCGAGAAATTAAAGAAGGCGGTTGTGCAAGAGCCGGTGTTGAGACTATCAGATGTGACGATGCCCTTCGAGTTACACACGAATGCATCAGACTTTGCTATTGGACGAGTTCTAATGCAAGATGGACACCCGATCGCGTTCGAGAGTAGGAAGCTAAATGAGACAGAAAGGAAGTACACAGTGCAAGAGAAGGAGATGATGGCGGTTATCCATTGCTTGAGGATTTGGAGGCATTATTTGTGGGTTCGAGATTCGTGATCAAGACGGATAACATTGCCACGAGTTACTTTCAAACCCAAAAGAAGTTAAGTCCCAAGCAAGCTCATTGGCAAGACTTCCTATCCGAGTTCGACTACCAATTTTTTGTACAAGCCGGGGAAGGCTAATGTGGTAGCCGATGCATTGAGTCGCAAGGCGGAGTTTGCGGAAATTACTCAAGCACAATTCTTCCTCCAAGACCGAATCAAGGAAGGATTGGAACATGATCCTATGGCCAAGAATATTGTTTCCTTAGCGAAGGACGGGAAGACTCGGAGATTTTGGCTTAAAGGAGACATGTTGTTCACCAAAGGAGATCGGCTTTATGTGCCTAAGTGGGGTGATCTTAGGCGAGTAATCTTGAAAGAATGTCATGATTCAAAGTGGGCTGGTCATCCAGGTATGAAGAGGACGTTGGCATTGGTCGAGGGCACCTACTATTGGCCGAGGATGGAGGACGGTGTTGAGACATATGTTCGGGCGTGCCTAATTTGCCAACAAGACAAGATAGAGCAAAACAAATCCGGAGGATTGTTGAAGACTTTACCTACGCCCAAAGGACCATGGGAGAGTGTTTCTATGGACTTTATCACATGCTTGCCGAAGTCGGAGGGGAGTGGGAGTATCATTGTGGTGGTCGATAGATTCTCGAAGTATGGTACTTTTATAGCCGCGCCATCCAATGTTACCGCGGATGATACGGCCAAGCTCTTCTTCAAGAATGTGGTTAAGTATTGGGGAGTGCCACATGTGATTGTTAGCGATCGAGATCTGAGATTCACAGGGCGCTTTTGGACGGAGTTGTTCAAGATCATGAGGACGGATTTGAACTTCTCTACGAGTTTTCATCCCCAAACGGACGGGCAAACGGAGAGGGTGAATGCATTATTGGAGCTCTATCTTAGACACTATGTGAGTGCCAACCAACATGATTGGGCTAAACTTCTTGATGTTGCAAAATTCTCTTACAACATGCAACGAAGTGAAGCTACGGGGAAGAGTCCTTTTGAGTTGGTCACGAGGCACCAACCATTGACACCGAATGCCTTATACGAGGGGAGTAGCCCGACCACTAACAAAACTATGAAGGAGTGGCATGAGCAAGCAGACATGGCTCGGGCATCTTTGGATAAAGCGGCTAAAAAATGAAGAAATGGGCGGACAAGAGGAGGAGACACGTTGAGTTCGAGGTCGGAGATCAAGTCATGGTGAAGCTCTTGCCTCAACAATTCAAGTCATTGCGGAAGGTTCACAAGGGATTGATACGGAGGTATAAAGGCCCTTTCCCGGTGATTGGACGTGTTGGAAAGGTATCTTACCGAGTTTAACTACCGCCCAAGTTGAAGATTCATCCGGTCTTTCACGTAAGTTTTCTCAAGCCTTATCATGGAGACGGGGAAGATCCTAACCGAGGAGTGTCAAAGCGAGCACCAACGGCAGTTGTTACTTCGTATGATCGAGAGGTCGAGGAGATTTTGACGGATTGTACGATAAGGAGATGAGGAGTGTCGAGCTATAAGGAGTACTTGATCAAATGGTGTTACTTGCCCGATAGTGAAGCAAGTTGGGAAGCGGAAGACTTATTGTGGAAGTTCAAGGACGAGAGAAAGAAGTATCACGAGGATGACACGACGAGGACGTCGCGAGATTTGGTGGGGGAGGGGTGTCACGTCCCGCCTAGTTTCACAAGGTTGACGGGGGTCTGGAGTGTTCTACACAAGACTAGAAGACTTTGTAGAAGACTATGGAAGCCCTTAGAAGATTCATGGAAGGATATGGAAGCTCATGGAAACCCTAATGGAAGCTTGTAGAAAATGGGCTTGCCTTGGAGTTGTAAATAGAAGCCCTAATGTAGCCCTAGATTTGTAGTATAAATAGAGCCATCCTCATTTGGGGAAATCATCTCACAATTCACTTATATTCTCTACTTGTAAAGTTCTCTAATAATACAAGCATTTTCCCCTAGTTCTCTTGTGTTCTTTATTAGTATCTTTCTTTGTTGCCTAGATCGTTGAGTGTTTGAAGCAAGGTTGATTTAGTAGAGACTAAATGTCGCACAGAAGACCCTTGTAGGGACAAGTCTGTGACACATGACTGTTAAAAGCAGCCACTCGGGCTTTCTTGTTATTATTGTTTTGTGTCTATTGATATCTGTATGTTATTGATCGGCGTTTACTTAACAGGGAATACACAAAAAGGAGGAAGAAAATTTGGATTTCTGACAGTCCCACCTGTAGGGTGTTTTCCAGCCACTCGTGGTTCACAAGCTGGTAATACTTGCAACAAAGAGGTCAATGATATTATAAGAGTTCACAATCGGAAACTTGCTAGAAAACTCGAACATTTGGAGAAGCAATTAGAAGGATTTATATATACAAAGTTCGACATTACAACCGCTCTTAGTAATCGAATGAACAACCCTTCAAAATATGGTACTCATAAGAATTATCATAATTATTTCGTGCTTATAAGAGTTGCTTTTCTTACAACAATATGTGTTTTGAAATGAAGGATTCAAGGACGGAGAGACAGCATGTTGTGGAAGTGGTCCTTTTCCAGGGAACTTCAGCTATGGAGGGACGAGAGGATCAACGGAGTATGAATTGTGTGATAATCCTTGTGAGTATTTATTCTTCGACACTTTACATCCCTCGAAACTAGGAATTTGCAAACCTATTTTTGTATCTATTTATCGTTCCTCGACTCGACTCGAATTTGATTTCTAATTATCGTTTTGACTTAACTTTGTTTTTGGTAAATAAAATTTGGAATTTTAAACTAATTGCTATTTAATTAAAAACTATTTAATAATAAAAACTTTTATTCTAATTAATTTTAAGCTAAAAACATTTTAAATAAAGTCTAATTTTAAATGAAAGTAAATTTAAAAACTAAATTTAAAAAAAAATCTAATTTAACTCATTTAAATAAAAACTAATGTTAAAAATTAAATCTAAATTTTAAATCTAATACTTTTAATGAAATCTAATTAAACAAGACTTTTAAATAAAAACTATTTTAAATAAATAAAATAATATGAAAACTAATTTAAAAGTAATAAAGCACTTTTTCTTCACTTTTTATTTTTTTGAAAAACTGAATTTAAAAATTTTAAATAAAACTTTCTAATTAAATTTTAAATAAACTAAAATCATGTATTTAATTAAATAAACTAAAACTGCCAAACATTTTAAAAACACTATATCAATTGAATGTTGCAAAACATAAACACAAAAAGACTACTGGGCAAACTGGTTGTGTCGTTTGGCAGGCGAGCGAGAGGTCTTGGGTTCGAACCCCAGGACAGACAAATTTACTAATATTTTTTTACCTTTTTTTTTAACTTTGTTAGTTTTTTTTTTGGAAATAGTAACATACAGATCAAAAAGATCTGTAGTAATAACAGACAAGCAAATATCAGAAAGCAAATAAGCTAAAATAATAATCAAATTTTAAAAACCAAATAAACATTAAGGCTGAGACAAATAAGCAATAACAACAAAAGTCCTGATAAACAATTAACTAACAATAAGCTGATAACAAAAGGCATATAAGCAAATCAAAATAAGCTATAACAGATACTACTTAAAACCTAAAAAGATTGACCAAATTGACTAATACTAATCCAAAAATAAAAACAACACAGATCCAATACATAAACATAAGCAGACTTAATCAAGAAATTAAAGGAGATTAGAACCTTGTGAGGATCCGTTGGGTAGAAGATGCAGCGCTGCGCTGTCTTATCGAAACCGAATCGACAAACACCACCGTCTTCGAATCACTGTAACATCACCATCAGCCTCGAATGAACCTTCGCTCTTCGAACAAAATAACCAAACGAACCAAAACTAGATGGACTTCGAACAGTAAACTCTTTTATATTCCAGTGGGGAATATTATTCATCACTTTCCTTTATTTCTTTTTTTATTTTTTTATTATTTTTTTTTATATATAGTTTTTTTTTCAATCGAATAATAAAAAAAAGAACAAACATTAACAAAAAAACAGGATTTAAAGATTAAATTCAACAGAAATTAAATTGAGACGAATATCATAGAAAAAATACTTTTCATTAATTAATTAAAAGTTACAATAACTGGAATTTATATGTTACAATAAACCTGCCAATCTAATTTTCAGAAAATTAAATCTAAATTACCCTACTCCTAAATTAATTTAAAAAACTAAAAAATAAAGAAAAGCTGGACTATCAATTACAAGATGTAAGGGTTTTTATAGGCAAACCCTCAAACCATTCCTTGGTGATCAAGGTCTTGAATCTTGGCCATTGAATTCTTCATTCTTCTTTCTCTTTCTTAATCATTGGCTGAAATTAATCCATGAGTCACGGATTGCCCTCGTGGCATGTGTGATTTGTTTAATCCAATGAAAACAAGGGATTTGGCCACGTCATGATGAATTGAGGACCACCAGTGGTGTTTTGTTGCGAAAAAGATGGGGTTTTATTTAAGATGCGTGTGAATCACACACTTAAAATAAAAGCCCCATTTTTAGAGTGGTAATTTTTTGTAGGATTAATTAGGGTTTTTGGCACAGTAAGATGATGTATCTGTGTTAAAAATGGGAGAGAAGGAGAAAAGCTTTGGTATCATCGAAAGTGTGTGAGGAAAGGTAAAAAAACGGTTTATTAATGTGAGTGGGTATTCGTGTGTGGGGGGTGCATTGTTGGGTTGACTGGGTAAATAATAAATGGTTTAAAACAAATGTGAGGGTTGCGAGTGGGACTAGACATGTGGGGAGGTGCATTGAAACAAATCGTTTGTGAGATGATAATTGACCATTTCGTTGACCAGGTTTATTTTTAACCTCAAGTGCAAATATTTCATCCGTCCCTTTTCATGTTTGTGCAAATGTATGGGCTTGAGGCCCAATCACCCTCAATCCGTCCCAAAAGTTAACTTGAATCAGCCAAGTGGGCTTTTATTTGGGCTCTTGGTTTAAAATTTTAAGAACCCTTTTCCTTAAATGGGCTTTTGAGCCCATTTATCCAATGTGGTCCCACAAGGCTTAAAAATCTTCAAAAATATTAAATCCGGTAAAATCGAGCTTGATTACGGCTTCCTTGATCATTTCTCCAAAATCGTGTTGACTTTGCCGGTTTTCGTGATCTTTGGCACACTTTTGATCTTTTGACTTTGTCTTTGTCTCTTTTTGGACTTTTCTTCAACATTTGACCGTGAAATCCCGTGTTTTCTCTTCTTTTGATCAATTGTACCTATTTTAACACAAAAACACAAAACCACGCGTAATTCCGACATTTATGATAATAAACACATGATTCGGTCTTGTTTTTCCTTGATTTTAGTGGCAAAAGGATAAGTGTTTACACACTTATTAAATCCCCTACACTTGACCATTGCAATGACCCCATGCAATGCATTACTTTGAAGCATAAGTTACACTTTTCTCATTATTAACCCATCTCGGCCTTTATTAAGATATACTAATACTATGACGAAAAGATAAAGACTTTAAAGGAAACAAAAGTTATAACAATTTATTAACTTGGAAATTATTAGATGGAAGAAACTTGTAAAGAAATCTAAGACTTTAATTAGGGCTTTGGTGTCATGAATATTAATCACCCTCAAGTTTCACGTTCCCCATACCAAGCTTAAAAACGAGATCATTGAAACTACAAGTTAGCACAACTAACACTTACTCATGTGGTTTAATTAATCACTTAGACCCCCTTATTCCTACGGTGTATCTCTTGTATTTTATTTTTGTCATGAATGATCACGAGGATGCATTTTTGACTTATTTCGATAATTTATTAAAGCCGAAAATAAAGTGGGACGATTTAGTCAATAGTTAGCTAAAGGACAAAACCTTTTAAAACTGCTTCTCGAAACCTCATAAAGTTCATATCTTGGCATAACTTGTTTCACGATTTGAGACCTTTCTCGGACCGATATTTGGCTTATACTTCAAACTTCAAATCTTGAGAGACGATCTTGAAATTATGGTCTTCTCTTCATTTTGGTAGACATCTTCATTAGGAGTGAAAGATGCTTCAAATGTTGACCACGACTTCTTCATTTATCCTCTTCTTTATTTAGGATTTTGATATACAACGATCCGCCTCCTTTTCGGACTTGGATCTATTTATCCTCATACCTTGTTAGGGTATTTTTGGATAGACTTCTCCATGATCTTTAGGGGAGTAATTGCTTCTCGTCGTGTGTCTTGATCCATCATATTGATTTGGATTAATGATCTTCACAATCTCTTAGGATCTTTAGCAAAAAAAAGTGAATCCTCATGCCTTGTGAGGGCCTTTTTGGATAAGCCAATCTTCGCGTCCCGCTTCAATAAGTTATGTCTTGGCTATGAACTCTAATTAATACCGAGCAACTTTTAAACGATCTTGTGCTAGAAGCTAAGTAACTTTTCAAATCGTACAACCTTATTTATTGCAAATATATTTATTAACAAGTGATGGGAGAAAAAGCTCATAACTAACTCACATAAGTTAATGAAAGAATACCAAACTTATAATTAACTCTATCATTTCTCGTTCTCCACAATTTAAAATATCAAGGAATGAGACTCGTGGATGCTTAGCCTAATAAACCAATTAAGGTCCATATGGTTAAGGATACTAGCTAGAGTAAACTTGGATAAGTAAACTCGGGTTGAGTCAACATATTCACGATGGGCCTAATATATCACAGATATCTAAACTTGTTAAAACCATTTTATTTATTTATTTATTTTTGACTTTATTCTAGAAATGGAAAATTATAAACATGATGCGATGACAAAAGAAAAGAAAATAAATGAAAAATACTACTAGGCCAAAATAGATCAAAATTTGAAAAACGTTGAAATTTTTTTTAAAATTTTCCGGTTAAATGGGGTCAAACTCATGGAAAAGCCCACTAAAATTCGATAGAAGTCTCCCCTACACTTAATATAAACATTGTCCTCAATGTTTAAGCATGTGGGAGAATAAACTCCCCTACACTTAGGACATTGAGTACGTTGTTTAAAATCGAGCTAAGGAAAGGACAACTAAAGTGATTACATTTATTTGTCTTATTTATATACATGATTGAATCACAACAGAAAAAACTTATCGAAGGAACCGGGTACACGGGAAACACGGGAACACGGGTCACGTCAAAAGTACCAAAAGTGGATCATTAAAGCACATGTCCCTGCACAATCACAACACACAAAACAAACAACCTACACGGCTCCCCCTACAATTATTGTAGAAAATAGATAAAAGATAGATAATCGGGTTGCCTCCCGAGAAGCGCTTGTTTTTGTTAACCGAGTCACGAGCCTGACTCGACCCCGAATTAAATGGTCCATGGGGAAGCCTCGAATGTTATACCGGGATCAAAAATCTTATCCTCGGTCCCGGAGGAACATAATAAATGAGAGGCGGGAGGATAAGTCATGAAAGGTAGAAAAGTCCTCTCGACATAAGAAAAGTAAGTGAAGTCTTGATCCACGGGAGGTGGGATGGGTAAAGGAGACAAATTGTCATCCCCCAAAGACATAGGATGGTCACTATTCGGCAAAGCCGTAAAGGTGTCAATCATAGAATGGTCAATGTCACCTCCCGGGTCAAAGCACTCATCCTCATTTCCCGGTATGAAATGAGGAGAGTAAAAGCGATACATCACCTGCTTGGGTGTGTACGCGGTAGGACGGGGTGGCAACATAATATGAGAAATATCAGAAGACATATCTACCACCCGCGTCACCTCACCAGACCGAATCAAACGGAAGGTAGGGTCAAATCTCTCCACCTCCTCTACGATGGGAGGTGGCATGGCTAACAAAGGATGCTCATCAATAGCAATAGAGTCGGAGCTATCAATGTCCTCAATCCCCTCTTCAAAGAGAGGATTCACCTCACTTGAGATGTAGGCGTCATCAAAATCAAATAAAGGGTTCGAATAAATCTTGAAATTTTCCTTCTGAACGTCTTCATCGGATAGTGACTCGTCATCACTAGAAGTAAAATCATCATCGAGATCAAAAAGGGGATTAGGGAAAGCAAAAGAATCGTCTCCCAAGATGTCGGTGGGAGGTAAAGAATCATCACTCGAAAGAGATTTACACTTATCGTCACTATTAGAAGCAACCGTAGGCTCACTTTGGATTGGAATAAGAATCTCATCACAAGGAATAGTGATAAGACCCTCATTCCCCATGATGAGAGAGGCATCGGTCTCCGTAGTGGAAGAATCGAGAATAGGAGTGGTAGTCTCACATGATGGATTGAGATCGTAAATATTATCCTCGTCATCATCATAATAAAAAGAACGCATAAGAGGCGGAGTATAATCACTAAGATTAGATACTTGCTCTTGTCGTTGTCGTTGTTGCTCCTCCAATGTCTTGGTCAGTCGAATTAAGCCGTCATGAAGTTTCAAAAGAAGGGCTTGTCTTTCGTCATTCAAAGCATGGATTTGTTGAATTCTCTGAGAGGATTGATGATTGAGGGTGGGATGTGGGGGTTCAAAATTTTGAAAACGGAATTATAGCACGGATGTGGCTCATAATTCATCGGTTGACAATAAGAAGTATCGTGAGGGCCCCCACAATGATTGCAACACGGGTATTAAGAAAAACCTGGTGCATGTTGCGGATAGGGATTGTCATAGACGGGAGGGGGTGAGAAAGTATTGTAAGAGGAGAAGTACGAATTCGTTGAATTGCAAAATAGACAAAATCCAAATTGTGTATTGTCGATATCAAAACCACACCGCTCACAAGTACACCATTGACATGTTTGAAAACCATGCCATGGTCTCCCACACCGAACGCAAGACGAATCCATGAAGAATTATAAATAAGAGGGGTAGAGAAAAGAATTAAACACAATAGAGGATAAAGAAGAATATTTTTGGTGTAATACTTTAGGAAAAGTATTACTTTTGGATTTTTTAATTTTTTTTGGTACAAATCTTAGGAAAGAATTTGCTTTTGTGATTTTTTAATTTTTTTGTATTTTTAAGTTTTTGATTTTTTTGTATTTTTGATTTTGTTGCAAGAAAATTAACGTTCAAAAATGAACGGATCCCAAAATCCAAACGTCTTAACGAAAAATCGTCAATTGTACGAGCGAAGCGGCAGCGGCGCCATTTGAAACTAGGAATTTGCAAACCTATTTTTATATCTATTTATCGTTCCTCGACTCGACTCGAATTTGATTTCCAATTATCGTTTTGACTTAACTTTGTTTTTGGTAAATAAAAATTTGGAATTTTAAACTAATTGCTATTTAATTAAAAACTATTTAATAATAAAAACTTTTATTCTAATTAATTTTAAGCTAAAAACATTTTAAAAAAGCTGAAAGTAAATTTAAAAACTAAATTTAAAAAAAAATCTAATTTAACTAATTTAAATAAAAACTGATTTTAAAAATTAAATCTGAATTTTAAATCTAATACTTTTAATGAAATCTAATTAAACAAGACTTTTAAATAAAAACTATTTTAAATAAATAAAATAATATGAAAACTAATTTAAAAGTAATAAAGCACTTTTTCTTCACTTTTTATTTTTTTGAAAAACTGAATTTAAAAATTTAAAATAAAACTTTCTAATTAAATTTTAAATAAACTAAAATCATGTATTTAATTAAATAAACTAAAACTGCCAAACATTTTAAAAACACTATATCAATTGAATGTTGCAAAACATAAACACAAAAAGACTACTGGGCAAACTGGTTGTGTCGTTTGGCAGGCGAGCGAGAGGTCCTGGGTTCGAACCCCAGGACAGACAAATTTACTAATATTTTTTTACCTTTTTTTTGAACTTTGTTAGTTTTTTTTTGGAAATAGTAACATACAGATAAAAAAGATCTGTAGTAATAACAGACAAGCAAATATCACAAAGCAAATAAGCTAAAATAATAATCAAATTTTAAAAACCAAATAAACATTAAGGCTGAGACAAATAAGCAATAACAACAAAAGTCCTGATAAACAATTAACTAACAATAAGCTGATAACAAAAGGCATATACGCAAATCAAAATAAGCTATAACAGATACTACTTAAAACCTAAAAAGATTGACCAAATTGACTAATACTAATCCAAAAATAAAAACAAATCAGATCCAATACATAAACATAAGCAGACTTAATCAAGAAATTAAAGGAGATTAGAACCTTGTGAGGATCCGTTGGGTAGAAGATGCAGCGCTGCGCTGTCTTATCGAAACCGAATCGACAAACACCACCGTCTTCGAATCACCGTAACATCACCATCAGCCTCGAACGAACCTTCGCTCTTCGAACAAAATAACCAAACGAACCAAAACTAGATGGACTTCGAACAGTAAACTCTTTTATATTCCAGTGGGGAATATTATTCATCACTTTCCTTTATTTCTTTTTTTATTTTTTTATTTATTTTTATTTATTTTTATTTATTTTTATTTTTTTATATATATTTTTTTTCAATCGAATAATAAAAAAAAGAACAAACAGTAACAAAAAACAGGATTTAAAGATTAAATTCAACAGAAATTAAATTGAGACGAATATCATAGAAAAATTACTTTTCATTAATTAATTAAAAAATACAATAACTGGAATTTAAATATTACAATAAACCTACCAATCTAATTTTCAGAAAATTAAATCTAAATTACCCTACTCCTAAAATTAATTTAAAAAAACTGAAAAATAAAGAAAAGCTAGACTATCAATTACAAGATGTAAGGGTTTTTATAGGCAAACCCTCAAACCATTCCTTGGTGATCAAGGTCTTGAATCTTGGCCATTGAATTCTTCATTCTTCTTTCTCTTTCTTAATCATCGGCTGAAATTAATCCATGAGTCACGGATTGCCCTCGTGGCATGTGTGATTTGTTTAATCCAATGAAAACAAGGGATTTGGCCACATCATGATGAATTGAGGACCACCAGTGGTGTTTTGTTGCGAAAAATATGGGGTTTTATTTAAGATGCGTGTGAATCACACACTTAAAATAAAAGCCCCATTTTTAGAGTGGTAATTTTTTGTAGGATTAATTAGGGTTTTTGGCACAGTAAGATGATGTATCTGTATTAAAAATGGGAGAGAAGGAGAAAAGCTTTGGTATCATCGAAAGTGTGTGGGGAAAGGTAAAAAAACGGTTTATTAATGTGAGTGGGTATTCGTGTGTGGGGGGTGCATTGTTGGGTTGACTGGGTAAATAATAAATGGTTTAAAACAAATGTGAGGGTTGCGAGTGGGACTACACATGTGGGGAGGTGCATTGAAACAAATCGTTTGTGAGATGATAATTGACCATTTCGTTGACCAGGTTTATTTTTAACCTCAAGTGCAAATATTTTATCCGTCCCTTTTCATGTTTGTGCAAATGTATGGGCTTGAGGCCCAATCACCCTCAATCCGTCCCAAAAGTTAACTTGAATCAGCCAAGTGGGCTTTTATTTGGGCTCTTGGTTTAAAATTTCAAGAACCCTTTTCCTTAAATGGGCTTTTGAGCCCATTTATCCAATGTGGTCCCACAAGGCTTAAAAATCTTCAAAAATATTAAATCCGGTAAAATCGAGCTTGATTACGGCTTCCTTGATCATTTCTCCAAAATCGTGTTGACTTTGCCGGTTTTCGTGATCTTTGGCACACTTTTGATCTTTTGACTTTGTCTTTGTCTTTGTCTCTTTTTTGGACTTTTCTTCAACATTTGATCGTGAAATCCCGTGTTTTCTCTTCTTTTGATCAATTGTACCTATTTTAACATAAAAACACAAAACCACGCGTAATTCCGACATTTATGATAATAAACACATGATTCGGTCTTGTTTTTCCTTGATTTTAGTGGCAAAAGGATAAGTGTTTACACACTTATTAATCCCAATGAATAGGCAAGTCGCCAATTCGCAAAGATGTTTTGGAAAGGGGACTCAGTGGTTACCAAGCCTTACAATTTGAAGGAGCTCTTTCATGTTTAAAAGAGGTCACGTGGCTTGGAGGTACATCGGTTGGAAAGGTTTGGCCGAAAAAGATGTTGGTGTTCTCTTTTGTACTAAATAGAACTTATCTCTGTATTCATGTCTACTACTGAATGCTTCAATTCTTCTGTTATACAATTCATAATTTTAATATACTTTTAGAACTGTCATTTTTTATGTAACTTTAAATCTCAAGTTCGAAAGCAGTCAATAATCTTATCGTATGAACAAGGCTCAATCTTTCACTGCCTTTTATCATATATCGTTTGTAAATTCTCAACAAGTTTAATTTTGTAGGCACAACAACAAAAAACTAAATATGGACTATGAGAATACTTTATGCTTTACCAAGTTGTAACTTGACTTGAAATAAATGTATATTCTTAATATGATACATAGTTGAGTTTTATAATTTATGGCAAAAGATTAGACTCTAATTCAATGTATAATGGATTTTATATGCTAATATTGGTTACTAGATCTTATCTTGCAATTAGCCTTAGATTAGTGAATATTAGTAATTTGTGATAAATTACCTTTCCTTTATATGGTAGATTACACATAGTATATTGTAATTGACATTTGTACAAAGATATTATGTAATTACATTGCTTGAAATATTGTTTACCAAGGGGTTCTAGGTGGTGATCTAGACAATTATGTACAATTACTTGTACTTAGCTTTGTATGGTTTGTTCTTGCTATTCTTAGGTATTATTATGTCTTCAAAGTATAGTATGCAATTTGTTTATAATCCTTAATGACTTATTCATATGTGTTTTCTATTCATAGCTTACCATTCTTGAGTTTATAACTCATTTATAGGGATTCTAGGGTTTCTAAGGGAATTTAGGGCATCATGGTTACTTGTGAGATGTTCTTATTATTATTGAACTTATTAGATCACTTTTAGATCTTATACTTGATATATACATTGTATTCACAACATATATGAATATGTTGTAATGGCAGTTCAGGTTGTGAGAAGCAGTTCATCTCATCAAGTAAGGTACAAAAAGCAAAAATTTCTAGCCAACTTTTCATATTGAGACAATCATAGCTTATAGCATAGATGTGAATTTTGAGGATTGTCACAGGAAATGACCAAATGTGCGCCGCACATTTGAAAAGTGCGGCGCACTTTTTCGCAACTCTTGGAACGTTCTAGATTCGAAATTGTGCGGCGCACTATCCAGGTTGTGCGGCGCACCATCCAGGTTGTGCGGCGCACATCTGACCCACCAAATGTGCGGCGCACATTTGAAAAAGTGCGGCGCACTTTTCCCCTAGTGAAAACTATAAATAGAGAGCATTCCCTCTCACTTTACACACACTTCTCTAATCATTCTACAACTTCTCCCATATCTTCCTCAGTAGTTTAGGATGAATTTTGGACTGAGTAACATCACCCAAAGGGTTCGGAAGATTTGGAATTATTAGCTTTGGTTATCAATAATAGTTTTCAGTTTTGAAAACTTGTAATCATCATATGGATCATAAACTTTGGTATAATCTATTATTCCTTTTTTATATGATTATTTATGGAATTATTATGCATATGATGTTTATTATTGTTGTGATCATGGAGTAGTACCTTGTGTATTTGGTTGAGGCATATGTATAGAACTATGAATAGATTGTATTAGCTTCGCAGGGGCGAAGTGTGGCGCACAATTAGGTTTGTGCGGCGCACTTTCTCCCTGGTTCGTGATTATAGGCGTAGTTGATTTGTTCTTGCACTCGATACTATTATGCTTGATCATTGTTATGTATTTGGTTAATTCATGATTATAACTAGTACTTATATGATTGAATGGATTCCATGTCATCTAGTAAATGAATCTTAGTATTCGCCTTTGTCACGATTGGTGGAATGAAATACATAAAAACTCTTACATAAATTTGTTTAATGCTTTGTCATATGCTCGAGAGGTTTTGGCTTAGCGAGCATTTGAATTATTGAAACCAACGTAAACCATTCTTAATGCTTTTGGTATGACATGATCTTTAGAAGGATTTCTTGTTATATTGAATAGATGTTGCATGTGGGACTAGTAATCCGCATGTTGTCTTACATTGTTTATGTGCTTATAATTCATCTTTGCTATATATTTTTTCTGTGATCTAGCCTTAACCAAATGCACCTTTAAATCATTGTTAGAAGCTTAAATATTTAGAACTTGTGACACTCTAGAGATAATTGTTTTTACTTGTTAACAACAATCCCGTGGATCGACCTGGACTTTACCTTTGACTATGCTATACACGAAAGGGTATACTTGCCCGTGTTGTGTTTTTAGTCCCTTGTTTGGTAATCATCTACTAATATAAATTTAAGACATGCGAACGCATCATCAATGGCTCGACTATCAACACACATACGCCATGTACCATCCTTCTTTGGAGTCAATAGAGCAGGAACATCACACAAGCTCATACTCTCACGAACATGACCCTTAGAAACCAACTCCTCAACCTGCCTGCGTAACTGCTCGTGTTCTCCCAGGCTCATCCTATAATGTGGCTTGTTAGGAAGCTATGACCAAAGCTCTAGATCAATATGATGTTGGATGTCATGTAATGGTGGCAACCCATCAGGTAATTCATCAGGGAAAACATCAGAAAATTCCTCAAGTAAAGGAAATCATGGCTTCCAGAATTTCACTCTCTTCAGCAACCTCTTTCCCAATTAGAACAAAAATATCACCCCCACCTCTAACTCGTCGTCAAACTGCGAAGGAGTTAGTAAGGTACCATTGGGTTTATTAACTACTTCCTTGAGTTTATTCGGCATCAAAGTAATCTTCACACCCTCAAATAGGAAACTATAAGTATTAGTTCTCCCATTGCGAGTAATGTTACGATCATACTCCCAAAGTCTACCCAACAAAAAGTGACAAGCATCCATGGGCACTACATCACACCAAACAGTATCCTTATATGCTGTTCCTACATAAAACGTAACATGGACATGCTTAGAAACTGTTATCTCGCCGCCCTTTTTAAGCTATTGTAACTTATAAGGTTTGGGACGATTTTCGGTTTTCAACCCTAATTTATGGACTGCTTCTCCAGCTATCAAATTATCACAACTACCTGAATCACATACAAAAGTGCAAACCTTACCCATAATGGTACAAGTTGACTGACAGATGTTGTGTTTGAGCCAATCATCACCATCAGCTTTAGGTTATAAGCATGAGCGCATTACCACCAAATTCTCCCCATATCTTCAGACACATACTCCTCCTCATACTCAGATTCTGCATCATAGACTGCGTCTCCCACATAGTTATCATAAGCTACATCATCATCTTCATCAGGTTCAATAAATAACTGCCTCTTCCCAGCCTTCTTACACTCTGACTGTCGGTGACCAGGTTCACCACAGTTAAAGCACTTGAACCCACCACTACCGGTCACTTTAGGAACTGATCCAGTATTCTCACCAACTGCTTTAGCATGACTTGGGGCAAAACGAGGTGCCGCATTACCCGAACCAGAAGCACCTGTTATTGCAGGAGAAGACGAACTCCCCACTCGTCGGTTCTGCTTCTCAAAAGTCAGTGCACGCTGATATGCTTTAGAAGGTGTTATCAGATCAAACATGTTAACAGAATCCATGATCTGAATCTTAAACCACCAATGTATCGAGAGACAAGCTGATCTTATTTCTCTTGAATGTCATTCCTTGTAATTCGTTGGTAAAATTCGGTTGTATAATCTTCAACAGACTTGGCCCCCTGTTTCAGATTTTGTAACCGTTGGTACATCATTCGCTGGTAGTTATGAGGAATAAAATTATCCCTCATGACCTTCTTCGTCTTCTGCCAACACGTGATCTTTGACTTCCCAACTCTTTCCCTCGTCAGCTTCAATTGTTGCCACCACGCAGATGCCCTACCACGTAGCTTGGTAGCGATCAACGAAACCTTCTAGTTTTCAGGAACTTCTTTGAATTCAAATACTTCTTCAATAGTAACAAGCCAATCAATGAACCCCTAGGGATTCAAAGTATCCATATTAAACTCAATAACATTAGTCCTCATTCCTGATTCCCAACGCCTACTTTATCCTCCCTTTGATTCATCCTTGGTCGCCCTACAGATTGTTCATCAGAAGACGAACCCTCAGCAAACAGATTTTCTACAAGATCTGCATCTTCATCCTCATGACGGCGATTACGAGGCCTCTTATTGCTCATCAAATTGTTCATCTGGTCGGTCAATTGATCAAGAATTTGATCTAATCGCTCCTCCATTCTGTCCATCATACGCTGCTCAAATTCTTGTTCATTCACATCGTGAATTGTCCTAGTTCTCCGTGGGGGCATCTTGATCAGGAACTTTGGCTCTTGATACTAACTGATGTAGACTAAAAAACAAAGTAACAAAGACAAGTAATTGGATTTGTTGATTCAACAAGAATGCCAGAAACGATTTTGCTAATAATCGTTGATTCTGAAGAATGCCCGAAAATTAGGGTAAAACACGGCAACACAACGATCAGTGGTTTAACTTTTATTAAACTGATAACTGTCTTGCTAGGGTTACAGCAGATTCATTAAATAATGACTGCAAATAAAGAAAAACCCTAAAAATCCAACGGGCTGGACCGTAGCCCAAAGACAAAGTCCAACTGAAAGTGAAAAAAACATAAATACGTAAAAAAATGATAGTAAAAAGGCTTTTCGAGCCTTAGAAAATCCGCAACCAGCTTATATCTGGATATAGCGTCGTCCGCCTCCTTTTTACGCATGTTTTGATAGGTCACGGGCTAAAAACGGACTTAGGATGCAAAAGTTATGCCCGTTTTACTAAACCCCTCTTCGTCACGCGATCTCGGGCCTCCGGAAATAAGTCAGCCCGTTCTTCAATACTTGGGCCTCCATCATGGTGTCAAAATGTTGGTGGTAGATCGGTCGTATGGAGGTTATAAGAAGGCCGATGATGATGAATACATCATCTGGGTTACTTATACATCCATAAAATAACAATGGTGGTGCTAGTCATCTGATTTGGCTTATTTATAAATCTGTAAATTAAAGGCTCATGATATAATGAAGTTTTTGGTATAATGGAGGCTTTAAGTTTTTTATGTTAATTACGTATAGGATTTAACGTGGGTGAAAAGAGATTGAAGATGATTAGAATGTGTGTGTATGTTTTTATAAATGTAATAATTGGTTAGTATGATATAAAAGAACACACAAGTAATATGTAATATAGTATTAAATCTGGAAATTTGTTGAAGACATGAAGATGTTTAATTTTTTGTATGCTACATTAAGTATGGGTGGCTTTTGCTATCATAGCTACCGGAGGAGGATCAATAACAATCATGAGAGATGCGTCTTCTTTCCTCCATTGCTTGTGTATGGTTTGAAGTGTAGTACACTTGTATATGCGTGGTTGATTCTGATGGGTTAAAGAGACAAGATTTGAATCTGTATTTGGTGGTGGAAATGGTGGATGGTGGACCGATGGGTTTTGGTGGTGGAAGTGACGGTAACTGTACATTTATATTTGCTTATGTGGCAAGTCATTAAATTAGTCACATTTAATCAAGATTTGAAAGATCTGAATTAAATATGATAATAAAAAAATAAAAAGTTAAATATGAGATAAAAATGTAAGTGAGTTATTTTCATAGAATTGTTGCGTTAAGAATATTTCAGCATCTTCTAGAAAGGGGTACTTTATTTTTTAATTTCATCATTACGTGTTTTTATTTTAAGGTCATCTAGATGAGTTTTAATTTTATCTGTAGAATCGTTCCTTGCTACTTATTCAAGCATCTATTATCGATTTATGACAAGTAGTATTTATAGTATAACGTCGGGATAGTACCGCGAAAATAAAATAACACGTCATTACGCCGAGTTAATATTTATTATGATAGCGTATAAAAAAAGAATAATATAAAGTATAAATAATAATTATATAGTTACACTTTATTTTATAAATAGAAATGATTTAATAGGTAAATACATTTTTTAGATCATATTTTTTCCGACGACATATTGACGGGAAAATTAGGCGGGTAAAAGCCCACCAAAGTTTTGGCTACAATATATGATATTTGTTGTTTAGTGAGTGTGTTCCTCGACAACATGTCGCCGAGGATAAGTCAAGACATTTTTAACTTGAAATTAATGTTAAGAAAACGCTAATTATTTTAACTAATTTTTCTCCAACGACATGTCGCTAGAAAAAATTCAGCGGGATATTTTGGGTCCCAGGTTTTGGTAGACTTTTTAGGTCAAAGTTGAACCAACTTTTCTCCTGCGACATGTCGCCGGGAAAAAGTTAGTCAAACTTTGACTTAAAAGTCTACTAGAGATTGTGCCACATAGGACAAATTTGATTCGTTTACCAGTTTAGTGGCACACATATTTAGAAAACCTAGATCCGCGAATGTGCCTTAGCACATATGAGATAGTTTGTGGTTTAGATGTTGTGAGATAGTTATAAGAGTAAAGTGCAAAAATCATCCATGTGGTTTGTCAAAAGTTTGAATTACATCCCTCGTTAATACTTCGCGCAATATACATTATTATGGTTGTAAAATAGTACACCATACATCCCTGAGGACGGATGGTGCAAATATTTTTCCGTTAAGGGTTAAAAGTGTTTGTTATCTTAGGGGTGTTTTAGTCTTTTTACAACCTAGGGATGATTTTTGCAGCTAACTTTTCAAAAAAAAAAATTTCCAAAAAAAAATTTCAAAAAAATTCCAAATTGTTTTAAAAAAAGTTTCGAAAAATGTTTTCTTTTTTCGAAAAATGTTTTTTTAAATGTTTTTTTTAAGTTTCGAAAAAATATTTGAAAAAACTTTTTTTCAAAAAAAATTAACTTTTTTTATAAAAGTTTCGAAAAATTATTTTTTTAGTGTTTCGAAAAATGTTTTATTTTAAAAATGTTTTCTTTTTTAAAATAAGTTTAAAAAAAAATTTGAAAATTTTTTTTTTTCGAAAAAATTCAAATTTTTTTTTTAAAATTTTCGAAAAAAGTTTTTTTTTTCAAAAGTTTTTTTTAAATGTTTTTCGAAAAAAAAAACTTTTTAAAAAAAAAGCTTTTCTAAAAAACTTTTTTTTCAAAAAAAGTCAATTTTTTTTTTAATCTTCGAAAAAGAAAAATTTCAAAAGTTTTTTTTTATAAAAGTTATTTTTTAAAATGTTTTTCGAAAAAAAAACTTTTTTTAAAAAAAACTTTTGAAAAAAAAACTTTTTTCGAAAATTTAAAAAGAAAATTGAAACTTCTTGAAAAAAAAAATTTCAATTTTTTTTTGAAACTTATTTTAAAAAAGAAAACATTTAAAAAATAAAACATTTTCCGAAACATTAAAAAAAACATTTTTCAAAACTTTTTAAAAAAAAAATTGAATTTTTTGAAAAAAACTTTTTTCAAATACATTTTCGAAACATAAAAAAAACATTTTTCGAAAAAAGAAAACATTTTTCGAAACTTTTTTAAAAAAAATTTGAAATTTTTTTTGGAAATTTTTTTTTTTGAAAAGTTTGGTGCAAAAATCATCCCTAGGTTGTAAAAGGACTAAAATACCCCTAAGATAACAAACACTTTTAATCCTTAACGGAAAAATATTTGCACCATCCGTCCTCAGGGATGTATGGTGTACTATTTTACAACCACAATAATGTATGTTGCGCGAAGTATTAACGAGGGATGTAATTCAAACTTTTGACAAACCACAGAGATGATTTTTGCACTTTACTCTAGTTATAAAAAAGATGGATTGGTAATTTTAGAGTTCTAGTTTTAATTTTTTTAGGCATGTATGTTGTATGTATATTGCGATTTACAAAACCTATGAGATATCCGTTTGCGGTTAAAACCGAACAGAAAAATTTAACCTTTAAGGTCTAAATTGCTTTATACGGTTACTGTTATTTTTTTTTCATCTCTAAGTTAAGTATAAGCTTCTAATACTTCACTAGAACAAAAAAAGAAATATTTTAAATAGAAAAATACGGAGTTAAAATAGTTATTGCCATTAATAAAGTTTTCAAAGTTAGGTTTCCACTTTAACATTTAATTGTAACCTACATGAAAGAGATTTATCAAAGCTTAAAGACGTATAGGAATTTTTAGTATTATGTATCCATTCAAACTTAACCTATTCTCTTAGCTCAAGTTCGAACTTCAAAGGTATTTTTCTTTTGAATGTTTATCATTAATTCGAGTTTAGTTGTCTGTATGTATACATGTTTAAAAGACTCATAGTTACGGAATTATGTTTTGTAATATATTGATTCAATAATAAACTGTTTGTATTCGGTTTTCATTATGTTGTCCATAATAAGAAGTTTAATAAAATTACAAAACAAATAAAAAGTTTACCTTTTGTTTTAGCCATATTTGATTTTAATTACATACACATGCATGTAGCATATGTATATTGATTCAATAATAAACTGTTTGTATATTTAAGTTTTCATCTAACAAAGAAAAAAAAACATGTTTTTCTAGTTGATTTATTTGTGGGTTTCGGATTATTTTTCATAAGCTTATCTTTTAGGCTTATTTTAAAACTTATGGTTAGGGTATAAGTTTATTATGACATCATAATAAGCTTAGGTGAACTAAAAAATTTCAAAATTAGCTTAAAAACGAGCTTATGAAACATAAGCCTAAACCACATCATCTAATTAGGCCAAAAAATGAGCTTAGACAAACATCCGTAACTAATTTGACACTGATTTGAACACAAATTATTTTGAATTGTTTATCCACTAACTATGATATATTTGCGCTTTCTTTTAGTGATCATCACCGATGGCTAGAAGAAGGCGACCATCCACCGAAACAGTTGCTGGCGTCATCATTGACAAAACCACAATTCTCAAGAACCTCAAAGAGCTAGCCGACACCACAAAACGTACGCCAACCCCCGATGAGACTTGTTTATCAAGTAACTATCTTCAAGTTAAATCGCTTGATAGAAGTACCGTTTTAAATAATATTTATAAACTATCACAGGAAGTGAGACTAACAACGAAGGGTGTTCCAATGTACGTGCAATCACGCGTAAAATGTAATCAAGTTTTCGATAAGAAGCTTAAACGTATCGTGTTAAAAAAAACGTTATTTTCTAAGGCGGGATGGTGCTGCAAGCTGTTATATGGGCAAAATGCTTAAGTTGATTATGAAAGCTCTAACAAGAGATATAAAGATAACAAAAAGATCCATCTTCAATACAGATGTTCCTACGTATGGGAGCCAAGTTAACACGGATGAAACGTTGCATGATATATGTACTAGCTTAGAAGCAACAAGGGATTCCCTAAACGTGGTAGCTTCAGAAAAGGGGGTGGTGGTGGGAGAAATTATATATTATGATGATGGAGATAAAATCGACTGCTCCAAGATAGGCATAGGTGGGAAGGGTATCCCCTCTTGTATTGAAAAAATTCATGGTATGACGTCTGAGAGTGCTCTTTTCATTCTGCTTATTGAGAAAGATTTGTATTTAATCTATTCGCTCGAGATCGTTTTTATAGAAAATTTCCATGTATCATTGTGAGTTCAAGAGGGCAACCGAATGTTGCAACTAGACAGTTTGTTAGGAAAATGAAAATGGAGCTTAAGTTGCCAATATTTGCACTTGTTGATTCAGACCCGTATGGGTTAAAAATCTTATGTGTTTATGCATTTGGCTCTGAGAGCATGTCCTATGACAGTGCTAGACTTAGCACTGTCAAATTAGCAGGTGTCGCTAAATTAGCACTGTCATAGGATATGCTCTCAGAGCCAAATGCATAAACACATAAGATTTTTAACCCATACGGGTCTGAATCAACAAGTGCAAATATTGGCAACTTAAGCTCCATTTTCATTTTCCTAACAAACTGTCTAGTTGCAACATTCGGTTGCCCTCTTGAACTCACAATGATACATGGAAATTTTCTATAAAAACGATCTCGAGCGAACAGATTAAATACAGATCTTTCTCAATAAGCAGAATGAAAAGAGCACTCTCAGACGTCATACCATGAATTTTTTCAATACAAGAGGGGATACCCTTCCCACCTATGCCTATCTTGGAGCAGTCGATTTTATCTCCATCATCATAATATATAATTTCTCCCACCACCACCCCCTTTTCTGAAGCTACCACGTTTAGGGAATCCCTTGTTGCTTCTAAGCTAGTACATATATCATGCAACGTTTCATCCGTGTTAACTTGGCTCCCATACGTAGGAACATCTGTATTGAAGATGGATCTTTTTGTTATCTTTATATCTCTTGTTAGAGCTTTCATAATCAACTTAAGCATTTTGCCCATATAACAGCTTGCAGCACCATCCCGCCTTAGAAAATAACGCTTTTTTTAACACGATACGTTTAAGCTTCTTATCGAAAACTTGATTACATTTTGCGCGTGATTGCACGTACATTGGAACACCCTTCGTTGTTAGTCTCACTTCCTGTGATAGTTTATAAATATTATTTAAAACGGTACTTCTATCAAGCGATTTAACTTGAAGATAGTTACTTGATAAACAAGTCTCATCGGGGGTTGGCGTACGTTTTGTGGTGTCGGCTAGCTCTTTGAGGTTCTTGAGAATTGTGGTTTTGTCAATGATGACGCCAGCAACTGTTTCGGTGGATGGTCGCCTTCTTCTAGCCATCGGTGATGATCACTAAAAGAAAGCGCAAATATATCATAGTTAGTGGATAAACAATTCAAAATAATTTGTGTTCAAATCAGTGTCAAATTAGTTACGGATGTTTGTCTAAGCTCATTTTTTTGGCTTATGTTTCATAAGCTCGTTTTTAAGCTAATTTTGAAATTTTTTAGTTCACGTAAGCTTATTATGATGTCATAATAAACTTATACCCTAACCATAAGTTTCAAAATAAGCCTAAAAGATAAGCTTATGAAAAATAATCCGAAACCCACAAATAAATCAACTAGAAAAACATGTTTTCTTTTTCTTTTTTAGATGAAAACTTAAATATACAAACAGTTTATTATTGAATCAATATACATATGCTACATGCATGTGTATGTAATTAAAATCAAATATGGCTAAAACAAAAGGTAAACTTTTTATTTGTTTTGTAATTTTATTAAACTTCTTATTGTGGACAACATAATGAAAACCGAATACAAACAGTTTATTATTGAATCAATATATTACAAAACATAATTCCGTAACTATGAGTCTTTTAAACATGTATACATACAGACAACTAAACTCGAATTAATGATAAACATTCAAAAGAAAAATACCTTTGAAGTTCGAACTTGAGCTAAGAGAATAGGTTAAGTTTGAATGAATACATAATACTAAAAATCCAATAGTTTTAAAAACAATATATATATACACATTCTAAATTACGGAGATTCGTTAAAAAATATTGCCATATTAAAACAAACTTAATATTAATATATATTCATACTAAAATTTACTTACCTTAATTATATATATGTTATAAGCTCGGGACCAATCCCGTCCCGAACTCGTCCCAATTTAGTGCTACCGATTTTTTTCTGATCTAAAAAGTTATTTACCGATCCCGAACCGAACGAGATTCGGGTATCGGTACCGGTACCGGGAAATCGGGATTTTTCCGTATTTTTTCGTGAATTTCCCGATTTGGTACCGATCCCGTACCGAATTAATGGTCCAAATTTTTTTCACCTTATTTTTTAATCGTGGTCCCGTACCGAACGGGATCCGGATACCGAAAATCAGTACGATTCCGAGTACAATTCAGGTTTAAATTCGAGATTCGTGTCAAAATGCTCCTCCCTAATTTACACACTAATAAGTGTGAACTCATAACAAAGCTACTAATAAAGTACTACGTAGGTACATTATTATACCATATCCATGCATATAATAATTTAATAAAAAGGTAAAAAGACAATCGATATCGTACCTCAAAATCTGTGAGAATTTAGGGTTTTAGAATCAGTGTGGTTTGTGTGTGATTTGTTAAGCAAGTTTTGATTTCTATTTAAACTATAAAAAAATTCGGTTTGGGCCAAGATTGAGTTTTTTTCTCGAAACTCTATTTTTGGCATGGAATATCCTCAATAAACAAACACGCCAAAGCTGTGGTTCGGGTCGGTAACGGGTCACAGTGGGTTCGGGTTCATTTGTATGGTAATGTTGAGGGGACAGACACAGAAAAGAGTTAATAGGTGTTTCACCCGCACTAAAATGTAGTGATTTTGACTAGTTACTTTTTTTGTTTTTGTTTATGAACTGACTGGTAATTATCTGACTATATGATCAGGCTAAAGAATATTTGTAAGATCCAGAAAACATGGCATCGTTCGTAGATCCTGCATTGACACATTCCAGAGTGGAAGATCTTGAGATGATGCGAGAAGTAGTCAGAAGCTGCATTCATGCAAGGCCTAGAGATAAAGTATAGCTTACGCATGTGATGTAAGTTTAATTTGTCATGCAAACTTTTAATACCTTTTAGCACTTCACAATTTCATTTACTTTTCAAACTTATGACTTTTAATTTTTTAATTTTTTTAGAAATGCTTTTCTCGAATCTAATCAGGTTTTTCGTAAGGATAGTGTTTCCCTCTCTTTTTGTCATGAATTTGGGCCACATAGACATTATTAGACTCAATAATTCATGCTGAATCACATCTTAATTATAAGTTCTGTCAATTCAAAGAGATCTGATTGTCGTCATCTACAGTCTCAACATTTAATTCTTAACTGCTAACTAAAAAAAACAGTGAATCAGAGCTTATATTACTCCCTAAGTTCTTTGGATTTTAACAGAAGTCCCACCATACTTGGACTGAGTACAGATACACAATGGTTGTTGCAAACAGAAAATCAAGTTATCTGATTATTATTATTGCTGTTGTTGTTTTGTACCCATTAACACGAATAGATTGTCATGAGAATATAAACAAGGAAGTTGCCGTCTTTGTTTTCGGAGACTCACTTTTCGATCCTGGAAACAACAACTACATTCACACCATTCCATTTTTTCAAGCGAATTGTCTGCCATATGGTGAATCCTACTTCAGTCCTCCATCTGGGCGGTTTTCTGACGGCCGTCTTATTTCTGATTTCATTAGTGAGCAAACGAAAACATCATTATCTCTTTGGTTTACTGGTTTTCGATTATCACTCCTTACTATATATATCTATGCTTTTTGATATGATGCAGCTGAGTTTGCTGGATTACCTCTCATTCCGCCGTATTTAGAACCAGGGATTAATTTTACATACGGAGCAAACTTTGCGTCTGCAGCAGCTGGTGCCTTGATTGAGTCTCTTGCTGGATTGGTACGTATTCATCTTTTTTTTTTTGGTTATTTAACAAACATTATTGCTGAAGCTTAAATTTTTTAAGTAATATAGTTAATAATTTATAAAAAAGGGTTAATGACACCAAAAATTATCATACTTATCACCTCATGCTTTTATGGGTTTCGAACTCTTTTTTTTCCTTTTGTGTAACTTAAACTCCTTTTTTTGCGCTTTTCTAAGTATAGAATTAATATGAAGCAGAAACATTGCTATGGAAGTCTCGAGTTATCACTTATGATTGTTATCTGCTTGTGATCAATGTCCAGATTAAACTGGTTTTTGCACCGGTCCAAAACTGTCCTGTTGTAAGCCAAACAGAATCTTGTCCTATTTTTATATTTCACTTTCTTCGGTCTTTTTAGGTCCATCACTAGAGTTTCAGACTAGTTTCAGTCCGGGCCGGTCATTTTTCCTAAACGGTCTTTATTTTAAGCTGTTTTGCCCATTTCTCACGGCTATAAATAATTAGTATTCAGACATGTGTGGAGTTGTTTTGTGCTTTTGATTTATGTGCAGGTAGTTAACCTTCACACACAGCTACAGTACTTCAGTGATGTAGAAAATCTTTACAGGCAGCGTTTAGGTGATACTAAAGCCGAGCAATTGCTATCTAACGCTGTCTACTTGTTTAGTTGTGGAGGCAATGACTACGTAAGCCACGTACCCAGCAGTATCCGTTTGTCCAATAATTACCCTACGTTAACCAATGAGCAATACACGGAATTGGTGATTGGAAACTTGACTAGCGTCATAAAGGTTACAACCCACACTTGACTATGTTTATTTTTTCAAACTAATATATACGCTACGTTATAGGGTTCCTGATTCTGCTTTTCTGAACAGGGAATATACGAAAAAGGAGGAAGAAAATTCGGCTTTCTGACTGTCCCACTTATGGGCTGTTTTCCAGGCCTGCGGATAGGACAACCTGGAAATAATTGCAACCAGGAGATGGATGATATTGTAACACTACACAATAAAAAATTTGCTAGGAAACTGAAACATTTGGAGAAGCACTTAGATGGTTTTATGTATGCAAAATTCGACATCTCAACGGCCATCACCAATAGAATGAAAAACCCTTCAAAATATGGTACCGTCGTTGCTTCCTGTTTCTGAAAGTTAGTACTTTTCTGCTATAACATCTGTACATATCAACGTGTAGGTTTCAAAGAAGGAGAGACGGCATGTTGTGGCAATGGTCCTTTCCGAGGGATCTCCAGTTGTGGAGGGAAGAAAGGAATATCTAATTATGAATTGTGTGATAATGCTACTGAGTTTTTATTCTTTGACTCTGGACATCCCAATGAAATGGCGAATCGCCAATTTGCAGAGCTGTTTTGGAAAGGGGATCCCATGCTCACCGGGCCTTACAATTTGAAAGCTCTCTTTAATGGTACGCTTTTCTCTTGATTTTGAGTTAATATATTCTTCTATAACGGATTGTTGTGTTGATTGCAGGGAAGCCATAAAAACTTATAGACAAGTTTAAGCTATGTATCTTAATGAATGGAATTGAATAAGCTATGTATTTGTTATTAATAATTGTGACTTGTGAGTTATGTACTAGCGTTTGTGGTTAAACTTTTAGAAACACGAAGCAATGATGATAGTCCTCACGAGTACCATATTTTTAAGGATTGTTCATACTATTAGCAAGGGCCGTTGCTTCTCCAAATGTTGTAGCGTTTTGGCAAGTTTTTGATGGTGTAGTCTAGAAATATCATCGGTCCCTTTGTGGTAAATATATTCTGGCTGTCCTATCCGCACGACTGGTGAACAACCTAAAAGTGGGACAGTCGCGTAGATTCCCTGTTTAGCAAAAGCAGAAAGAACAACTCAATAATATGGATCTAGCTTGCATTTTAAATGTCGAACAAAAATTATAAAGGTTATAACCTTGATGACATTAGTAAATTTTTTAATAACCATGTCCGTGTATTGATCATCAGTAAAAGAATGGTAGATACTGAGATTGTTGTCGACAAAGGTACTGCAGTCATTAATTCCACAACTAAACAACTAGACACCACTAGATAGCAACTGCCGGGCTCCGACGTCACCTAAATTCGCCCTGTATTTGTTTTCTACGTCTCTCCCAGGTACCTTAACTGAGTTTGAAGATTAAACCACCTGACCATAAATGTAAAGCTCAAAATTATCCAACAAAATCTTACACAAGAACGTTGACCATGATTTTAAGTATCACGTTTAGGTAACTATTACGCATGCATATCTTATATTTATCTGTATAGTATCTTTTATGTTTTTATGTTATCATATTTTCAATCAATCAAGTTTAAAGAAATAAACAATGTCTAGTCTTCTCATCTCAAGTTCTTAAATAGCCAGCACACACTAAAAGTGGTGCCTTATCCCGATACACCCTAACCGGGTTGTATCAATTGGTGCTTTCATTGAGAGCGCTCAACTCGTTGGGGGGTTTTTGATTTACGCATGCATATCTTCTATTTATTTAGGATATTTGTTTATGTTTTATGTTTATCTCACTACAAAATTTTGGACATTTACTTACTAATATTTTTATAGTATAAAAAAATACCATTTTATCATAAAACTTTTACTTCTCTAAATAAGAGTAGGTAAATATACAATGCCTACTAAAAATAAGAGTAAGGAAAAGTAATGACCCTTTTGGTGACTCAAAAATGAGTAAGGATAGACCTTTAGTGCTCCCCTTTTGCTTACTCTTATTCTTTGAGTAGGAGTTGATAAAAAAAGAAAAGGAGTAAGCAAAAGGGGAGCACTAAAGGTCACTCATTTTTTAGTCACCAAAAGGGTTAAAACTTTTCCTTACTCTTATTTTTAGTAGGCATTGTATCTTTACCTACCTTATTTAGAGAATTTAGTAGGTAAAAGTTTTATGATGAAATGGTGACTTTTATACTAAAAAAATATTAGTAAGGAAATGTCCAAATTTTTGTAGTGTCTCTTTAGTATCTTTTATGTTTTTATGTTATCTCATAACTAGTATTTAAGGCGGGTAAAAGTTATAAAATACCAACCTACTTATTTATTTGTGCCGACTTTAAACACTTACTAATTAATCTCGTGACTTTACCATTATACTTTCAAATTTGTTCCGACTACACCAATATAAACGTGAAATGACTGTATTATCCTTGTCTTTATCTTTATAATTACATATGTTGCCACCACTTCTCCATTTTAGTTTCTCTCTTTTTATCAAAATCTTTTTTACGAAACAGTGGATCTGCAGCATATACCATGACCAGCTGAATTGCCTGCAAATTTGATCTAGAATTTAGGCATCGTCTGATAGATAAGGACAGCTAGGGAAATTACTAGGGAAATTAGATAACTGTCAACCAAAAGCAAACATTCGGCCGGCCCGCAAAATGTATCAATTGGAATTTTATGAATAGATTTAGGTTCAATAACTAAAATAATCCGTAACCCGTAGAAACTAAAGCATTTCATATACTTTTCTAAGCATGTTTAGATCCTAGATTTCTCAAATATTAATAATAGTTCAAGTGAACCATGATCCTGATTGAAAATACGTACCTGTAAAGCAGTATAGAAGACGAGGCATGTACACCGAATAGTCCAAGTGTTCATCATTATCTCGAGAAACTCGACACCTTCCATAATACAAAATAGGAAGTTAATGGCTGGCCTAGGTTGTGGCGGCACAAGACCGCCACTAGTACAGTCGTGTATTGAGCACCAGGGGGTACTTGAGGAAGATTCAATGCAAGCCCAGGTGGTGGAGGTAGCGGTCGAACTGACGGAACACCAGGTCTTGGCAGTGGAGCTGAAGGACCAGGAAGATTCCTCCCATCATCAATTTGTTCTTCTGCATTTTGAGACATAACTTGAGTTGGGGGCCCAAATTTTATATAAAAAACATAACTTAAGAAAAAGACAAGGATATTTTAGTCATTTAGAAGGGTAATGTAGTCATTTCACGCTTATATTGGTGTAGTCGAAACAAATTTGAAAGTATAATGGTAAAGTCATGAGATTAATTAGTAAGTGTTTAAAGTCGGTATAAATCAATAAGTAAGTTGGTATTTTATAGCTTTTACCCATTTAAGGTCTCATAATCATATTTTCAATCAATCAAGTTTAAAGAAATAAACAATGTCTAGTCTTCTCATCTCAAGTTCTTAAATAGTCAGCACACACTAAAAGTGGTGCCTTATCCCGATACACCCTAACCGGGTCTATCAATTGGTGCTTTCATTGAGAGCGCTCAACTCGTTGGGGGTTTTTAAGATTTCAATCTAAAAAAAATCACTGTTCATCCGGCACACTGTTCATCGGAGTACTGTTCATCGAGGTTACTGTTCATCCGGGGGTATTGTTCATCGACTACTGTTCATCCGGTACTATTCATCGGAAAAAAAAATTTGATTTGTTGTTATGGCATCGAACACTAACGATCGGGATGCATTATCTAAACTCTTGTAAATGGGTACGGTGGTTGAATATCAAAATGAGTTTAAATATCTTATAACTCGAGTAACGGGTATCTCTGAACGTTTACTTGCCTCGTTTTATATATCCGGACTAAAACCAAAGCTCTAGCTAGAATTGTTAAGGTTTTACCCGGAACCTACAACATTAGGCGAAGCCTTCTATTTAGCCCGTTGATAGGTGTGAAAACACCCATCCTTTTACCACTTATTGCTTGCTAAAACGAGACCAAAACGCGTATTTAATGTCATTTGTTTGGAATTATGCGTGGTTTGTGTGTTTGTTGTGTTTTCAGAGCCAACCGGATAAATATTGAAGAAAACATGGGATTGCACGGGTTTTATCGAAGAAAAAGACGAAAGACGAAGTCTATAGTCCAAGAGATGCAAAAGATTTGAAGTCAATGGGCCTATTTGAAGATTTATCGAAGAAAAGGACCAAAGATGGAAGATTTTTATATGTCGAAGAACTCAAGTCTATTAAATGAAGAAATTAAAAGACGAGTTGAATTTATTCGTCGACAAATCCTGAATCGAAGTCGAAAACGTCAACTTTACTGAAAAGACGAGAAGACAAAAAGAGAGGAGAAAAGCCCACTCACCAACCAAAGCCAAGGCCTATAAATAGACCTTCCCTTCACATTTTCAAAGTTTTTCATTTCCTGTTGTTCCTCTCCTATTTCGTAGGAACACCAACACCCTTAAGGTGTTTGGTGATTTTATTCTTCTTTGATTCCTTCAATCTTGTAAGTTTTAATCTTTCCATTTGTTTGTTTGTTTGAATCTTAATCCTTAATACAAGTTTCTATTCAATCTTATTCTTCCTTCTCTTATTGATTCTTAAGTTTTAAAGTTTTTATTTGGTTGATTTTGATCTCTAAAAACATGTGGGTTTTGCTTTTTTGTTGATTTGATTTAAAGTTTATCATTAGTAAATGATTAGTGGTTAGTTTAATTTAAGTTTCGGTTAAAAACTTGGTGGATTTTGGTTAAATTCGTGGTGTTTTGTTTTCCCTGTTCTTCGGACTGTTTCATCAGCCCAGATTCCGAACAAAGGATTTTTGTTAAGATTATTCCGGATGAGCTAATCATTTCGGATGAAGGGTTTCTGTTTATTTTATTCTGGATAAAGCGAGTATTCCGAATGAGCATTTTTTGTTTAAGATATTCCGAATCAAAAGTTATTCCGGATAAAGGGTTTTATTCCGAGTCATGCATTATTCCGAGTCAAGCCATTTATTCCGAATAAACAAATTTTATTCCGGATGAACGTTGTTTTCCGAATGAAGCCATTATTCCGGATGAACGTTGTTTTCCGAATGAAGCCATTATTCCGCATGAACCAATATTCCACATGAAGCATTATATTCCGAATGAGTGATATTCCGAATAAGCAAATTTATTCCGGATCAAGTTTTATTCCGGATGAGTTGACTTGTTTTGATTATTCCGGACGAAGACCTTATTCCGGATGAAGGAGAGCATTTGTTTATTCCGGATGAATGAATATTCCGAATGAGCCTCTTGCCTTGATTATTCCGGATCAACAGAAACATTCCGAATCAGTAATTTTTCTAAGTTAAGGTACTTTACTGTTTTGGTTTAATTCAAGTTTTACTTTTAGTAATTGCTTTTAGTTTATTTTTATTACTTTACACACTTACCTTTTAAGTAGATATAGATCAAAAGCTCCCCCTTTTAGTTACCAAGAACAACAATTCCACTTTGAACCGTGATCAATTCGAGAAGATACCGAGAACGAAACATCGACATATATAATTGGGTACGAGCAACACAAGAAAGATCTTGCAAAAGCTACCTTTTTAATTAACTAAAATTAAGTTATTAAAATGGCGCCGCTGCCGGCTCTTTTCGTAAGGATCAATGGTTTTTTGTGAGAAAAATTGGATTTTGGGATCCGTTCTTTCGGGAACGTTATTTTCAAGTACAAAAATTTTCAAAAACCCATAAAAATTTAAAATTTTTAGAAATACAAAAAAATTAAAAAACCTATAAAAACCAAAAATATTTTCTCTTGCATTTTCTTTTTAGTGTATGCGTACTCGATCAACGTCCTATCCCGAGCCCGAGACTCTCGATAATTTAGACATGGCCGGTGTACACAACAACAATAATAATCCACTCCACCCCAACATGAATAATCTACCCCAACCCGACCTACGAACCATGGAGGAGCTATGCCAACCTATGATGAATGGACGTGGAGGCCCGATTGCGCCGATGCAAATCACGGCTCAAGAGTTTTCGTTGAAGCATCACATGATCCAACAAGTGCAAACTAATCCATTTCGCGGAATACCGGATGATGATGCCAACAAACACCTCGACAAATTCATTACCATCACCCAAAGCATGAAGTTGCCCGGTGCTTCTATGGATGTACTTCGCCTTCAACTATTTCCCCACTCGCTTTCTCACCATGCCGAAAAATGGTTTGACCGTCTCCCAAAGAATTCTATTCATACTTGGGACGACATGACTCAACGATTTTTGTCGCGCTACTTTCCACCATCCATGGTCACGAGCCTTCGTAACCAAATTAGTGGATTCATGCAAGACGATGATGAATCGCTCTTTGATGCTTGGGAACGATACAATGATTTGATCGACTGTTGTCCAAATCACAACATGCTCCCCGTCACTCTCATTGATACTTTCTACAATGGTCTCACTTTTCGTGATCGTGACACGATCAACGCCGCCGCCGGTGGTACTTTTATGAAAAGGAGACCGGAGGAGTGTAGAGAGTTGATTGAAAACATGATTACTCACCACAAGAATTGGGATTCATCCACATCCTCAAGATCTAACCCGAGAGTCAATGTTTCTTCTACTACTTCCAATCCCGAGATAGCCGAACTTACCCGACAAGTCGCGGAGATGAACAAGAATTACATGACCAAGGCCACAAACAACTTTCAACAAGCTAAAGCCGTTGCTATTTCTTGTGACACATGTGGTGGTCCTCATTCTTACAATGATTTTCCTTCTACTCAAGGCAATTTTTGTGAAAACGTTAACGCGGCATACGGTACCTATCCTACGGGAGGCTATCAAGCTCGTCCTCAAGGAGACCGTAGCTTGCTAAGTTATCGTTCAAACAACTATCTTGCACCACCCGGTTTTACTCCTCAAAACCAAAATCAACAACAAAGCTATAACCTAAATAACCAAACCCAACCTCGTGCTAACAATCAATATCAATCCCAAAGAAACCCATACCCACCTCAAGGAAATTCTCAAGCTTACCAAGCTCCACCTCTCAATCAACCAACGGCGTTGAATCAAGACATCGAGACGTTCATGAGGACTAATAGAGAGATGGTGACGAATCTTCAGAGTCAATTCATCAACTTGAAGGGAGACATGACGAAACAAGGGAGCAATATTCGAGCCGAGCTAAGGAATGACATGGCGAAACAAAGCAATGATATTCGTGCAGACATGAGAGACTCTTTCAGCACTCAAGCGGATAATATACGTGATATGATCGGTTCGCTTTTCAAAGGTAATCAACCCTGTTCTTCGGGTACTCTTCCGAGTAACACCGTTGCTAATCCAAGAGGGGAGATGAAAGCAATCACCACTCGTAGTGGAAAATGTTATACGGAACCCGAGCTTCCTACACCTCCACCCGTGATTGTGAACAAGGAAAAAGAGCAACTTTCCTCACCTCCTTTGCCTTTTACCCCCATTCCCCCACCACCCGCGTTTGTGAGTGATCCTACTTCCCTAAAGCCTTCCTCTTCATCCGATATACCTTATCCTTCAAGGTTGAGGAAAGAGAAGCAAAAGAGCAAGGATGATATTCAAGTTTCAAACTTTCTCAAAATGTTTAAACAATTGAATTTTAACATCTCCTTTGCCGAGTCTCTCGCTCACATGCCTAAATATGCGAAGATGTTTAAAGATCTTCTTAGTGACAAGGAGAAGCTTCTTGATATTGCTAATACCCAACTTAACGAGAATTGCTCTGCGGTTCTCTTAAGGAAATTGTCCACCAAACTTGGTGATCCGGTCGCTTCTTGATTCCTTGCAACTTCTCGGGAGTAGAGCATTGCATGGCCCTAGCCGATCTAGGTGCTAGTATAAACTTAATGCCTTTAAGTGTTTGGAAGCAATTATCTCTCCCCGAGCTAGTCCCCACGAAAATAACTTTGGAATTAGCTAACCGTACGGTTGCTTATCCAGTGGGGATAGCCGAAGACGTCTTCGTTGGCGTTGACAAATTCACCCTCCCGTCGGATTTTGTTGTCGTTGACTACGAGATGGATCCTCGTGTTCCATTAATCGTTGGACGTCCCTTCTTGAGGACCGGTCGCACTCTCATTGATGTAACCGCGGGCGAAATAATCATGAGAGTTGGTGACGACAAAATTGTCTTCAACATGGGTAATATTTCTAAACAACCTTATTCATATGAGAGTGTTAATGCTATTGATGTTCTTGATGAGGCTTGTGAAGAACACTTTCATGATGCTTGCAAAAGTAATCTTTCTTCTCTACCCATTGTTGAGACTGTTGCCTCAATCGCTCCGTCATTGACTCCTTTTGGAGAAAGTGACTTTCTTTTGGATGATTTTGAAGCTAGCTTGGGTCCACTTGTCTTAAATATGATGATTCTCCCACCAATTGGGAAGAAGATATTCGTACAATTGAGTAACTTCTCAATGAAGACCTTTTTTCTCCTCCTTCTCCTAAAGAGGTGACTAATGATGATCCATCGTTAGTTACACCATCTATTGAGGATCCTCCTACTCTTGAGCTTAAGGACTTACCTCCTCATCTCGAGTATGTTTTCTTAGAAGGCATTGATCAACTCCCCGTTATCATTGCTAAGGACTTAAAAGCCGATGAGAAAACTCGTCTCATTGAAGTTCTCAAGAAACATAAAAGAGCTATCGCTTGGAAAATCTCCGATATCCGTGGAATTGATCCTCACTTTTGCACACATAAAATTCTCATGGAGGACGACTTTAAGCCCACCATTCAAAGCCAACGAAGGGTGAATCCTAAAATCCATGACGTTATCAAAAAAGAGGTTATCAAACTTCTTGATGCGGGCATGATTTACCCTATCTCGGATTCACCATGGGTTAGTCCAGTCCATTGTGTGCCTAAGAAAGGCGGAATCACCGTTGTGCCCAATCAAAACAAGGAGTTGATTCCTACACGTCTTGTTACTGGGTGGAGAGTTTGTATAGACTATCGCAAACTCAATGATGCCACAAGAAAGGATCATTTTCCTCTTCCTTTCATGGACCAAATGCTTGAACGTTTAGCGGGTAATGAATATTACTGCTTTCTAGATGGTTTCTCGGGTTATTTCCAAATACCCATCGATCCCCAAGATCAAGAGAAGACAACATTCACTTGTCCCTATGGCACATTTTCTTACAAAAGAATGCCTTTTGGCTTATGCAATGCCCCCGGGACTTTCCAAAGGTACATGTTGGCTATTTTCCATTACATGGTTGAGCAAACCATGGAAGTCTTCATGGATGATTTCTCAGTCTTTGGGGATTCATTCTCTTCTTGCCTTGCCAATTTAGAACGTATGCTTAAGCGGTGCGAAGACACTCGCCTTGTTCTAAATTGGGAAAAATGCCATTTTATGGTAAAAGAAGGCATTGTGCTAGGACACAAAATCTCAAAAGCCGGTCTTGAAGTGGACCGTGCTAAAGTGGATGTCATAGCCAAATTACCTCCACCTTCAACCGTGAAGGGTGTGAGAAGTTTTCTTGGTCATGCGGGCTTCTATCGTCGCTTTATCAAAGATTTTTCTAAAATCGCTCGCCCGATGACCCACCTCTTGGAAAAAGATACTCCTTTTATCTTTTTCCAAAGAGTGTATTGAAGCCTTCAATCTTCTCAAGGATAAGCTAACTAAGGCACCGGTCTTGGTTACCCCTAATTGGGAGCTACCTTTTGAGTTGATGTGCGATGCTAACGACTTTGCAATTGGAGCGGTTTTGGGCCAAAGAGTGAATAAACACTTCCAACCAATCCACTATGCTAGCAAGACAATGACGGAGGCTCAATTGCATTATACGACAACCGAAAAAGAGCTTTTAGCTGTTGTCTATGCTTTTGAAAAATTTCGCCCCTATCTTGTTTTATCCACCACCATTGTATACACGGACCATTCCGCGTTGAAGTACTTGATGACTAAGCACGACTCTAAGCCAAGACTTCTTCGCTGGGTTTTACTCCTTCAAGAATTTAACATTGAAATTCGTGACAAGAAGGGAGCTGAAAACTAGCCGTGGATCATCTAAGTAGACTTGAGGATCCTTATCAAGGGGATCATCTGAACAAAGAGATCAATGACTCTTTTCCCCTTGAGACCTTAATGACTATTCTTATCAATCTTGATGACACCCCGTGGTTTGTCGACATTGCAAACTACTTAGCGGGTGGTGTTCTCATCAAAGGGTTAACATCCCAACAAAAGAAAAAGTTCTTAAAAGATGTTAAGACTTACTTTTGGGATGACCCTTTTCTCTTCAAACAATGCGCTGATTTGATTATTCGCCGATGTGTTGACGGACCGGCAGCTTTAGACATTCTCGAGGCTTGCCACAAAGGACCCACCGGTGGTCACTTTGGTCCCAACTTCACCGCGAAGAAAGTGTTTGACTCGGAATTTTATTGGCCCACCATTTATCGTGACGCTCACGAGATAGTTAAACATTGTGATGCTTGCCAAAAACAAGGCAAGATCACACATAAGGACGAGATGCCTCAAAATTTCATACAAGAATGTGAAATCTTTGATGTATGGGGCATCGACTTTATGGGGCCATTCCCTTCTTCTAAAGGAAACAAGTACATCCTCGTAGCTGTTGACTACGTTTCTAAATGGGTTGAAGCTAAGGCCCTCCTAACGAACGATGCGAGGGTGGTTGTGAACTTTTTGAAGCAACTGTTTGCTCGATTCGGTGTTCCTCGTGCTATAATCAGTGATCGCGGGACTCATTTTTGCAATGATCAATTTGCAAGAGTCATGGCTAAGTATGGTGTCAATCATCGTCTTTCCACCGCTTATCATCATCAAACCAACGGTTAGGCCGAGATTTCCAACCGTGGATTGAAGCGAATTCTGGAACGTACTGTGGGAGAGCATCGTGCCTCGTGGGCCGATAAACTTGATGATGCTCTGTGGGCTTTCCGTACCGCATATAATACCCCGATTGGTTGCACACCTTATCGGCTTGTGTACGGGAAAGCATGCCACCTCCCTATCGAGGTGGAACATAAGGCATACTAGGCCTTGGAGTGGGCTAACTTCGACATCAACAAAGCCGGTGATCTTCGCAAGATTCAACTCAACGAGCTACATGAACTGAGGAATGAAGCTTACGAGAACTCATTGATCTACAAGGAAAAGACCAAGATCATCCACGATGCTAAAATTAAGAACCGAGAGTTCCACGTTGGCGATCAAGTCTTACTTTTTAACTCTCGGTTGAAGATCTTCTCGGGCAAGTTGAAGAGCCGCTGGTCTGGTCCATTCACCATCGCCAAAGTCTTTCCCTATAGAACCATTGAGCTTTCTCAGCCAAATGGGCCCAATTTTAAGGTGAATGGCCAGCGTTTGAAGTTGTACTTTGGAGAGGACATCTCTCATGAGATGATTCCATCCCTCATCACGTTTCCCATGAACTAGTTTCGGGACCGATTCAGGCTCGTGACTCGGTTAACAAAAACAAGCGCTCCTCGGGAGGCAACCCGAGTATCTATCCCCCCTTTCCCGTTTTTCATCCTAAGTGTAGGGGGAGCTATATAGGTTGCTTGTGTTTGTATGGTGATGTGATTACAGGGATAAGCGCACTTTTGGAATCTTTGAAGAACCGTGCTCCCATGTTATCCGCAAATCCGGATCTATCTCTCAACTATCGTGATTCAATTTTCTTCATACTCACATTTGAAATTGATCACTCTAGTTGTCTCCTCCTTAACTTGATTTAACCAACGTGCACAATGTCATAAGTGTAGGGGAAACTTTTCCCACATGCTTAAACATTGAGGACAATGTTTATATTAAGTGTAGGGGAGACTTCTATCGAAGTTTTAAGTGGACTTTTCCATTAAAGTGCCTTCATTTAACCGGAAAATTCGATTTTTCGACATTTTTCAAAATTTTTAATCTATTTTGGCCTAGTTGTATAGTTGTATTTTCCTTTGTTATGGTTATTTTCTTTCCTTGCTAAAATAAATTTAATAAAGTGGTTTTAAAAATTTTCAAAGTCGTGAATATTTTGACTCAACCCGAGTTTACTTATCTTTGTTTACTCTAGCTAGTATCCTTAACGTGTTTAAGTCAAGTTTTGCTAGGCTTTTATATAGGGAACTGTAAAACGCGAAAGTCTTAACTCTCACGGGTTAAGAACAAGCACTTTTCACAAGTTCCTATAATTGATCCTAGAGAGTCGTTTATCAAGGGAACTTTAAAACGTAAATTCTAAACTTGAAAGAATCTAAGAAGATGCAAGATCCTATAGGCGACTCGAAAACCCAAAACTTTGATTTAATTGGCTAAGCATCCACGAGTCTCATTCCTTGAGATTTTAATTAATGGAGAACGAGAGATGATAGAGTCAATTATAAGTTTGGTATTCTTTCGTGAATTTATGTGAGTTGATTATAAGCCTATTCTCCCATGGCTTGCTAATAAATTTATCTGCAATAAATAAGGTTGTACGATTTGAAAAGTTACTTAGCTTCTAGCCCAAGATCGTTTAAAAGTTGCTCAGTATTAATTAGAGTTCATAGCCAAGGCATAACTTATTGAAGCGGGATGCGAAGATTGGCGAGTCAGAAAAGGCCCTAACAAGGCATGAGGGCTACATTTAGTTGCTAAAGATCCAAAAGTGATGTGAAGAATCATTTATCGAAAATCAATATGAAGGATCGAGACACACGACGAAAAGCAAGTACTCCCCAAAAGATCATGGAGAAGTCTATCCGAAAAGACCCTAGCAAGGTATGAGGATAAATAGATCCAAGTCCTAAAAGAAGGCGGATCGTTGTATATTAAAGTCCAAAATAAAGATTGGAGAAAAATGAAGAAGTCGTGGTCCAAATATGAAGAATCTCTCAAAACTTCAAGTGAAGAAATTCCTATTATGAAGAGAAGACCATAATTTCAAGAACGACTCCTAAAGATTTGAAGTATGAAGTCGCTGCCAAATATCGGTCCGAGAAAGGTCTCAAATCATGAAGCGATTTATGCCAAGATATGAACTTTATGAGGTCCCGAGAAGCAGTTTTAAAAGATTTTATCCTTTATCTAACTATTGATTAAATCATCCCACTTTATTTTCAGCCTAAATAACTATCGAAATAAGTCAAACAATGCATCCTCGTGATCATTCAAGACAAAAATAAAATATAAGAGATACACCTAGGAATAAGGGAGTCTAAGTGAATAATTGGGCCACATGAGTTCATGTTAGTTTGCTAACTTTTAATAACAATGATCTCGTTTTTAAGCTTGGTATGAGGAACGTGAAACTTGAGAATGATGAACATTCATGACAACCTAAAACCCCAATGTAAGTCTTTGAATACTTTACTTGTTTTGTTCTTTTGGTTTCCTTAGTGTTTAGAATTTAATAAAGGCCAAGGTAGGTTATTTATGATGAGAAATGTAATCTGTGCTTTGAAACTAAGCATTGCATGAGGACATGGCAATGGTTAAGTGTAGGGGATTTGATAGTTTGAAAACACCCATCCTTTTACCACTTATTGCTTGCTAAAACGAGACCAAAACGCGTATTTAATGTCATTTGTTTGGAATTATGCGTGGTTTGTGTGTTTGTTGTGTTTTCAGAGCCAACTGGATAAAAATTGAAGAAAACATGGGATTGCACGAGTTTTATCGAAGAAAAAGACGAAAGACGAAGTCTATAGTCCAAGAGATGCAAAAGATTTGAAGTCAATGGGCCTATTTGAAGATTTATCGAAGAAAAGGACCAAAGATGGAAGATTTTTATATGTCGAAGAACTCAAGTCTATTAAATGAAGAAATTAAAAGACGAGTTGAATTTATTCGTCGACAAATCCCGAATCGAAGTCGAAAACGTCAACTTTACTGAAAAGACGAGAAGACAAAAAGAGAGGAGAAAAACCCACTCACCAACCAAAGCCAAGGCCTATAAATAGACCTTCCCTTCACATTTTCAAAGTTTTTCATTTCCTGTTGTTCCTCTCCTATTTCGTAGGAACACCAACACCCTTAAGGTGTTTGGTGATTTTATTCTTCTTTGATTCCTTCAATCTTGTAAGTTTTAATCTTTCCATTTGTTTGTTTGTTTTAATCTTAATCCTTAATACAAGTTTCTATTCAATCTTATTCTTCCTTCTCTTATTGATTCTTAAGTTTTAAAGTTTTTATTTGGTTGATTTTGATCTCTAAAAACATGTGGGTTTTGTGTTTTTGTTGATTTGATTTAAAGTTTATCATTAGTAAATGATTAGTGGTTAGTTTGGTTTAAGTTTTGGTTAAAAACTTGGTGGATTTTGGTTAAATTCTTGGTGTTTTGTTTTCCCTGTTCTTCGGACTGTTTCATCAGCCCAGATTCCGAACGAAGGATTTTTGTTAAGTTTATTCCAGATGAGCTAATCATTCCGGATGAAGGGTTTCTGTTTATTTTATTCCGGATAAATCGAGTATTCCGAATGAGCATTTGTGTTTAAGATATTCCGAATCAAAAGTTATTCTGGATAAAGGGTTTTATTCTGAGTCAAGCATTATTCCGAGTCAAGCCATTTATTCCAAATAAACAAATTTTATTCCGGATGAACGTTGTTTTCCGAATGAAGCCATTATTCCGGATGAACGTTGTTTTCCGAATGAAGCCATTATTCCGCATGAACCAATATTCCGCATGAAGCATTATATTCCGAATGAGTGATATTCCGAATATGCAGATTTATTCCGGATCAAGTTTTATTCTGGATGAGTTGACTTGTTTTGATTATTCCGAACGAAGACCTTATTCCGGATGAAGGAGAGCATTTGTTTATTCCGGATGAATGAATATTCCGAATGAGCCTTTTGCCTTGATTATTCCGGATCAACAGAAACATTCCGAATCAGTATTTTTTCTGAGTTAAGGTACTTTACTGTTTTGGTTTAATTCAAGTTTTACTTTTAGTAATTGCTTTTAGTTTATTTTTATTACTTCACGCACTTACCTTTTAAGTAGATATAGATCAAAAGCTCCCCCTTTTAGTTACCAAGAACAACAATTCCACTTTGAACCGTGATCAATTCGAGAAGATACCGAGAACGAAACAACGACATATATAATTGGGTACGAGCAACACAAGAAAGATCTTGCAAAAGCTACCTTTTTAATTAACTAAAATTAAGTTATTACCCGTATTGTAGAGACTCCGCTTGAGGCAATTATAGAAGAAAAGAAGACCGTTGAAAAGAAAGCAGTTGATTCTTCTACTACATCAGGCGTTGCATTAGAAGTTGCACCAGAAGAAGTGGGAAATATTACATCCAGACCTAACAAAGACCACCTTCAGCTTGTTGGGGAATCGTAGCAGCTTCTTCGTGAATCGCAACAGCCTACTAATGAATCGCAACCTTTAGTTGATGAATCGCAACTTATGGTTCATGATGCGCGGCTTGTGGTTAATGAATCACATCTTGTTATTGATGAATCGTCAAAGAGGGTTATGTGGTTTGTTTCATCCGAACGAAAAGACTTTAGAACAGAAGTCCAGATATCGTTACTACTCGAGCCACACAACATGTTGATTGAGAACGTGCAAATGCTTAAGAACCGTCTCAAAATTTGGGACCCGAGAATTAAGAGTGTTTTTCAAGACGTTACCTTGAGGGCAAGGTGAATTCGAAGGAGTGAGGAATGTTACGCATGCATATCTTCTATTTATTTAGGATATGTGTTTATGTTTTATGTTTATCTGTTTAGTATCTTTTATGTTTTATTTTTATCTCATAACTAGTATTTAAGGTCTCATAATGTAATCATATTTTCAATCAATCAAGTTTAAAGAAATAAACAATGTTTAGTCTTCTCATCTCAAGTTCTTAAGGAGCCAACACACGCTAAAAGTAGTGCTTTATCCCGATACACCCTAACCGGGTCGTATCAGTAACCAGTAAAGGGGATTAAATACATAGAAATACAGCATGGGTGTCAATCAAAGCACCGGATCCTCATGACACAAAGTTTGTCCGTACGTAAATTCATTATTCCCAGGCTCTAAATACGGCGGAATGATAGGCAATCTCGTATAATTAGCTGCATCATATCAGAAAGTATGATCGATAGTAAGGAAGAGGCATGGTGTGGCTTTCAAAAGATTTTCAACTTAAACATCAGGAGTTATCAGTACTGCTATAATTGATAGAACTATTAAATAAGATGTGATTTACATTGATAGATCATGACTTTAGGATATTTTGACAATCATGACAAAGTATTATAACATGATATAAACATGTTCAACAAATAAACTCTGATGTACCAATGATATTGACTTTGGGAGTATCGATACAGTCCAGAATATACACGCGTTCAAGATAACTATATCTGCATTATCAAATTGGAATAAAAATGATGTAAAAACGTATGTTCAAGGATAATTCTTGCTCTTGTATGGAGCATCAAAACGTGTCTGCTGTGGGACACAGAAGACACATTTTTAGATTGTGCAACAGCAAAATGATTTGAGATTTGACTTGTAAGTTAAGGTTGAGTAGTGTCCATTATTTTTCCAAACTGTTTTGTTTTAGTCTACGTACGTACTCTTTTAGTGGATGTCTAATACTGTGTCATAGGGCTACTTTATCGCGTGAGATGTATCGAGTTATCAAAGCATAGGATCTTAAGCTCCCATAATTGTCCCTAGAATATGATCAACATATACAAACCCTTAAACTAAAAATATTGAATTCTTAGAAGTCATAAACATACTATATAAGACGTAGAATAAGTGTTTATAAAGGTACAAACACTAATTACCCAAGATAGAAAATCATTAGGGTTAATGAACTAAAAAACCCTAATATTAAGAAATCTACATGGAATCATTACCTAGTTCTTTTTGGACAAGTCTATAAATATTTATAGGACCTCATTAAGGTTATAAGATTATATTAAGACAATGTACAAGTACCCTAATGCACAAGGTAAAAGATTTCAATGCATGGCTTGTAAATTAGGTCAAAATGGGTATTTTCACCCTTTAGACATATTTACTTAGAATAACTTAATGAAACCAATGTAGGGACTTCATGAACACATTGAGGACAATGTAGGATGTATAAATTGAGTTTACATCAGTAGTTAGTTCAAGGATAATCACATTTACTAAGATTAAACCCTAGATCATTAGAAACCCTAACCCGCCTAAGTTTTCTTCTCATTTTCACATCAAACATTTGTTAAACTTCAAACCAAAGACCTAAACTTCTTAATTACAATGTATATACTCTAATTAAACCCTAATCCATCACTAATCACATTCCTAAACCCTTAATGACCAAAATTACAAAGTTACAAGTTACAAGTTACAAGCCCTAGAATTAAACCCGATTTAACTTTTTCCCTCCAAAAACCCATTTCAAACCTTTCCCTCCTAAATTTAAACTTAGGATCCGTAGATATTTATAAGTAGGTGATGCACCTACTTGTATGCTACACATCATTGTTTCTATCCATAACATGTCGTGAGTTAATATGAGCCATAAGTTGAAGATTGGAATGAACTAGCTTGTAAATTCACCCCTAAAACTTGCATAGATATTTAATAGGATTCCTTAGTCACTAATATCTGGTCCTTACACGTTTCATGGATTAACTTGGAGGCTAAGTGTTGAAAATAGTATAAATAGGAACCTTTAGCTTCATTTTAGAATCATCCTTCCATTTCTTACCTAAACACACATACATTCTGTTCTCACGCCACCATTGAAGCTCTAAGAAGTCCCTAAGAACAGTAGCAATCTTTGGAAGAAGTTCTAGGAGTTCTTGTAGAGTTATGAGGAAGATATAGTCAATATACCTCATTAGGAGCCATTTTGGAGCATCCTAGGTAATCATTTTGTTACCTATGTTTTGATCTTGTTATAATACTTTCTTAGAGTTGTTATATTGTTAATAAGATGTTAGAAAGATAATCTAAAAGAATCTTAGTCATTTGATCAATTTAAATGGAAGTTATAAGCTAAATATGTCTTAAAACCCTAGTTTTGTAATCTACATGAAATAATAAGCAAAAACCCATTTCAAAAGATCTAATTCTGAAAGAATGTTTTTATTATGATTATAAACATGTTTAAAAAATTTGTTTTAAAATCCTAGATCATTTGGTCCATTTTTGAAACAATGTGTTTTGTTTGTGACATCTTGATGCCTGCCATATCTCCTTATCAATTAAGAAGATGAAGATGACATAATAGATGGACTGGTAACTTTTAATTACAAAAGATGGGATTAGGGTTTATATGAAATTTAGAAAGGGGTATTTGGGGATTGGGGTTTATATGGAATTGAGAAAGGGGTATTTGGGGATTAGGGTTTATAAATTGAGAAAGGGATTAGCGTTCTTGAGTTTTCTGGGAATGACATAAAAGACGGGTTGTATGAAAGGGTTTGGGGTATTTGGATCAGGTGTGCAAATGGGTATAACCCATGTGATGTGGTTGTCCAGTCAGAAAAAAGTCAAACAAATTGGTTTGACTATGCCACGTCAGCGGTAACCTATTATACAAGTTTTAGTGTGAAAATAAAACATAAAATAGTTTGATGGGCATAATGGATAATTTAAGAAAGTACGTTGTATATTTTTGACATTTACCCGAAACGTCATGTTAAAGTTTATAAATACTTTTCTATATGTTAACAAACTATGAATATTATCTTGTAGACAAAAGTATATTTGTTATGAACATTTTTATATTATTAACAATGTAAAAGTGAAAGAAACTATTGATTAAAGTATCTAATCAAATATTTATATCTGGAGAAGTGATGAGCACATTATCATTATCACAAGATCTTGATTTAGGGTTTGATAAAATATTAGATTAATAAAAAGCGGTAGATCAAATATAAATAAAAGGTGGAGCTCTGTCCTCAACTTGTGAAACAAACAATAATAAATTATAAAAGGAATGGTTTACGAGTGACTCCAAAGGCGGTTCATAAATATAATTAATTACTTGCACCGCAAGCATTATAGTCTATAAATATACTAGTAGTATTATAACATTCCTATCGCATAACCAATTCGAATCAATATCAGAGCAACCAGGGGTGGACCTACGGGGGGTTTCCGGGGGTTCACGGGAACCCGGTGGATGTTGGTCTCGTAATAAGTTTCGGATATCTGAAATGTAAAAACTTAGCTAAAATAATAGGTATGACATAAACTTAACTAAGATTTTTCCAAATGAACCCGGTCCTAATTCTTTTGTTACGTAAATACTTCTTAATCCGAAATTTTGGGTACTCGTAAATACAAAAATTTTATTCGAAATTTCGGATATCTGTCATCGCAAGTTTCAGATATCCAAATTCATGATATATCTTGTTATTAACAAGTCCCTTAAATGATTTACATTAACAACTAAAAGTTTACTTCGAAAATTTCCCATTTCATATTTACATTTTAGCACACAAACATTCATAAGATTACTCTTATAATATCTGTCTAAATTTACGCGATAATTGTTTGTTAAAGAGATTTTAAACTTGTAGAAGATATGACATTCAATGAAAACACATAAAACATAGTAGCAAAAAACCAATAACCATAAAAACCAAGCAAAACTTTTGGTTCCAGATTTGGTTTTAAAAACTTATAGCCAAAATTTTGGTTCTATACAAAAATTGTCTGAAACCGCCTCATGCTTACCCATAATCAAAACTATCGATATGCATAAAAAATTATGTGCACCTGATAACGTACTTTTCTGGGTCCGCCCCTGCATTTGACAAAAAGGTTCGTTAGAAACTTAATGCATAAGTCGATTATAAGGATGAAAATCCATATAATATTCGAACTATGAGATACTCAATTCCTTTTAATACGTTATTAAAAATATCACTATGGATACATTTGAAGACTTGATGAAAGACGACGAGCTTGCTAAAGGTATGTTTGTTGTTATGTTTGTTTAAACTTTGTTATGTTTTGTTAGTTCATGGTTTCCTTGGGGGCAATTTCTCTCTTAACTGCGCAGGAATATGAACAAAATACGTGCATCCATACACTAAAAATGCCTATAGTACTGCTCTAGTAAGAAGTTCGTGAGGTGCCGCTACAACTTCTTCCCCCTCTCTTCCCCGGCCTCGTCCCTTCTTTATGCACATCCATATACATAGTCGGTGTACAATCCGATCATGCGGTTCTTTAAGTTCATCCACTCTAGGTTCTCTTACTTGATCTAGTGGATGGAAAAGGCCAACCGAGAGGAATGAAATAGCTTGACTGTTAAAGATAACAATGAAAAGTGTTGTGAACAGAAAATCCTGCCAAACACAACAAAGACAGTTAACACAAACACAACAAAGACACTTAGCATAGGAGTCTATCTCCAGTAAGCATAGGAGTAGATCTCCACCAAACAAAGAAAGATAAAGCCATGCATTAAAACACAATACTTTGTGTTTACAAACACTTATTTCATTTTCTAGAAAGAGTCGGCGGACTCTTCTATTCTAGTCTCCCCCGGCACCGAGGGTGGCAAAACACCTTAATATGCCCACTGTTAAACTTTGAACTTTGTAATGTTGTATTGTTGTTAAACCCACTGTTATGTTTTGTTAATATGCCCACTGTTAAACTTTGAAATTTGTAATGTTGTATTGTTGTTAAACCTACTGTTATGTTTTCTTAATATACCCACTGTTGAACTTTGAACTTTGTAATGTTGTATTGTTGTTAAACCCACTGTTATGTTTTATTAATATGCCCACTGTTAGATTTGTAACTCGTTTATCATATTTTTGTAGAAATTCAAGACGGATTGGAGAAACAATTGGGAAAATAAGAAATGTCGAAGAATTGAGTATTGACCCGTTCATTTACTTGCAATCTAGTTTGTTGTTATGTTGGTTCAAACTTTGTTATTTTTTGTTAGTTGAATTTGGGGAATTTGAACTTTCTAATGTACTTAAACCCACTGCGAACTTGTATTATGCCCACTATTCTTCCAGACTTTTTTTCATTCTGCTAAAGGGGTGTTCGGGTTTAATTATACCAGTTTTTTTTTGCTGATAAGGGGGTGCTTGGGGTTAACACTCGGTTTCGGTTTAACCCGAGTGAAACCTGGTTTAGCCCGACAGTAAACGGAACCGAACCGACTTTTTCGATTATGATTTTGGTCTAATTTGGGTTTCGGTATTTTTCGGGACGGGTCAGGTCGCTTCCGGTCTGAAGCTCAGCCCTAATTGTTAGACACGCAAGATGAAAGATGTTGAAGTCTAATCTTCTTAATAGTTCTTTTGAAATAACTAGCACGATATCCGTGTGATGTGACGGCGGGTACTCTGTGATTAACCGGAAAATAACAAAAAGAAAATGATCCTATTAAGCCTGTTTTATTCATTTTTATAGGTTTCAGTTAGTTCGTTTTCAGATGCTAGCTGAACCGGTGGCCACTTATATTCATGTTACCGGTTTAACTCATTTTCGGATGACTTTTGTAAACATATATGCTTTTAATTGTTTATTATGTGAATATATATTGTTAATTTTAGGTAATGTGTTGTATTAATTATATATTAATAATAATCATGGTTTCCGCGCAAAGCAGGGGCTTCGAAAACAAATATTGTGAGCGGTTTTTTTTATGTTTTTTTTCTAAGGATTTTTCTATAATGAATGATAGCTTTCTGAAATTACTATAATACTATAAGTGATAGTGTGTATTAGTGGTAGTTTTTATTTCCAGTATTATTAGTAAAAGTAAAAGGTTTAAAAGTAAAATTTGTGAGTTTTAATTTTTTTATTTTTTTTGAACAAATACATTTAACAAACATTAAAGAACATACATATCACTCCTCGCAAGGGAGGCAATTTCTCGAGGAAAAGAACTATCCCAACTAAACCGTGAGGCATTAGAGTACGCATGAGAAGCGACCCAGTGAGCTACTGTATTTTGTTCTCGCTTAACCCAAGTAAATGTAATTTGTAGTTTCTTTGCCCATACGCGAATGTCATCAATGAGAGTTGTAAAGCTCCATGCAGGGTGTGCTTCTGAAGATGATAAGGAGATAGTCGTGAATCGGACTCCATAGTAGCATTTAACCACCCGTGATTAGATGCAAGCAAGCATGCACAATGTATCGCAATGATCTCAGCATGGAGGGGAGATACTGCACAGCTTAGATCACCGTGGACATAACGGAGAGAGCCAATGGAATCACGAACCACAATACCTAAAGCGGCCTTAGGAGACTTGAATGCAGCGTCACAATTAATCTTCACCTTACAACCGTAGGGGAATCCACTGTGGATAATTTTGAGAAAGTTGGAATCAAGATTACCAAGGACTGATGATGATTGAGATGTAACAAATTTACCAAACTCACAGAATTGGGCGTTAATAGCAGCTAATGTGTTACTTGGGGAGAGAAACACGTTATCGAAGACAAAGCTGCTACGGGATCTCCATATGAACCAACAAGTAGTTGCAAATACTGATAGAATCCGGGATATGTCATAAACTGAATGGGTTGTGTCAATAAAGCTCTGTATATGACAAGAGATATTCATACCAGGAGGAAAAAGAGCGTATGCATAAAGGAGCTCAAAGCAAATAGGACGTGTACATGCGCATTCGAAGAGGAGATGTTTAACAGATTCGACACAATTGTTATAGATCGAACATATTGGAGAAGGGGAGCATAAATTTGAGATCGCTTTCCATAAGAATAGTTTGATTTTGGGTTGCACTGGGATGTTCCATACAACCTTCCAGAAGTTTGACGATGGACTAACACTTGACTCACCCGTTGCATTCAAGTGTTGCCTCCATGCGATAGCGTGTTGGTAGTATTGGCCCTTAGACTCATGATGCCCGACGAGCTTATCTGAAGAACTGGTTTTTGAAATTGGAACTGTGAGGACCATGTCAACTTTGTTTGGAGAAATATGCTCGCAAAGCTTCCTTACATTCCATTCCTGACTTTCAATAAAGTCAGAGACGAGCAAATTGTTATGAAATGGTCCACGAGGTGAATGGATGTAGAAATCATCATTGAAAGGAGCCCATTTTTGTGTCCAAAAGGAGATGTTTTGCCCATTTCCAACTTGCCATCGAAGACCTTGTAACAATAGCTCACGGCCATGCAGAAGGCTGCTCCAAAGCCATGATGGACGCGATCCTCTCTTAGCAACAAGGAAGTTAGAGTGAGGGAAATAGATCCCTTTGACTATGCAACAAGGGAGAAAGAATATGTCGTCGATAGCGAAGTTTGACGTCGAAAAATTCGACGGGTCTAATGACTTCGGGTTGTGGCGTATAAAGATGCAGTGTCTATTAATTCAACATGGTTGGGAGGCTGCGTTAGATCCATTCCTGGGTACCATGACGGACGCTGAAAAGACTGCGACGTTGAAGACGGAAGTCTATAAAAAAGCACACAGTGCCTTACTCTTGTGCTTGGATAACAAGGTGTTGAGGGAAGTCAACAAAGAAAATTCTGCTGCGGAGGTTTGGTTAAAGTTAGAAACTTTGTATATGACAAAGTCTTTAGCCAATAAATTGTACTTGAAGAAGAAGCTATTCACGTTCTACACGCATTCAGGTAAGAAATTATCTGAACATATAGATGAGTTTAATAAGTTGATCGGTGACTTGGCGAACATAGATGTTGAAATTGATGACGAAGATCAGGCACTCATGTTACTTACATCATTACCGTCCTCGTATGATAACTTTGTGGAGACATTGCTTTATGGAAGGGAGTCGCTCTCTTTGGAAGATGTCTTGTCTACCCTCAATTCATGGGAGTTGAAGAAGAGGACAGATGCAAAGGATGGTGGTGATGGGTTATTTGTAAGGGGAAGGTCGGAGCATCGGGGTAATCAAGGACGTGGTAGTTCGCGATCAAAGTCAAAGGTAAAGGAACTTATAAACAGAAGTGTTACATATGCTATTCTGAGGATCACCTTAAGAAAGACTATCCAAAATGGAACAAGAAGAAATCAACTGGCTTTGTCATCAAGAATGCAAAACTTGGTTCGTATTCTAAGGGTTATGACAATGGTGATTTGTTGATGGTGGTGAGTGGGGAAAGGTTCTTAGAGTGGATCATGGACTCTAGTGGTTCCTATCACGTGACGCCTAGGAGGGACTTCTTGTTTGATTTTAAGGAGCTTGATGGAGGTATGGTTTTGCTCGGTGATAATAAAGCATGTGCCATCAAGGAGACAGGAAAGGTGAGAGTACAAATGAAAGATGGTTCAAGTTTTGTGCTTGAGAATGTGCGTTACATTCCCGAGTTGAAAAGAAATTTGTTATCTTTGGGCACTCTGGATCGAGAGGGCTATACCGTGAAGTTGCAGAATGGAAGAGTAAAGGTGATCAAGGGTTCTTTGATGGTTTTGTCGGGAACTTTGAAGGAAAATTATGTGTACTCCTTGGATGGTTGCGCTGAATCAAGTGAAGCTAGTGTTGGTATAGAAGAAAAGTAAAGTCTTGCACATGTGTGGCATAAACGCCTGGGTCACATTAGTGAAGCAGGCTTGAATGAACTCAAAAGAAGAGAGGTGCTGGGGAATAAAAGTCTAGGTAAGCTCGAATTCTGTGAAAATTGTGTTCTTGGAAAATCGACCAGGGTAAGTTTTGGTCGAGGTCAGCACACAACAGAGGGAGTTGTAGACTATGTCCATGCGGATCTCTAGGGTCCTTCTCGGGTGGAATCGATGAGTGGTTGCCGGTACTTCTTATCGATTGTTGATGATTATTCGAGGAGGGTTTGGGTGTATTTTCTTAGATACAAAAGCGAGGCATTCAGCAAGTTCAAGGAGTGGAAGCAGTTGGTAGAAAACCAGATAGGTAGAAGACTGAAGAAACTACGAACGGATAATGGTTTGGAGTTTTGTAATCAGGACTTTAATAACTTGTGTAAGGAGAGCGGGATAGCAAGACATTTGACGGTTGCTGGAACTCCGCAACAGAATGGTCTAGCTGAACGAATGAACAAAACGCTCTTGGACAAGGTTAGGTGTTTACTGATTCAGTCTGGTTTGACAGAATCATTCTGGGCTAGAGCAACGGTGACGGCAGCATATCTGATCAATAGGTCTCCATCTACAGCATTGGAGAAGAAGACACCTACGGATTTATGGTTAGGACATCCGGCGAATTACGAGATGTTGAGGATATTTGGTTGCGTTGCTTATTCACACGTGAATCAGGGGAAGCTCAAGCCTAGAGCTATAAAATGCATATTCCGGGGGTATCCTGAGGGTGTGAAGGGATACAGATTATGGAGGTTGGATGATGTTAAACCGAAGATAATCATAAGCAGGGATGTGGTCTTTAATGAGAGCCTTATGTATAAGGATACTCTCAAGGGTGCTGGTGCTGCAGATTCTGGGAAGGAAATTGAGTTTGAGGTGGAACTTCAAGGCAGTCGGGTCGAACCAACTGTAGATCCTCATACTGGGGTAAATCCAGGGAATGAATATGAGGATCAAGTTGAAGATGCAGTAGATGCAATGCCTCAACAACAGAATCTGGACAACTATGTTCTGGTGCGTGATAGAGCTAAGTGAACAACTACTATACCTGCAAGGTATAGGAATGAAGGTAATGTATCATTGTCTAGATCATCAGGGTCTAGGGAAGAAGATGATATTATGGCTTATGCGTTTGCTATTGCTGAGGAAGAAGATACACATGAACCAATCACATTCCAGGAGGCGATTAATTCATCTGAAAGGGATGAGTAGGTTCGTGCTATGGAGGAAGAGATGAGTTCTTTAAAGAAGAATCATACTTGGGAGCTGGTCGATCAACCACGTGGTCAGAAGCTGGTAAGCTGCAAGTGGTTGTATAAGATTAAAGAAGGTATTGATGGCGTTCAGAAACCAAAGTATAAAGCAAGGCTGGTAGCTCGGGGGTTCACACAACGAGCAGGGATTGACTATAATGAGGTATTCTCACCCGTGGTTCGACATACATCTATTAGGGTGATTCTCTCATTAACTGCTTGTGAAGATTACGAGTTGGAACAACTTGATGTGAAGACGGCGTTTTTGCATGGTAATCTTGAAGAAACCATTTATATGAGGCAGCCGCTTGGTTTTGAAGAAGGAACGGGCAACAAGGTATGTTTGTTGAAGAAATCCCTTTATGGTCTTAAGCAGTCTTCAAGGCAGTGGTACAAACGGTTTGATGTGTATATGGTCAGCAATGGGTTTAGCCGTAGCAACTATGATAGTTGTGTTTACTTCAAGGAGTTTGCACCAGGTATGTACATATATCTACTGCTGTATGTAGATGATATGTTGATTGCTTGTAAAAGCAAGTCTGAGATCGAATATACCAAGGGACTACTGCGGAAAGAGTTTGATATGAAGAAACTTGGTCCAGCTAGGAAGATACTTGGTATGGAGATTGTCAGGGATAGGGGTAATCGAACCCTGAAGGTGTCTCAGTCGGGATATGTGCGGAAAATTCTGAATAACTACAGAGTGGATAATGGCAAGTCGGTCTATGTGCCATTGGGAGCACACTTCAAGGTGTCTTTGAAGGATTGTCCGTCGAATGACTGGGATGTGGAAAGAATGAGTAAGGTCCCATATGCGAATGTTGTAGGTGGTTTAATGTACTTGATGGTTTGCACTAGACCAGATATTGCGTACGCTGTTAGCATTGTGAGCAGGTATTTAGCGAATCCAGGTAAAAATCAATGGGAAGCGGTGAAGTGGATTTTGAAGTACTTGAAGGGCACTGTTGATGTAGGTCTAGTGTATGGTAGAGATCAATGGAAGCACGTAGATGTTGACGGTTTCGTGGATAGTGATTATGCTAAAGACCCTGACAAGGGTAGGTCGATAACCGGGTACGTGTTTATGGTACATGGTTGTGTTGTGAGTTGGAAAGCAACTCTGCAGCATGTGGTTGCATTGTCTACTACAGAGGCGGAGTATATGGTGCTTACGGAAGCTGTTTAGGAAAGCATTTGGCTTAAAGGTCTACTAATCGAGCTGGGAATAAACCTATGGTTGTGAATTGTGATAATCAAGGGGAAATTTATCTCCCAAGAAATGCAATGTTTCATGAGAGGACGAAGCATATCAACGTGAGGTATCACTTCATCAGGGAGATCGTAGAATCTAAAGAAATTGAAGTGGCAAAGATTGGCACGGAAGACAATGCAGCTGACGCTTTCACAAAGGTGGTTCCAGGTCCGAAGTTCAAGTATTGCATGGAGATACTTGGAGTCGGGGCTAACTAGTCTTGTCACTAAGGTGGAAATTATTAGTATTAGTGTCGAGTCTAGTTAACGTATACGATAAGTAGGAGGTACCTAAGTGCATTTTTCTTAATGTAGTATGTTTTGAGTCGGATGTGGGTTGCAGCCCAATCCTAGGTCGGTTAGGATTACCCCTCATCTCTATAAATAGAGATGAGGGGTGAAGGACTCGTTACACTCGCATCTTTTGTTCTTTCCTGTAATCAATCGATTGGTATAATAAAGTAAATCGTTTGGTTACCTTTGTGTTCGTCTGGGTTTCGTTCATTGCAGCTGTGCGATCCTTCTTTACAGCGATCTAGGTTCCGTATATCGATCTTTTCGGGTTGTTGGTGTCGATTCCAACAACTTGAAAAAAGAATAGTCCAAATAATTTATAATATATGATATGATACTATGTGAAATGTTGCGGCTTTAGTAGAGAATTCCACCCGAGTAAGATATCCCGGTAAGATTTCCGATTAGTAAGGGACGGGTTTGAGGGAGCATCGTTCCCCAGGCCGCCCCGATTAGATCCTGATGGGAATCGGGACAGGTTTGGGGAGCACTTTGGTAATCGGGCTTGGGGATGAGGATCGACCTGCCCCAAACCCGCCCCGCTGCCGTCCTTAAATGTGTATACTACTTCGAACATCACCCTAGATTGTCTCACGTGCATGAAGGAGAGCAAATGGCGCATTTGACATGACGAGTCTTTTTTTACCGAGGCATATTTTGAGAAATAAGCGTATAAAGCATGTGAGACGTCTGAGACAGTTTTGGAGGTTCGAATCTAAAAAGTCTTTGTTCGACTAAACATCCTTCTTCCCTAGTGTCGCGCCTTATCAACCCAAAGTGATTATAAAGGTCCAAGTTTAAACTGTTGAGCAACAAAAGACTTGCAGAAACCTGCATATAATTGTTCTAATCATTCTGCACACAAGCTGATATCAACCCAAAGTGGTTATAAAGGTTCACGTGAGACTTACCGACATACTGCATGCGAATAAGGGGAGCTAACGTCCGCCTTTTAACGATGGAAAGGAATAAAACTTGATACCTCAACATATGGTAATGGTATAATAATGTTGTACAGAAAAGCAAACTACGGAGTAATAAACACTAGCCTGCCTAAAAGAACGCTTGCAAGTTGTAAGGCGCAGTGACCATGCATTCATGCAATCCCCTTTCCAAAACATCATATCGCTGCAAATTGGCGATATGCCAACTCGATCAGTGGGATGTGAATAGTCAAGAGTCGAATAAGAAAAACTCGGTCACACTATCACATAATTCGTAAACAAAATGTAGTCTATATATACCAATATGATCACCAAATTCGCAAACATGTTTTGTGAATATGTTCTATCCCACATATGTTTGTTTTTTTAGTTTTGTAATAAAGGGTCAAAGTTTGCAAAATGTCAACTCTGCAATAAGTTTGTTTATCAGCATAAATTTTTAAGAAACTTGATTGTTTCCAGGATCAAAGAGGGAATCACCAAAAACGAATAGCACAACGGCTTGTTGAGAACTCAGGCCACCTGTAAGTAGTGAAAGACGTACGCAAAACAGCAACAAAAACAAGAGCACCCATTATGCTGCTTGCAACAGCCATGGCGAATCTGTGCTCAGATCAAGAGGTGTGATTTGTGCTCTAACTTGCTAGTGGCAAATGCATCAAACCACCTGTACTATGGCCTAGTAAACAGACGTGTTGCGACCTGTTTTTTTAGCCTCAATCTTGGAATCTATTAGATATAAGTTTACAGAATTGATGGTACATCTGTGTAATCCAAGTTTTCGTTTACCATACTGTTAGTCGTTTACAGTCATTTTAAGCTAACGTTGGTGCTATGATTTTACATAAATCGGTAAAATAGATGTGTAATTACAAAACTTAACCACATCGAATTCAAAATGTTACATGACAACTAAAAAGTGTGGCGTGAGTACGTGACGACTCACAATTATTAATAACATTCATCAAGATCAAATTATGGAACTCAACCTTTGATGACAACTTAAACTTGTTCCATAAGTTTTTACGGCTTCCACCAACAAACTTTTATTATGGCTTCCCTGCAATCGACACAAGAACCCGTTATAGGAGAGAAACATATTAACAAAAAAATAAAGAGAAAAGCCTACCGTTGAAGAGAGCTTTCAAATTGTAAGGCCCGGTGACCATGGTATCCCCTTTCCAAAACAGCTCTGCGAATTGGCGATACGCCATTTCATTGGGATGTAAAGAGTCGAAGAATAAAAACTCGGTAGCATTATCACACAATTCATAATCTGGTATTCCTCTCATCCCTCCACAGCTGAAGATCCCTCTGAAAGGACCATTGCCACAACATGCTGTCTCGCCTTCGTTGAAACCTACATGTAAATATGTACACATATTAAAACAAAAGGATACAAACTTTTAGAACCAGGAAGCAAGGTCGATACCATATTCTGAAGGGCTGTTCATTCTATTGGTAATTTCCGTTGAGATGTCGAATTTTGCATACATAAAACCATCTAACTGCTTCTCCAAATGTTTCAGCTTTTTAGCAAATTTTTTATTGTGTAGTGTTATAATATCATTCATCTCTTGGTTGCAAATATTTTCAGGCTGTCCTATCCGCAGGGCTGGAAAACAGCCTATGAGTGGGACAGTCAGAAAGCCGAATTTTCTTCCTCCTTTTTTGTATATTCCCTGTTCCGAAAAGCAGAATCAGGATTTACTATAACATAGTGTATATATTAGTTTGAACAACTTAAAAAAGCCTAGTGTGGGTTGTAACCTTTACGACGTTAGTCAAGTTTCCAATCACCAATTCCGTGTATTGCTCATTGGTTAAATTAGGGTAATTATTGGAGAAACGGATACTGCTGGGTACGTGGCTTATGTAGTCATTGGCTCCACAACTAATCAAGTAGACAGCGTTAGATAGCAACTGCTCGGCCTTAGTATCACCTAAACTCTGCCTGTAAAGATTTTCTACGTCACTTAAGTACTGTAGCTGTGTGTGAAGGTCAACTACCTGCACATAAATGAAAAGCACACATGTTTAAAATGGAGACCGTTTAGGGAAAAAGACCGGCCCGGACTGAAACTAGTCTGAGCCTCCACTGATGGACCTAAAAACACCGATATAAAAATCGGAGCAGATTCTGTTTGGCTTACACCTGGACTCTTTTGGACCGGTGCAAAAACCAGTTTAATCTGGACATAAGCGATAACATGTTTGTTCTAAGCTTGTTATTATGCAAATAAGCTCTTTTTTATAAGGTCTTTACTATATTACTCGAAAATTTTAAGCATACCAATCCAGCAAGAGTCTCAATCAAGGCACCAGATGCTGAAGACGCAAAGTTTGCTCCGTATGTGAAATCATTATTCCCTGGTTCTAAATATGGCGGAATGAGAGGTAATCTTGCAAACTCAGCTGCATCATATCAAAAGGCATAGATATATAGTAAGGAGTGATAATCGAAAACGAGAAAAACCAAAATGAAAATGATTCTGCCGTATTGCTCACCAATGAAATCAGATATGAGACGGCCATCAGAAAACCTCCCAGTTGGAGGACTGAAGTAGGATTCACCATATGGCAGATAATTCGCTTGGAAGAAAGGAATGGTGTTAATGTAGTTGTTGTTTCCAGGATCGAAAAGTGAGTCTCCGAAAACAAAGACTGCAACTTCTTTGTGTTTATTCTCCTGACATTCTATAGGTATTATTGGACACAAAACAGCAACAGCAATAATCACAATAAGAAAGCTTAATTTTCTGTCTGCAGCAGCCATTGCGGCGTATCTGTTAGAATTCATAGAACTACGGAGTATAAATAAGCTCTGATTCACCATTGATAGTTGACTTTTAGGAATAACTTTTTTATTCAGAGTCAGAATCAGAAGTTGAGAATGTGCGTTGATGCCGACATTCAGATCTTTTAGAATTGACAGAACTTTTAATTAAGATCTGATTCACCATGAACAATTGACTTTAATTATGTCCACGTCGCCCAAATTCCTGTATAACATTCTTAATAATATTAACAAGACTAACAAATAAGCTCCGGTTAACATTTTTAAATCAAATTGGAATACTATAACAGCCTTGAGTGCTAGATGAGATTGCTTCTGATCCTGTACTTGCCTTAAATAAGTACACTAGTTTACACGTCTGACTTAATAACGTATTCAACCCAGACTTGCGTGCTAGACGAGGTTGCTTCTGATCTGTTCTTGCCCTCAAATAACTAGTAAACCTATTGAACATTTCTTAGAAAAAGCCTGTGAATTAGCGTTGAAATGTGCCTGCAAAATTTCAATCTGTAAGATCACGAGATTCTTATATCAGTATGGAAATATATGATAAAAGATGGTTAAAGATTGAAGCTTTTTCATACAGTGTGATTGTCGACTGCTTGCAAGCTATTGATACCATCTGTACAGGGTTCGGAATGAAAAGATAAGAACATTTTTTTGAACGGCAAATATATTTCACACATGCCTCCAGCGAACAAAGTCCTAGTGGCTATGATTAGCGAAAATAACACAGATATAAAAACAGGTATGCTAATGATAACGAGAAGGATCAAACAGCATTTCTTATAGGAAGACCATAAGTATCGAGCTTCCATTATCGTGTTTCACTGAGAAGAACATGTCAAAATGATTCACTAAACCTTTTGAAGGTCATGCTTCTGCTGCAATGTATCCTGGTATGCCTTACTTGATATGAATTGAGCTCGTGTTTTTGACAAAAGGAATTATGCTGACATGTAAAGCCTTATTTACAATCACAGATCGACAAAGCATCGCTTAAAAAACTCCATTCATCATGACAACTAAAGAATATGAATCGAGTCATTGATATCAAAAGTCTTGATTCGGTTCATCGTGATCAAATCAAAAAGTCAAACTAAAGAGACGAAACAATCATGAAGAAGACCATAACATTACTAAGATCATTCCATTATGTTGCTAGTGTGACCTCGATTGCTAAGAACTCGCATTACATTATAACTCATCATTCGGGATGAAGTTTGTTGACGGCTTCCCTGCAGAACAAACGGATTCAAGTAATTTCATATGAGAAAGAATAACAATGTACACTGGAAACGATTTACACTTGACTGTATAAAAGAATAATTTTGTACCTTCAAAGAGCGCTTTCAAATTGTACGGCTGTGTGACCATGGAACCCCCATCCCAAAACATCTCTGCAAATTGGCGATACGCCAATTCATTAGGATGAAAACTGTCGAAGAATAAATAGTCAGTTGGATTATCACATAGTTCAAACTCTTTTATTCCCCTCATCCCGCCACAGCTATAAATCCCTCCAAAAGGACCACTACCGCAACATGCTCTCTCTCCTTCCTTAAATCCTTCATGTAAAAACACATATATAAGTAAAAACAAGACTAAGAAACGCAAAAGCAGCGACATAGTTCTCATGAGTACCATATTTTGAGGGGTTCTTCATTCTATTGCTAATGGCAGTTGAGAGATCGAATTTAGCATACATAAATCCTTCCAAATTTTTCTCCAAATGTTCTAGGCTTTTTGCAAGTTCTTCGTTGTGTAGTCTAGTAAGTTCATCGATCTCTGTGTTGCAAGTATTTCCAGGTTGTCTCATCCGAATTCCCGGCCAACAGCTCATAAGCGGGGCAGTCACAACCCCGAATTTTCTTCCACCTTTTTCGTATATTCCCTGTTCAGCGAAAGCCGAATCAAGAAGAAAATAGTATAGATTTATAAGAAAAGTTAGTTCCAAACAGACAAACTAGTCAACTATAGACACCGTTAGTTGTAACCTTGATGACGTTAGTCATGTTTCCGATCACAATGTCCACATATTGCTCATGAGTATATGGATAGTAAGGGCTTTGGTAGTCGTTAGCTCCACAGCTAATCAAGTAGACAGCATCGGATAGTAACTGCCTAGATTTAGTATCACCTAAATTCTGCCTATAGTGATTTACCAAATCACCAAAGTAACATAGCTGTGTTTGAAGGTCTACTACCTATAAATGCAAAGCGTAGTTAGTATTATCACACTTGATACATGCTGTAACAAGTGACGTTTTGGTTGAATAAAAGCTATAAAGCATACCAATCCAGCATGGGAGTTAATCAATGCACCAGCTCCTCCCGACGCAAAGTTTGCTCCATGTGTAAAGTCGTTGTTTGGTTCAAGATACGCCGGAATGAGAGGCAGGCTTGCATATTCAGCTGCATCAGAAGTTGCAATAAGGAGTACGGATATTTATCATTTTATACACATTATGAGCACCAAACTTTTGCAAACTTATTTTGTTCAAGGTTCTAAAAAAAGTCAACTCCCGAAAGAAGTCAATGAGATCTGAGATAAAGCTCACCAATGAAATCGGGGATAAGACGGCCATCAGAGAATCTTCCAGTTGGTTGACTGAAGTAGGACTGACCATATGGCCAAAAGTTCGCCTGAAACTCAGTCGTGGTGTTGATGTGGTGATTGTTTCCAGGATCGAAAAGTGAATCACCAAAAACGAATAGTGCAGCAGCTTGTTGAGAACTCAGACAACCTGTAGGTAGTGACAAACATAAAACCGCAACAAAAACAAGAGCACCCATTATGCTGCATGCAACAGCCATAGCTAATATGTGCTCGGATCAAGAGGTGTGATTAGCTAATATGTTCTCGGACCCTTACAAAAGTCAACCCAACAGAATGTACAAGTGGCAAATGTATCAACCACCTGTATAGCCTAGTAAACAGAAGTGTGTACTTATGTGGCCTGTTTTTTGGGACATCTGTGCATTCCAAGTTTTCATTAATAAAGACGTAGATCGTGACACTGGTAACATTGGTAACATAGATATGTAATCGAAGAAATTTGAACCACAAACTACTACATCGAATTCAAACGGCTACATGATAACTAAACAACATGACGGGACTCACAATTATTAATAACAAGTACATTGCTTATTCAATTAGGGTTTATTAAGACTAAATTTTATGGCATCTCTTTCATCTCAACCTTTGATGACAACTTAAACGTGCTCCGTGGGCTTTTATGGCTTCCCTGCAATCGACACAACAATCTGTTATAAGAGAAAAACATATTAACAAAAAATAAAGTGAAAAGCGTACCATTGAAGAGAGCCTTCAAATTGTAAGGCCCGGTGAGCATGGGATCCCCTTTCCAAAACAGCTCTGCAAATTGGCGATTCGCCATTTCATTGGGATGTAAAGAGTCGAAGAATAAAAACTCAGTAGCATTATCACACAATTCATAATCAGTTATTCCTCTCATCCCTCCACAGCTCAAAATCCCTCGAAAAGGACCACTGCCACAACATGCCGTCTCTCCTTCGTTGAAACCTGATATGTACACATGTTATAGCAGAAAAGTACCGACTTTCAGAAATAGGAAGCAACGACGGTACCATATTTTGAAGGGTTGTTTATTCTATTGGTAATGGCCGTTGAGATGTCGAATTTTGCATACATAAAACCATCTAAATGCTTCTCCAAATGTTGACAATATCATTCATCGCTTGGTTGCAAGTATTTTCAGGTTGTCCTATCCGCAGGGCTGGAAAACAGCCTATAAGTGGGACAGTCAGAAACCCGAATTTTCTTCCTCCTTTTTTGTATATTCCCTGTTCAGAAAAGCAGAATCAGGAACACTATAACATAGCGTATATATTAGTTTGAATAACAATAACTAGTCACGTGTAGATTGTGACCTTTATGACGTTAGTCAAGTTACCAATCACCAATTCCGTGTATTGCTCGTTGGTTAACGTAGGGTAATTATTGGAGAAACGGATACTGCTGGGTACGTGGCTTATGTAGTCATTGGCTCCACAACTAATCAAGTAGACAGCATTAGAAAGAAACTGCTCGGCTTTAGTGTCACCTAAACTCTGCCTGTAAAGGTTTTCTACATCACCGAAGTACTGTAGCTGTGTTTTAAGGTCAACTACCTGCACATAAATGTAAATCACAAAATAATCTCATACATGTCTAGATACTAACTTATTATAGCCGTGAGAAATAGGAAAACAGCTTAAAATGGAGACCCGTTTAGGGAAAAAGGCCGAGTTGAACTGAAGCACATGTTCGGGCTTCATATTAGTTCCAAGTCTTTTGGTCTATTTCATATTCGTTTTTTGTATTCTTTTTTATTTTTATACATTCCTAAATATATTACTTGAAAATTTTAATGTTCGTCAATCAACCACATATAGGGATGAATACGTACCAATCCAGCAACGGTCTCATTTAAGGCACCAGATGCTGCAGACGCAAAGTTTGCTCCGTATGTAAATCCATTATTCCCTGGTTCTAAATACGGCGGAATGAGAGGTAATCTGGCATATTCAGCTGCATCATATCAAAAAGGCATACATATATATAGTACTAATAGAAAATGAGAAAAACCAAAGTGAAAATGATGTTGTCGTATGGCTCACCAATGAAATCAGAGATGAGACGGCCGTCAGAAAACCTCCCAGATGGAGGACTGAAGTAGGATTCATCATATGGTAGATAATTCGCTTGAAAAAAAGGAATGGTGTGAATGTAGTTGTTGTTTCCAGGATCGAAAAGTGAGTCCCCGAAAACAAAGACCGCGTCTTCTTTGTGTATATTCTCATGACAATCTATACGTGCAAACGGGCACAAAACAACAACAGCAATAATAATAATAAGATAACTTGATTTTCTGTTTGCAACAGCCATTGCGTATCTGTACTCGGTCCAACTGTGGCGGGACTTCTGTTAGAATCCATAGAACTACAGAGTACTAATATATAAGCTCTGATTCACCGTTAATAGTTTGACTTTGGGGATATTTTTTTAGCTCCCAACCAGAATTAAATGTTGTGAATGTCGATGGCGACAATCAGATCTCCTTGAATTGACAGAACTTATAATTAAGATCTGATTCACAATGAATAATTTACCTTAATAATGTCTACGTCGCCCAAATTCATGAATAACATTCTTAATAATATTAACAAATAAGCTCTGGTAAACATTTTAAAATAAATCGAAATACTGTAACACGGTTGAGTCCTAGATGAGGTTGCTTACGATCCTGTTCTAGCTTTTCAATAAGTACTAATCTACAAGTCTGACTTAAACATCCTTATTAATGTATTCACATCAGAGTTGCGTGCTAGACGAGGTTGCTTAGTACTTACAAGTAAATACCTGTTGAGCGGTTCTTGGAGAAAGCCTGCGAACTAGCACTAAAAGGTGCCTGCAAAATTTGAATCTGTAACTCTATAAGAGATCATGAATGATTCTATCAATATGGAAATGAACGATTAAAGATGGTTAAAGATTGAGGCTTTTACATACGCGTGGTTGTCGACTGCTTGTAAGCTATTGATTTCATCTGCAGATGTTAAATACGTGCCATCAACTGCTGCATCGCATTCCAAACCCACCTAAAATGATACATAAAAAAGTTATCGTCTATCAGATGAGATTGCTGTAGCGTAAGTGTAATATATGCACAGACCCATGATTTCACGAGTCAAAAACCGACCTTGATCTTTGGTAATTTTGATCTGTACTCGTCGCAGGTGAACTGCAATATCACCTGCAACTTTGACGGTGATATTGTTAGTTTTGACCCGAGACATGATTGCACGTATGTCATGACATTCAAAGAAGATGCCACTTCCAACTCTCGCGTTATGGCTTCTAGCAGGCTGGTAATATCCCGGAATTCTGATCATTCCTACAACTAATCTATCGTTAAGTATCTTTAGCCTTGAGAAATCATACTTAACGAAAAGAACATGGATATCAACGAGTATGCTAATGATAACCAGAAAAATCAAACAGCATTTCTTGCAGGGAGCTCGTAAGTATGATAAACCACATCAACACAATTAAGTGGAGCTCGAGTTTCTGAACTCAAAATTATCATTAACATATAAATGGAGCTCGAGTTTTTGACAAATATAACATGTCGTGGTTATTAAACATACAAAACGTTACATAATTGAAAGAACATATTCATATTAAACAATAGTCAATGCATATAATATAAGCTCTAACAAAAGAAAATTTCACTGACATGTAAAGCCTTATTTACAATCACAGACGAGGCATCGCTTAAAAGACTCCATTCGTCATGGCTGGAAGATCGTCAAAGTTCCAAAGATCCATCACGTTTCCACCATCTTGGTTTGAATCTCCATTAAGAAAAGCATCGACTGAAGATGCATCCCAAGCGCCTTGAAGATATGGCATCTCAAAGAACAGATCATCGTCGCTCTTCTCGCAATCTGACACCAAATTTACAGACTCGATCTTGGGCTTCTTAGCAGGATTCGCCTCTTCCATAAAGGTAGCCTCATCAAGCTCAGATAGCAAAGATGTGATCTCGGGTGTTTTGGGACAAGTTTCACCCCATGGGAACTCGGAACAATCAAAAGAGTTGCTACCCTCATTAGGACTGAAATAAAAGGCGCCACTTTCTGATGGAATACCATTACCATTTTGCGGCTTCTCTTCAACGAATTCAAATGAGCTAGAATAATCGCCATGGTCGGTATGCTTAACCTTAGGAGCTTGTTGCTGGTGTTTTGGCTTAGCCGGTGTAGCTTTAGCTGGAAAGTTAACTTTTGCCTTGACACCACGGATCCTTATAGCCTCGGCATCATAAGCTCTAGCGGCTTCCTCAGCTGTATTGAATGTTCCAAGCCAAACACGGACCCCTTTTCGCGGATCACGAATCTCGGCAGCCCATTTTCCCCATGGACGCTGACGGATCCCTCGGTATTGGTTCTTCCTTTTCTTAGAAGAACCGGACCTCTCAGCATCTGCTTGATCATTAGATTTCACAGATCTTGACCCTAGAACACACAAAAATCAGATACATAAGCTTTTTGAGTCAACCCAAACAAAAAAGTTTACATTTTTTAATTAAAAAGTTATTATTCCAACAGAAAAGAAAAATTCAATAAATTCTTAGATCTTAAAACACAAAAGGCCAGCTAGAATATTATGAACTTTTTAGTCCATATAATATAAAGTTGATCCATATATTCATGGGCTTATAAGCTTATTTGATTTCAGCTTATATTTTATAAGCTTAAGTTTTATGGCTTATTTACAAACTTATCAGCTTAGATATCATTGTTATGATAATAACAAGGCTACAAATAAGCTTCAAAATAAGCCATAGAACTAAAGCTTATAAAACATAAGATGAAATCAAATAAGCTGATAAGCCCATAAATAAACTTAGACAAACACCCTAAATTATAGATCTATATTTACTTGTAAAAGGTTTAATTTTCAATATACATATTTTCTTTAATAAAAAAAAACATTTGAAGCTTGATGATACAATGAATCTAATATACAAAAAAACAAAAAAAAAACAAGAAGAACATGAAATATGATAAATAAATAAAAAGTATATAAATAAATAAAAAAAGCTTCAAAATAAGCCATAAAACTAAAGCTTATAAAACATAATCTGAAATCAAATAAGCTCATTAGGCAAACACCCTAAATCATAGATGTATATTTACTTGTAGAAGGTTTAACTTTTTATATATCAGTATTATTTTCTTAATAAAAAATATTTGATTTTGGGCTTATATTTTATAAGCTTTAGTTTTATGGCTTATTTAGAAACTTATCAGCTTGCATATCATATCCTTGTTATGATAAATATAACAAGGCTACAAATAAGCTTCAAAATAAGCCATGAAACTAAAGCTTATAAAACATAAGATGAAATCAAATAAGCCCATAAATAAACCTAGCTACACAAAGACCCTAAAACCCTGAAAGTCACTTTAAGAATTAATAAGCTTATAAAACATAAGGTGAAATCAAATAAGCTCATAAGAACATGAAACATGATGAAAAAGGTTAAGTACCACGTTTTGGAGAAGGTGATGAGAAAGCAAATGAAGAAGGCATGTCATGATGATCCTTAAAACCCTGAAAGTCAGCTTCGAAATCATCATCATCATCTTCATGGTCAACAACAACATGAGATCTTTTAGCAGCATCCTTTTTTGAGAAGTAAGTACTGTCTGTGTTGTTGTTGGTCCATAGAAGATCAGCAGCTGTTACACGACGGGACCGGGAAGGGGATATGATGTCTGAAAGTATTGCACCACCACACATATTTGTTTGTTTCTTTGTTTTTTTTCTTTCTTATACTAGATTGTTGTTCTTGTTGTTGTTCTTGTTGTTGTTGTTGTGTTTTTCAGGTTTGTTGGAAAATAAAGGTGAGAATGGGTTTTGAAAATGGTAGGTGGTGCATGTGTTATACATTCGAGGTACCTAGGGATACGATACAGGTGTTTTTCTTCACTTTACGATACTACCCTCATGTCTTCATGCATGATGCATCTCATTTTACTTTAATGGATGTGTTCGTGATGTCACATACAGTACATCTGCAACAATAACATTAACAATGTCGATAGTAGGGGTGTCGAAAAAGTGACCCGAACCCGAACCCGAATAATCATATTTGGGTCAGATCATTCGGGTCCAAAAGTGTATTCGGGTCAATTCGGGTTGACCTGAATTGACCCGAGTTCTAATTAGGCTCGGGTTTGGGTTATATATTTTTTACCCTTGACCCGACCCGACTTGACCCGAACTCGACCAACCCGACTTGACCCGATTAAAATTACACTTTTTACATTGTATTAGTATTTAATTGAGGCACTTTTTACACATTTTCATTGAACTCGGGTTGACCCGAACACGAGTTGACCCGACCCGAGTTGACCCGACCCGAATTGACCCGAACCCGAGTGACCCGAGTTCTAATTAGGCCCGGGTTCGGGTTATATATTTTTTACCCTTGACCCGACCCGAGTTGACCCGAACCCGACCGGGTCAACCCGAATCACACCCCTAGTCGATAGTAAGGCTTGGGGGGAGTGGTGCAAAAAAGCCACCCGTGGGATACATGTGGCAAAAAGTCACGCGTGGGTTGCTATGAACCCCACTATCCCACTAAAAAACCCACGCGTGGGTTGTGGTTCCCAGGGCAAAAAAAAGTCGCTACAGTTGAGTTTCTCACCATTCACACTATCCCAAATCTTTCTTTTTCATCCCCATTTTATTTCTATATAATCCTCATTTTCACTTCTTCTTTTTTTCATATCTCTCGTTTCATCTTTCTCTCAATCAAAACAATCATCTTTTCTAAATTCTAAATTTTTAGCATGAAAAACATTGATGAATATACATTTATGTACCCCGATCTAATGATCGAAGATGAAGAAACTTTGATGAATAGTCCTCGTGTCCGGTTGCTAGCAAAAGCGATGGCGTTTTTTCGAAATAGACGACAAAAAGTGTCTAGAAACCCGGTTAATCGAGATCGTTATGGTGCCCATGATCGTTTACTTGGCGCGTTTTTCACTGACAACCCGATCTACGACGAACGTGCATTCCGAAAGACATATCGAATGGATCGATCAGTTGAAATTGTTACGGCTGTAACTGCACATGATCCTTACTTTAATTCAAATATCGACTGTACCGGAAGAGAAGGTGTTGCTCCATTGGTGAAATGCACTTCTGCAATTCGTCAATTGGCATACGGCATTGTTCCAGCCTTTTTAGATGAATATCTGCAAATCTCTAAAAGAACTTCACGGGAAAGTCTTGATCATTTTTGTTCTGCTATAAGGGCGATTTATGGGCCAGAATATCTGAGAAAACCCACGGTGAGTGATGTTGAATTACTATATCAACATCACGAAAGGAAGCACGGTTTCCCTGGGATGCTAGGAAGTCTAGACTGTACGGACTGGGAGTGGTTTGGTTGTCCGTACGCCCATAAAGGGCAATATGTTAGACGTGATCACGGATCGAATCCGTTCATTTTGTTGGAAGTTGTTGCGTCGGAAGACTTGTGGATATGGCATGCTTTCTTTGGTGTTTCTGGGTCTAACAACGACATCAATGTGTTATATCAATCCCCTTTGTTTAACGATTTGAAAACAGGACGAGCACCAGAGGTCCCTTTTACGGCTAACGGCGTTAATTATCCATTTGGATACTATCTTACTGACGGGATATACCCCGAATTAGCTCCACTTGTTAAGATGATTCCAGAACCATCTAACGATGACCACAGTCGAATATTGTATAAGCAGAAGCAAGAATCGGCAAGGAAGGATGTGGAACGCGTGTTTAGTGTTCTAAAAAAGAAATGGGCCATAATCGCCAATCCAGCACGTGCTTTGAAGAAAGAAATACTTGTTAATATGATGTATGCATGCATCATAATGCATAATATGATTCGTAAACACAAAGAATATGTGATAAGTCCCAAATGGTTCCGAGTAGAAGCACAACAACCGGACGATCTGGTACGAAGCACGGAAGAAATTCATGCTGTTATGGGATACATCAGATCATCTCAAGTGCATCAAAACCTTCGATCCGATTTAATCCAGCACTTGGCTAATAATGCCTAATATTTTTAATGTTTGTATTTACCCGCGTGTATCATTTTTTAATTTGATGGAATAAAAGTATGTATTTTATAAATAAATTAAATAAAAGTGATAGTGGAAAGATGAGGTGGAGATGAGGTGGTGGTGGGTTTTTTTTTTCTTAAGAACCTTGAAAGGTGAGTTTTGAGTGGGTTAGTGAGAGGAAAGAGAAAGCTGTGGTGGAGCTGACGTGGCAGTGGGATTTTAAGTTGCCACTCCCCCTAGCCTAAGGCTGGGGGAGTGGTAGAAAAAACCCACTCGTGGGGTACATGTGGCAAAAAGCCACGCGTAGCTTGCCATAAACCTCACAAACCCACCTCAAAAACCCACGCGTGGTTTACATTATCTAGGCAGTCAAAAACCCACCAACGGTAAGTTACTCACCATTCACATTTACCCATAAAATTTAATTCTTATCCTCATTTATCCTATATAATCTCCCTTTTTACTTCTTTTTTCTCACAATTTATATTCATTCATCTTCTTCCTCTCAAACACATAATTCAACTTCTTCTTTCACTTCTTAAATCAAATGGCGCCTGTACTATGGACAGCCGAGGAAGAAGTAGCTTTGTGTCGCGCTTGGATTTGGGTTGCTGAAAACACCGTGACAAACCGGACAAATACTCGTACTTTTTGGGCTGCAGTTTTGCAAATGATTGAGGGTCATTTAGATGATCCAAGGAAAACGAGCCCACGATAGGCTAATATGGAAATGGAAAGGCCTCACGTGTGTCCTGCGTAGGTTTTTTTCAATGTTACAACAACGCAAGGCGTGCACGGGTACCCGGATCTACTGATGAGGATGTTATGAATAACGCCCTCCGTGAATTTGAAGTTGAGCATAGGTGCCGGTTTCAGTATCTTCATTGTTGGGATGTTTTGAAAACTTCTCCACGTTTTTTTCCTCATGCTTAAATTATCCGTGTATCGTTTTTACTCATTTATGTGTTGTTTTTAGTATCCTTGTAATGTTTTTATTTACCCATGTATCGTTTTAATAAAAGTTTTTAATAAAAGTTTTTGTTTTTAATTAATCGGTGTATCATTTATATATATATACCCGCGTGTATCGTGTTTAAATAATGTATAAATAAAAAGTAAAAAATGATAGTGGAAAAATGAGGTGGAGGTGGGGTTTTTTTCCTTAAGAACCTTGAAAATTGAGTTTTTAGTGGGTTAGTGAGAGGAAATAGAAAGTTGAGGTGGAGCTGACGTGGCGGTGGGTTTTTTGTGCACCACTCCCCCTAGCCTAAGAGAGGAGGGTGGGTGACAAGCCCACCCCTCAAATTTTTGCCTAGTCACCTGTCAGTGTCACATCATACCAGCACAACTAACCAAAATACACCTTCACTCACAACACACCCAACCCCTCTTCATTTGGGCCCCACCACTAACATTTATTTTTCTTTTTTTCATTTTCACACAAACTAAAATTTATTACAAATAAAACATTACAAATACGGGTGTTTTTTGAGGATCTTCCATGCGTGACCGTAAATAAATCTTTTTCCATTAAAAGATGTTTGATATTCATCTTTTGCAGCTTGGTAAACATCTTCATCATTCATCCCACTCCTACGGTCTACTCCTGCGTACATCGCTTGAAACTTTTGGCAATCCGGATGCATCCGACCCATTTTCCGATAATCATGTTTTTTGTACGGTGCATACCGGTTGTTTGACTGTTGAAATCTCGAACAATGTTATTCCCGAAACATTCCTCATTTTGGTCGCTCCCAATATCGACATTTTCAGAAACAGCAAACCGACATGTGGCTAGTAATTCTTCTTCTTCTTTAGTCCAACGAACCGGTGCATGAGTTGGAGCCTCAACAAATTCGATGTCATCCTCATCGGCATCTAAGTCAACAGCTTGTGATCTTTTTGCTTTGGTTTTTTTGGTTTTGCTTTTTTTGGTTGTGTTCATGAGGCCGGAACTTTGAATTGTGTTTCGGGAACATTTTGTTGGCTCTGAAACTGACTTTGAAACTGTGCTTGTTGAAGGTAGTACTGTTGTTGGTGGTAAATTTTCTCAGGGTCATTTGAGGGAAATAATTTGAAGGAATAGGAGGGTATGAGAATTGGGAGCCGGATGGAAATTGAGAGCCGGATGGAAATTGAGAGCCGAATGGAAATTGAGAGAAGCCGGATTGAAATTGTGGGGTGCCGGATTGAAATTGTGTGAAGTCGGGAGACGTTGATACGGAGGTTTGTGAGTTTGGTGTAGACGGGGTTGACGATGGTGTCGAAGGGTTGCTAGTGTTGAGAAGCCCGGTGAAGTTGAGTTGTGGGTATTGATCATTAGGTAAGTTAGACATTTTTTTGTTAGTGATTTAGAGAAATTTAAGAAGAAATTGTGTGTTTAAATGGGGAAGAAGATGTGATATATATATATATATATTAGTTGTATAAAAAAATTTTAAACAATATAACCGTTGGAGCCTAACGGCTATATTTTTTGACCATGCCTCGCCGTCAAGATTTCGCATTCGCGAAATCTACACGGCGAATTGGGGGAGGTCGGTGTGGCAACGAGGGGCGAAGAGGGACGACGAGGTGACACGTCATCGCGACGAGCCATGCCTCGTCGTTACACCCTCCTCTCTAAGTGCTTTTTGAAGGTTTATATAGTTCATAACAATTATTAAAAACCCTAATATGGATCAAAGCACACATAACGGAAGCGAATTAACAAGATCATAATTAATAACAATTATAATTAATCGATTAGGGTTACATACCTTTATCCTAGCAACGATCCACAAGACAATGGAAGAATCGCCAATTAGGGTTTACCACGAACACCACTAGGATATAGTCTAAAGTAAAACTATATCACGATCTTGTACACACGTAATACAGCGAGTTAATCATGATTCTAGCACGAACAAACCGAGCTTCCACGCTTATGGAGTATCTACCCAACAACCCTAGAGAGGGGCTAGGACTAGATAAAAATAGCTTAATCGAAGAACAAAGAAAACCCTAAAAGGGGTGTTTTTGGCCGGCGACTAAAAGCAAGCGAAAGAGAGATTTGTGATGTGTTTTATGAAGCCTAGGGTTTGTTTATATAGGCCTTGGATAAACTTTTCCTCCAAGTTATATAAACCTAATAGGAAACAAAATCTTTTTCTTCCATTTTGTCCTCCTTAGGCCGACGGTTCACAAGACCCACAAGGGGCTTCCGGAACTTTTCCGATTCCTTCTTTTAGCTTCTATTTGATTCCATAACGGTCGTTTATACTTAACTTTTAATTATTAACGATCGTTAGTTAAGCTTTGGTTTGATTTAATAAATATAATAAATATATTTAATAAATAAATTAACCCTTTATGTAATGTGTGTAATCCCGTAATCCCGAATTCGATCCTATCTCACGACTATCAAATTTAAGTCCATAAACTTTCATTTTTTCTATCTTTTTATCTAAAAACAAGAATGCGAAAGTGTTTATAACTTTCTTTTTACATAAACCACTCTACACGCGTTACCTAGACACAGGGGCCGGGTGGCGGCGCCCCCGTAACTCGAAAAAAACGAGATTTTAGTGTATTTTTAAAAAAATTTGAGCGTTTTTCTTAAAATGACCCTCACTCACACATTCAATTCTAACATTTAATAATGTAAAGCCTAGAAACCGTTAATTTTTAAGTTATAATACTCAACTTTTTATTCGGATTCTCGTTTTTTTCGCCTTCTTATCGTAAAAAAATTTGCCCCCCACATTAAAATTTCTTACGTCCACCACTGCCTAAACAACATCAGTTTTCAACACCGGTGGACGGTATAGTAACATCAAACAACGTCGTGCCATGTCGACTCCAACGTCGGTCAAATGTTACTACATCAAACTGATAACAACTATGTTTTGGTGTCACATCCTTAGCCAAAGTTATCGAAGTTAATTAAGTTTATATTGAATAACAATAATAACGATGATTATTATCGCTTATTATAGTTTTATGTAGGGCGTAGCTTCCTTAAAACAAAGAAAGGTTCTGCCTCCGAAGTTTCTCATACTTATACTATTTATTTTTTCATTTATACACATTTATATTACAGTATAAACTTTATAATAAATACATAAATTTATCTTTTTAATCAATGTTTTAAAAATCGGTTTTTTAAATTGATCTGATCAAGCCTTTGAGCCACGATTCAACCAGTTCAACCAGCGACTCAACCAGGTTTTTAGTCTATCCAGTCATCTGATCGAATCACGATTCAACCGATTTAACCGACCAAATCAACTTAAATTTTAAAACATTGCTTTTAGTCCTGCTACCTTCGTACTTCCCTAATAGTGTGAAAAAAAACATTACAAGTCCTGTCAAAGTCGAATATTACTTTAAATATTTGCAATAATTAGACAAAAACATATTTACCAAACCCGATAGGACACGACTTGATACCACTAACAATCTTGAGGTTGATTAATGTGACATTACCCCTGTAATCCGATATTATATCTTTACAATTAATTGATATTTTGCTGTTAAGATTACATTAATTAGCATGTTACTAATTAACTTTGTGTATTTAATGCATAAAAATTACTACTACTTTTTTCATATTTAATGGTAATAGTTTTCTTTATGGTTTTTTTTAATATGTGCCATGATGGTACATGATAAAATTTATTAAATGAACATAAATTAACATGTTTAATGTCACTTAGATATTAGTAATAATTTTTTAATTTGTTTTCATTTACCATGTTTAATATTGTTATATGTGAAAATTAATGTAATTTAAGAAATTATTATAGTTTATAAATACATATAAACATATGTCATGGTGGCACATATTAGAAAATCCTTTTTTTTTTATTTTAGGTGTTTGTTTAGTTTGAAGTCGAGTTTTATTTTAAATATGGGTTTATAAAGTAAGTGGTTTAATATTGGGTTTAATGTGGGTTTTGAAAAAAAAGTATTATTATATAATATATACAAATTTTTTAAAATTAAATTGTTGTGAAAACTAAATACAAACTACAAATAAGACAAAAAAAAGTCAAATAGATGGTTGGAATTTTTTTTACAGTTAATGAAAAATAATAAAAGATCACTAGGTAAGATGGGGTTAAGAATTTGGTATTCATGTCCTGTTTTGATACTGTTTTAAACACACTAAGAGTTGTTTGGTTCGCAGAATATTTTTGAAGGAATTGTAATTTTAAGAAGGAATTGTAATTTGATGTAATTGTAATTTAAAGGTTTGTAATTTGTAATTCGAATTACTATTTCATCCATTTATGAACCAAACAACCTATGTAATGTAATTTAGATTACAATTACATCCAATTACAATAGATTACAACGAACCAAACGCACCCTAAATATTTGATTTCACATCTCTTTTAGCCTAAACCCGATAAACCTAATTAACCAAACGAGCTCTAAGTTCATTTATGCATTACATGAATTTTTAAATATTATAAAATAAAATTATTAATAATAAAAACTAATATAAAATATTTTTAGCGTTCTTTTTATTATTTATTTTTTTACATTTAATTTAGTAAGTAAAATATCATAAATTTTATAATAAAAACATGATTTATTTTAGAATAGATATAATTAAAAAGTTATACATTACTTTAAGGGTTTTGCTAACAAACACTCATAGGTGTTTTTTAATCTTCCATAATTACAAACATTTGTAAATTTGAACTACATATTCTATAAATATATGATTATAACACATATAATTAAGATAAGTAAATTTTAATATGATTATTAATTAATAAGTATATTAAACATGCTATATTTGAGATTCATAATTATTGATATTTTAATTATAGAATGTATAAAAACCACGCTTACTTTAAAAACTTGTTGTATTGCTCATGATTTTAAGACAACAACATTAATTGACAAATTGCTGTACCAAGGTAGAATCTGGTGCTTATCCAGAATCATTTGCTATATTTGATTGAAACACATAAAATTTTATAAGAACCATAAATTAAAGGGTCTGAGCTGGATTTGTATTATTATTCCTAATTCGCCTAATCCTTTGTATGTGGTGGATAAACAACCAGCCAATTTAATGTTTTGGAATTATTTTATAACAAGTTGGTCTATCAATTAACTACTACTAGTGTTTTGGAATTATTTTATAACAAGTTGGTCTATCAATTAACTACTACTAGTATGTGATTAAACTGTGTCATCCATATTCCTAATCAAACAAATAATGTGCGACTAAAGTTCACACACCTTTGTTCCAAAAGAGACAAATATTGCTCATGTACAAAACTATACTTCTTTTGTCATTTGTCACATCTTCAATCTATAAAAATTACTTGAGGAAAACAATAAAATTTAGAAAGCATAACATATAAGGCATGTTTGACGCATAAGATTATCAAAGCTTATAGATGAATAACTTTTTTTTTAAACATAAGTTTTTTTTTAAATAAGTTTTGTTTAGTTGACATATTTCAAAAATATTGTAAGAAAATAAGCTATTTATATTTTATAAGCTTAACTTGGCTATAATTACTATTTACTATTGCTAACTGAGACAATTTTGTATTAAAAAAGACTAGAAAAAAATCATAGACCCACACAATAAGTCGTGGGATCCATATTTTTTAGTGCAAATTATAGTAAATTTAGTTACATTTCGAATTGTATCTAATATTTCCTTTTTATTTTATATATGATTGTTTATATTATGTTAAATTTACATAGTGTTGGATGACAAACGGTTAACAAGATGCATCACTAACTTTTGTATTACAAAGTTAATCTTATGAAAATCATATTTATCGATTTAATTAAGGGTCACATGTTAATATTCATAACACGTAAAACTCTATTAAGTAACACGATCGTCAAAGGTGCAAATAACTCAAAGATATCAAATGAGAAAAGAACAAACACTTGTTAATCGTGTTTAGTAACTTGCATGGTAAAACCTTGACTACTCAACTTCATAAGATGAGAGAAAAAAAACAAAATTCTAGTATTGGTAAACATACGCATAGCATGAACATCGATAAAGTTAATTTTCGAAAATACCAAATCTAAACGTGACGATATACTTTTCCTGTTTTAGGGTTCGTGTCTTATGGACTTTCCATAAATAGTATTGTTACGTTTTCTTTTTTTCTTATACACAGTAAATATAAAATATTGTCTATTTGAAATTAGGGATGGGATGCATGCATCGGAATCAGCCGTCGGTCAAATAGAAAAAAAGAGACGCAAAACGACAAAAATAAATAATGGGGCCCACAATGTACGAGGCATAAGTTTAGAGACACGTGAACACAATGTATGTGACTCTTTTTTCTCTGCTCTACACATTTCAAGGAAACCCTTTTTCTCTTTTCCACATTTTTCTACTTTTTTTTTTTTTTTTAAGTTTAATACACCCAAAATACCACCAAATTATTTAGTGTTATTTACCTGCAGAGCCCTGTCAAAAGACACTTGTCTGACAAATATCCGATTTTATTCTACTTTTCGAGAATAATTCTTTTGTCCGCGTCTAAATAAAAACGGACCAAAGATGTACACGTGTTAACACCATATTAAATCAGAAAAAAAAAAAAAAAATTTGTTTGCCGCACCGATTCTTAAGCGGACAACTTTTTAAAAATTAAATTCATATATAAACGACAACTTTTTAACGTAACATAAACATATATATGTATATCAATCTGTGATATTTTTTATGAAATTGTGTGCATGTCAAAAGCATATCAATATTACGCACAAAGACTGTGATATTTTATTTTGTGCGTAATTTAAAGCTCTTCGCAATGATATTATTTTTATTATACTAATTCAATAGAGATTTGCTAAAATATTACAGTTTTTGTGCGTAATAAAATAACATGCACACAATTTTATAAAAAAATATCACAGATTGATATATATATATATATATATATATATATATATATATATATATATATATATATATATATATATATATATATATATATATGTTTATGTTACGTTAAAAAAGTTGCCGTTTATATATAAAGTTGATTTTTAAATAAAATTCGACGTTTAACAAAAAGATTTAGCTTTATATAAACGAAGCTTTTTATTATGTAAAGCAAAAACTTTAAATCATAATTTAAAAATATTATATAAAAAATAGGAAACTTAAACGTACGAAATAAAAAATGCTAACATGTATATGTATATCAAACTTTAGCATTTTTTATAAAATTATGCGTAACTCAAAATCATATCAATATTGGGCTCGTTTTGTTCGTAATTTAAAGCTCTTCGCAGCAGTATTTCTTTTTATTAACGAATTCGATAAATATTTGTTAAATATTAAACAACTAAAGTTTTATATATAGAAAGTAAGTAATTATTCAAATGTGAAGGTTAACTTTTAAAAGATTAAGGAAAAAGTCAATTGCAGGGATTTAATTGAAGGGTAGTTGTTGTCCGCTTAAGAATCGGCGCGGCAAACAATTTTTTTATTTATTTTTTCTTTTCTGATTCAATGTGGTACTGACACGTATACATTTGTGGTCTGTTTTTATTTAGACGCGGACAAAAGGGTTATTTTCGAAAAGTAGAATAAAATTAGGTCTCTGTCGGACAAGTGTCTTTTGAAAGAGCTATGCCCGTAAATATCACAATTATTTACGTTAGTGATGTAAGAAAATGAAATAGTTATAAGGCCAAATTTATAAATGTCTCATAATGTAAGAGAATATGTGATGAGTGATTTTTAAGGCCAATTGTATAAATGCATGAATTAGAAACTTCATTTAAATTAACAAAGAATCATTAGAGAGCTGAGAACCGTTGACACGAGAAAGTGGTGTCAAAGCTGGCACGTAAGATTTTGAAGCTTTGGCACCAGAAACCCTTTGACACCATATTTACGGGGAGTGGTTGGCACGATAAAAAGTGGTGCCAAAGGGTATAATGGGCCCACAAATACCCCCTTTATTACTAAAAAAACAAAAAAATAAAAAAAATTGATGAACAGTGTTGGCGCTGCCTGGTCCGGTTGGCCCGAGGCGGGGAACGGTGCGCCAACACTGACCTGGCGCCAAAGGCTTACCAGCCATCCCGCCAGCTCCCGCTCCCCCTCTCTTAAGATAAAAAATTCACACATGTATTCATATTCCAGTTACCTGAAGCGGGTTCCTCAAGTGTAGCAGCGGTGAAAGCACTCGGTATGATCGTCTCTTGCCCCGAGTTCGGAACCGACCCTCTCTGAGCTAACGAGCTTGGTGAATTTTGCTGCAACTGGGTCGTCGAATAAAAAATAGGTTGGGCTATCGGTTAGTGTTGGGCCGGATACACGAAGTGTGGAGAAAGTTGAGCCATCGAAGGTGGTTGGGCATGAATACATAAACTATGGAGCAGGTTGGCCGAATATACAATATGCTTGGCCGGCTGAGATGTATAGGTAACTGGTTGAGAGCAGTGTTGTAAAAGCGGGCTAAGCGGTCGTCTAGGCGTTAGGCGGTTATATTCCGCCTCGATTTATGACTAGGCGGCCAAGCTAGGCGGAAAGGTCAAAAGACAGTCAAACATCCGCCTAGGCGGTGCTAGGCGTAGCTAGGAGGTCAAAAAGTCAACGAAAAAGTCAAAGAAAATTAAAAAAATTAAGAGTTTTCTTTTTTGATATACAATGCTCATATTTATTTTAACATAACATTTTAAAAAAAATAAACCAATGATTATAAACATAAAGTGATGAGTTTTTCGTATGAAATTGAAACTAGCCGAATTGTATGTTCAAGTTTAAAGTTTTAAGTACTTAAATTGTTATGTTTATGTCTATTTGAAACTTCAAACTATGTGGACTTTGAATTATTTGAAATTTAGCAGTATTTTTTTATGTTATACGTATTATTTATAATATTTATATGCATAAAATTTCAATCCGCCTAAGCGGCGCCTAGGCGCCGCTTAGACAAATTCTGCCTCGAAGGTGACCGACCGCCCGACTAGCGCCTAGAGATTTATGGAACCTTGGTTGATAGTGAGTTAGACTAGACTAAGGTGACCGAGTATGAAGTGCCATAGAAGTATGACCCGATGGTTTCACAATAGACTTCTCCTCCCTGTACAAAATAGTTTATAAGTAAAACCAAGTTTTAGCATAAGAGTTTTTAAGGTCTCCATCCACAATAGCCTCGGGGGACTTCTTTAATGTATAACCATGTACCCGTTGTGCAAATATCAGCAATTTTCACCCCAACAACATTTTCCGTCAAGAAAATTAAAACAAGGAACGAACGCCTTGTCCAATAAAGAGGGTCGTCGAGCATTGACGCCCTTTTTAGCTAATAAGACCATAAGCGACGACGAAGTCGAGTCAACAAGAGGGTCTGGAGTAAGTGACCTAATCCACATCTCTTTCGTTGTAAACATAAAGCGAACCTTCTTAAGGTCCAGAAAAACTTCCTGGTGCACTATAATCCCATAAATTGTGGCTTACTTAAGAGGCAGACCCGCAAGAGCAATATTAACCACAACTTCACCCCTAGTGGTGATCCTAATCCCTTTATAACATAAAGTAATAGATTCTATTTTCTTAAAGTGTCTGTCAATGGGTAAATCACCTAATTCAAAACCTGTAGCTCCACTTCTAAAGCAAACGACCGAGCACACTTATTATCATGAAAGATATGTGCCAAGATATCCATGCCTCTTTAGCCGTTTGAGGTCGTTGATCAACCATCCAATTTTGAAGTGACTTAGCAATTGTTGTAAAGATCCATGACACGAAATTCCACTCTCCTCTGTCTCACTCAAGTGAATTGGTTTCGAGAGCATTCCGCCACTTTTTGGCGACTTTCACTTTCAACGACGATGTTATCGATCTTTAACTATTCTTCACTGCGGGGGATGAACCTCACTAGATTCCACAGCTTTAGTAGTCTTTTACCAACAAGATGGTTTAAAAGCTTGTGTCCTTTACAAAGATGCTCAAAAAAATACGTCCACGATGAGTAATTGATCTCATCGGTGTCAAGATTGACCGGAACAAGTATCTGAAGGTTAGTGATGGCCATGAGTTTATCAGAAAGTAAAAGTGACGGCGGAGCATAAGAATAAACTTTTTATTTAGTTTCTTTAGTTTATGCTATCTTTTATTTATTTTTCTTATTTTGTGTTTTCTAAGAATAATATTATTATCTTTTTCCACAAGTTTATTTTTTCTATAAAATTAGAAATTAGGTTTATTGTATTGGATTATGGAGATATGAAAAAAAATATAGGACTTATTAGTCGTCAGTCAATTGACTTAAATCCGAGTTAGGGTTTATTGTTCGATTTTCAACCTAATAATCGGTATTCGCGTGAATCAACGATTGTTGGAAGAGTTGTTTCTGGTATTCTTTGGAATAAGCAAATTCAATTAATTATCTTCGTTTTTTCGCTACACCAGTTGGTATCAGAGCTGAAGTTCATAATAAGTTGTTTCCAAGGAGGAGTGAAGGTGAAAAGTTAGAATATCCGTTCTTTAAGGGTGATACTTCACGTTCTGATGGATGGACAGATTATTGCATGAAGAGTGATGATTATGTAGGACCTCCAATATTCGATGGTGATCAATATGAAAAAGAATCAATGCCACTTTATGATACCGATCTTGAAGACGTCATTGAGGAGGACAAAATATTTTTTTAGGAAGGAAGATTTGGTGGCAAAAAATACAACATCCAATACATTGTAGTTGTGGCTAATGATCTTGGTTCTTTAATGGTCCAATTAAATGTTGATTATTCAAAACTCGTTGTTTCAAACCATCATGTGTTATTTTGGTTGCAAAAAGGTAAATGGGTGGATGTTAGTATTTTGATTGAAAAAACATATATTAAGAAGCCGCAACCATGGTCGGTAAGTTTGGTTTTAAGACGATCAAGTTTTGAGGTTGATTCATTATAAATAAAGGAAATTTGATACAAGGGATACAAGTTCCCCTGCTACGAGTACAAGGGACGAATGAGACAAACTCGAGGACGAGTTTTTTGAAGTAAGGGAGAATGATGACGGAGCATAAGAATAAACTTTTTATATAGTTTCCTTAGTTTGTAGTATCTTTTATTTAATTTTCTTATTTTGTGTTTTCTAAGAATAATATTGTTATCTTTTTCGCCAAGTTTACTTTCTTATAAAATTAAGATTTAGGTTTATTGTATAGGATTATGAAGATATGAATAAAAAATATGACTTATTAGTCTTCTGTTAATTGACTTAAATCTGAGTTAGGGTTTATTGTTAATTTTCAACCTAATAATCGGTATTTGTGTGAATCAACGATTGTTGGAAGAGGTGTTTATGGTAATTTTTGAAATCAACAGATTCAATTATTTATCTTTGTTTTTCGCTACATCAAAAAGGGTGACAAAGGGCTTGGATGTTGCCCCAGTCATGATTTAGTGATGGGAAGTGTACGGTGTAGTATGGGTGAACAGTGAGTTGTGGGTGTAGGAGGTAATGTAACACGAGAATTTAGGGTGTAAGGAAAAAAAACAAAGAAAACTTAAACTAATTCTTGATGGAAACTTGGAACAGATCGTCTTGGGAATTTAAAACCCTAGATGTGATTTCAAGATCAATCTGATGTCCTCTTTGGGAGTTACAGACTCTAGATTCGACAATAAGGAAACAAAAAAGATGAGTCATCTTTTCGACTCAAAAAAGAAAATAACGATTTAAGGTTTTGGTTAGGATCGCTTTGTTAGGCTTGATACTATGTAGGAATAATGAATTTCGTAGTTTTCCATTCATAAGCCAAAGATTATATAGTTTACATAAGAATATGTTAATGCAATAATGCCTAAAAACGTTACTTTCATTTTTCGGTCTCGCGTAGTTTTGATTACGACAATATGTAAAAACAAGCATTTACAAAAACAACGAAAAACGAATTCTTGAGTTCAAGTATTTTTCATTTTATCCATTTTCACTTAAGGTATGAATAAACAAGTACTAACCTTAATCAAGTGATCAAGTGATTTAATCTTTTCTTAAAACTCACTTTCTATTAAGTATGGCAAGTTTTTAATTAAACTTTCTTTTTAAGAAAATGTTTTATTGAATTAAATATTTGAAAATTTGAAAATGGCATATTCCCTTTTGATTTGGAATATCCTTTCTGGATATTTTTATAACCAGATATGACCTCCACCACTAAAGGACAAAAAGGGAGCGGAGTCTAGTCCGGCGGTTCCTTAGCGCCTAGGCGGTTCCTTATCGATAAGGTACCGCCGGCTGAGATAAGGAACCGAGCAGATATAGCCGTTGGCCCTTTGTCCTATAAATAGTGGACCTTTCTCAGATTTTCAATTCACCTCTTTTGCACACAAATTTCCAGATTCAAACATACTTCTTAAATCACTCAAATCCTTGATTATTTGATTGATTACTACTTGTTTAGAAGTGAATCTATCTCATCCATCCATTCCTCTTCAAGTGCAAAGAGAAGAACACTATCATTGTGAAGTGTTGAGTCCACCACCAAAGATCCTTTGAAGATCAAATCTTATACATTTGTTGTTGTGTAATAGTTGTGAAGATCCAAGTAGTTGTGTCTATTTGGAAGTTGTGTATGTACTAAGTATAGTTGTGTAGATTGGTCCTAGCTACGATTAGGGCTCGACTTTTAGCTTAGAGTCGGAAATTGGTTAAGCGACGTGTACGGTTTTCTCCACCATAAGGAGCTTGTTGTGTAGTGAACTCTCGAGTAAGGAGTACTCGAGGAGTGGAGTAGGAACGAGGAGTGAGCTTCGTTGCCGAACCACTATAAATCCTTGGTGTTTGGTTTGATCTTTCTTTACCCTTAACTCTTTACATTCTTTATTCTTTGTGCATATATATTAGTTAGTATTAGTTTAAATTACACTATCATTGTTCATATTGTGCATAATAAGATTTCACTTATTTCCTTTAGTCTAAGTTTTTTGAGAAAAATGATTTTTTGAAAACCATCATTTAACAAGTAAATATAAGAAACTATTCAACCCCCCTTCTAGTTTCTACAATTGGTATCAGAGCGGGTTGCTCAAGTATTTTTAAAGTATATTGTATTTTAAAACTTGAATCGATCTATGGATTCCAACAAGTACATAGAAGGGAAATCTATGCAAAGGCCACCACTTTTTGAAACCGATAGTTTTATATATTAGAAAAATAGATTTGAGACTTATGTGAAATCAAAAGATTTAGATCTTTGGCATGTTATTACCAATGGTGATTTTTACCTTATCAATTTAATGAAGTTTCTAAAACAAAGGAATTGGTCACTTTTGACAAAGCTAATGATGATACTAAAAAGAAACTTTCGAAAAATAATGAGGCTAAAATGGTGATTTATAATGCTTTACCTAAGAAAGAGTATGAAAGGATTTTTATGTGTGAAACCGTTAAAGATATTTGGAACACTCTTTTAGTAACCCACCAAGGTAATAGCCAAGTCAAAGAAAGCAAAATCGATATTCTTTTCCAACAATATGAACAATTTGTCATCTTAGAAGATGAAGCTATTGATAGTGCTTTTGCTAGATTAAACACTATTATTACTAGTCTAAAAGCACTTGATGAAGGTTTTTCTAGCAAGAACAATGTTAGGAAGTTTCTAAGGGCCTTACATCCGAAGTGGAGAGCAAAAGTCACGGCGATCGAAGAATCGAAAGATCTCTCAACTTTATCACTCGATGAACTCATAGGCAAATTGAAGGTTCATGTGATGATAATTTTGAAGGACTCGGAATTGGTAAAGACCAAGAGTGAAAGGAAGTCTCTCGCACTCAAAGCCAAGAAGGCACAAAGCGATCATGATAGTTCCTCGGATAGTGATGACGAGGAGTATGCATTGGCGGTGAAAGATTTCAAGAGGTTCTTTAAAAGACGAGGTCAACACGTGAGGCAACCCAACAATGACAAGAAACCATTCTTAAAGAATCGGTTTGCCAAGAACGAAAAGGGTGATAGGAATTGCTTTAGATGTGGTGATCCAAATCATTTCATTAGTGAGTGTCCAAAGCCTTCACGGGATAAGAATCACACGGCATTCGTTAGTGGTTCTTGGAGCGATAGCGGTGAAGATGTTGATGACAACCCTAAAGAGGAGAAATGTCTCATGGCTCACACTTCTAAAGAGGTACATTCCGAAACCGAATATTATTGCAATGATAGCTCCACCTTAGATGATATTGAATTAGAAGACCAATATGACAATTTACACAAACTTAGTCTTAAATTCATAGAAAAGAACAAAACACTAAAATCAACTAAAACTAAGCTTGAAAATGAGATTAATGAACTTAGGGAAAAATTAGGCAAGCTTGAGAAAAATAAAGAAGTTGATATAGGTTGCTTAAGTTGTGAGAAACTTAGGTTAGAGAATGAAGATCTCAAGAGCACCTCCATTAAACTGGAAAAGTTCATGAAAGGTACTAGTGCTCTTGATGATATGTTAAATAAACAAATTCATTCTAAGAAAAGACTTGGTGTAGGTTTTAACTCAGATGAAGCATCAACTAGTGAACCTAAACAAGTCCGATTTTCAGAAAAACTATCTATTGTACGCGGTCCCAAATTGTATGGGGCGGTTCCTTATCGATATGGAACCGCCGCCATAGATAAGGTACCACGGCCAGAAAGCGTTTTTGATGAAAATCCTGAACTTTCTGAAAAATCAAATTTAGGTGAACATCCTAAGCATCTTATTGTTAACAAAGTGAAATTACCCATACTTGACGACAATGTCGTTGATAAGTTCTATAAGCCTTTGAGTAAACCTCTAATGGGAAATAGAAGTTTATCAAGACCATCTTCTACTCCACCAAGTGTACGGAATGAGTCTAGGCCTAGAAGTAGAACGACAACACCTTGAAGAGATAGTCAAAACAATTCACGACCTAGAAGTAAAACTCCAACACCTAGAAGGAATGACCATAACTCTAAACCAAGATCAAATACACCTAGGATAAATAATAAACAACAAAATGGCTATATGAATTTTTATCCTCCTCCCTTTTGCTCCCCATGGGGAAACCCTCCTCAATTCATGCATCCCAACCAAATGCAAGGGATGTTTGGAACTAACAATTTTGGACCCATGAGATATTGGGGACCAAATGTTTGATCGTGTATGTTGTTACCTAGATATGCTTGGGAATTGATTTGGAACCCGACGAGTGTATTAAGGATAGTGGTTGTTCTAAACACATGACGGGTAATCGAAGTTTGTTCTCACGATACAAAGCATATGATGGAGGTAACGCCACATTCGCTAGTAGTCTACGTGGTAATATCATTGGCAAAGGTACAGTTCTTCTTGACTCCATGACTATTGAAAATGTTGAGCACATAGATAATTTAGGGTTTAACCTTTTAAGCATAGGTCAAATTTGTGACAATAAGTGTAAGGTCATCTTTTCGGAAAATGATAGTGAAATCCTAAAAGATGGAAAGGTCATTGGAAAAGGTGTTAGAAAGCATGGGCTTTATGTCATGAAGGTCAAGAAGAAGTCAAAAGACAACGTATGTCTTGAGACTATAGATGATAGTTCTACTCTTTGGCATAGGAGATTAGGTCACGCTAATATGCGTCTAATTCAATCATTAGTCTCTAAGGAGTTGGTAAGACACCTCCCCAAGATGAAGTTTGATAGTCATTTTTGTGATGCTTGCAAAGTTGGAAAGCAAGTTCACTCAAGTCACAAAGCCAAGAATTTGGTTTCAACCTCTCGGTGCTTAGAACTCCTACATATGGATCTCTTTGGACCTACCGCCATACGTAGTTATGGAGGTAACCTTTATACCTTAGTTATAGTTGATGACTACTCTAGATTCACTTGGACTAGATTTTTGGCATCTAAGAATGAAGCTTTCGATCATTTCGAAATCTTTAGTCGAAGAATTCAAAATCAACTACGATGTCCAATTGTCTCTGTTAGGACGGATCATGGTAGCGAATTTGATAATAAAGTGCAATTTGGTGCCTTTTGTGAAGCTCATGGTATTACCTATAACTTCTCGGCTCCTCGCACTCTACAATCAAATGGGGTAGTTGAAAGGAAGAATAGGACCATCCAAGAGATGAGTAGGACGATGTTAAACGATCAATCTTTGCCTCAAAATTTTTGGTGCAATGCCGTGGACACATCGACTTATATTCTCAACCGAATTCTTATTCGACCCTTCCTAGGAAAGACCCCCTATGAGATTCTTAAAGGTAAGAAACCCTCATTGGAATACTTTAGGGTGTTTGGAAGCAAGTGCTTTATCCTCAACACCAAAGACTACCTTACCAAGTTTGACCCAAAGTCTTACGAAGGTATCTTTTTAGGTTATTCCCAAACTTGCAAAGGCTACATAGTCCTTAATAGAATCTCGGGCGTAATTGAAGAATCACTTAACGTGACTTTTGATGAAACCCCTCCTTTAACCAAGACAACACCATTGGTTGATGATGACTTGGATGAAGTAGAAGTAGTTAGGTCCAAAGAGGTTAGAAAAATAGGAGTTGAAGACCTTAGTGTTGAAAAGGAAATAAACATTAAGGAGTCTAAGGATCATACTCTCAATAATATCATTGGTGACTTAAATCAAAGGACCCTAAGATCTCAAGTCCAAAACCAAAGTAACTTCTTTTGTTTCGTCTCCTTGATTGAACCAAATAATGTTAAAGATGCTTTAACGGATGAGAGTTGGGTCATTGCGATACAATAAGAATTGAATCAATTCGTTGCTAATGATGTTTGGGAACTTGTTCCTCCACCTAGAAGTTCTACCATTATAGGAACCAAATGGGTATATAGGAATAAGCTAGATGAGAATGGTGTTGTGTCTCGTAACAAAGCTAGACTTGTAGCACAAGGCTATAATCAACAAGAAGGGATTGATTATGACGAGACATATGCACCAGTAGCTAGATTAGAATCCATTAGAATCCTTTTAGCCTACGCTTGTGCCTTAGATATTAAGCTTCAACAAATGGATGTAAAGAGTGCGTTTCTTAACGGTTTGATCAATGAGGAGGTATATGTGGCTCAACCTCCTGGCTTCATTGATTTTGAGAAACCGGATCATGTTTACAAGCTTAAGAAGGCACTTTATGGTCTTAAACAAGCACCCAAAGCTTGGTATGATAGACTTAATGCGTTTCTTGTTAAACATGAGTATACCATGGGAATGGTAGACAACACTCTCTTTACAAAGAAGAAAGGTTCTCACCTCATAATCATGCAAATATATGTTGATGACATTATATTTGGCCCAACTTGTCAAGAATTGTGTGATGACTTTGCCAAAATCATGCATGATGAGTTCGAAATGAGTATGATGGGAGAACTTAACTTCTTTTTAGGACTCCAAATTAAACAAATGGACGATGGTATTTTCTTTAGTCAATCTAAGTACGCTAAAGAAATGCTAAAGAAATTTGGATTAGAAGAATCTAGACCAATGAAGACCCCTATGGCCTCGGATACTAAACTCACCGTAGATGATGATTGTGAGTCGGTAGACAACACCAAATATAGAGGTATGATTGGTAGTTTGTTGTACCTAACGGCAAGTCGACCGGATATCATGTTTAGTGTTTGCCTTTGTGCTCGCTTCCAAGAGGCTCCCAAAACCTCTCACCTTGAAGCGGTTAAGCGTATCTTCCGATACATTAAGGGCACTATACATTTAGGATTATGGTATCCTAAAGGGACCGGCATAGAAACCATTGTCTACGCGGACTCGGATCATGCGGGAGACTATGTGGACCGGAAAAGCACTAGTGGTGTTTGTACCTTCATGGGTTGTTGTTTAACTTCTTGGTTCTCCAAGAAACAAACCGCTCTTGCGATATCCACCACGGAAGCCGAGTATGTGAGTGCCGGAAAAGCATGCCAACAAGCTCTATGGATGAAGCAAGCGCTTGTTGATTACGGGATTTGTCTTGATGATGTTCCCATCATGTGTGACAATAAGGGTGCTATAGACCTTAGGAAGAATCCCGTGCAACATTCGCGAACCAAGCACATAGAAATTCGTCACCATTTTCTTAGGATAATGTTCAAAAGGGGAACATTTCAATTGAGAAGGTACCTTCCGAGGATAACTTAGCTGACATCTTCACTAAGCCACTTAAGAGGGAACCTTTTAATTACTTGCGTCTAGGTCTAGGATTAATAGAACATATTTCGTTAATTGCTGTCCTTTATTGAGTCTCTTTCTTTACTTTGAGTCTTGTATCACTTTGAGTCTTTGAGTCTCCTAAACTCTTCTTGAAAATCTTCTCTTCTCCTTTTCAAAATCCTCAAAGTCTCTTTCAAAAATGGTTGAGAAATGTTTTGACATTGTTAATTAAATCTAAAAACGTTTTTCATAGATTCTTGCTATTAATCTCGAGCTTACATAATTCATATGTATGATTCTCTCAAACATAGCAAGAACAAGATAGAATCATGGAGGATCATTGTGTCATGACTTAAGGTCTTGCCTTACACATCTCCTACATCGATTTTTAAATCCATGTATTTTGGTCAATCCCTATTTGGTGAGTTAGTAAGTGTTCTCTTTGTCTATCTTTGCTTTTAAGCATATCCCTATGATAAGTTAGACTAGAAAAATAAGATTTGCTGAAAAATCTTCCTTCACCACCAAAACTCAACCATTGTAGGCGGTTCCATATATGAACCACAGTTCCTTATCAATAAGGAACCGCCGAAAGCAATAAGGAACCGCGGACAGTGCTTCCTTATTTTTCGGGTGAAATTCCAAATTTGTTCCAACATTTTTGAGAATCTTTGCTTCAACCCTTTGACCACCCCAAAAATACCTCGAGCCTTCCCTATTAAACCATAAGCATATTGCCTTACTTTACATCCTAAAATGTCTTACTCTCCTAATGAAAGCCTTGATTCTCCTCCATTTTCCCCAATTGCTTTCAATTCCAACTCACCCAAGAACACTTCCAATCCAAATTCACCCAAGAACACTCTTAATCACATCTCTCCTACCAAGAATATTGATTGTGGAACATCTTTTCTTCCACCACCACCCTTTAGTGTTCTTCCTCCTTCTCATGATAATGTCATGCACCATAGGACATATTGTCATTGTTGTCAATATCAACATCTTGCTATGGCACACATCTATGAGGAGTTGAGCTACATCAAGAGTCTCTTAATCAAGTCTCCTCTTCACTTTGATTATGAGATCTCCACCAAGCCACCACCACCACATTCCGCCACTACCTTGTCTTTCATATAAGGATTGGTTGCTTATCCAAAAGACACCTTTTTTTAAGCAAATCTTAGAATTCTAGATTAACTAGGATTAGATTTATGCTTTTGGCTTGTTTTCTATTTCATACATCTTTGTATGACTCTTTTCTAGTTTTTATATGACTTCACTTGGATCTTAGTATTTGTATTTTCTTCTCTTTTATTCTTTTAGTGTGACCTTTAGCTATGTCTTGTTAGTTATTTCTTTTGTTCAACTAACCCTTCTATGTAGCTTGTCACCATATCTCAATTCCTCGGTGCCCCAAGCTAGGGGAGTAAGCACCAAGGGGGAGTCTTTGCAAAGTCCGTCTCTTCAAAACCGACTTGTGCAACCTTTTTGCTTCGACAAAGGGGGAGAAATGAATAAACTCGTCTTCGAAAATCTTGTGTTTTGTGTGATTGAGTTTATATATTGTCGGAATCAAAAAGGGGGAGATTGTTAATGCAATAATGCCTAAAAACGTTACTTGCATTTTTCGGTGTCGCTTAGTTTTGATTACGACAATATGTAAAAACAAGCATTTACAAAAACAACGAAAAAACGAATTCTTGAGTTCAAGTATTTTTCATTTTATCCATTTTCACTTAAGGTATGAATAAACAAGTACTAACCTTAATCAAGTGATCAAGTGATTTAATCTTTTCTTAAAACTCACTTTCTATTAAGTGTGGCAAGTTTTTAATTAAACTTTCTTTTTAAGAAAATGTTTTATTAAATTAAATATTTGAAAATTTGTAAATGGCATATTCCCTTTTGATTTTGAATATCCTTTCTGGATATTTTTATAACCAGATATGACCTCCACCACTAAAGGACAAAAAGGGAGCGGAGTCTAGTCCGGCGGTTCCTTAGCGCCTAGGCGGTTCCTTATCGATAAGGTACTGCCGGCTGAGATAAGGAACCGCGGACAGATATAGCCGTTGGCCCTTTGTCCTATAAATAGTGGACCTTTCTTAGATTTTCAATTCACCTCTTTTGCACACAAATTTCCAGATTCAAGAATACTTCTTAAATAACTCAAATCCTTGATTATTTGATTGATTACTACTTGTTTAGAAGTGAATCTATCTCATCCATCCATTCCTCTTCAAGTGCAAAGATAAGAACACTATCATTGTGAAGTGTTGAGTCCACCACCAAAGATCCTTTGAAGATCAAATCTTATACATTTGTTGTTGTATAATAGTTGTGAAGATCCAAGTAGCTGTGTCTATTTGGAAGTTGTGTATGTACTAAGCATAGTTGTGTAGATTGGTCCTAGCTACGATTAGGGCTCGACTTTTAGCTTAGAGTCGGAAATTGGTTAAACGACGTGTACGGTTTTCTCCACCATAAGGAGCTTGTTGTGTAGTGAACTCTCGAGTAAGGAGTACTCGAGGAGTGGAGTAGGAACGAGGAGTGAGCTTCGTTGCCGAACCACTATAAATCCTTGGTGTTTGGTTTGATCTTTCTTTACCCTTAACTCTTTACATTCTTTATTCTTTGTGCATATATATTAGTTAGTATTAGTTTAAATTACACTATCATTGTTCATATTGTGCATAAGAAGATTTCACTTATTTCCTTTAGTCTAAGTTTTTTGAGAAAAAGGATTTTTTGAAAACCATCATTTAACAAGTAAATATAAGAAACTATTCAACCCCTTCTAGTTTCTACAGAATATTCTATACTACGGGCTTGAGCCCACAAATAATAACCGACTAATAACTTTCATCTTTTGCTCGATGATTTTTATTACAAAATCATAAGTTGTGTTGTTACCACCCAAAGCCTCTTTGATTTCTTTCTTTGCTTTCATATCTCCTCATATACAAAACCCATTGAAGACTTTCAGTTAACATCAACCATTCACAGAACTTTGATCAGGTAAACACTTCCAAACGTAGTGACACACTAGCTCAAAATATGATACTTAACACCGTTAACAATAAAGCAAAAAGGAAAAGTAACAATAAACGAGGAAGGAAAAATAACTCGCTCTATATAAAACTCACAAAAAGTGCCTTTTTTTAAAAGTCAAACAAATAATTTAACCGTCAAATGACCAATTAACTTGATATTGATCGATATTAACAAAGACTAATATTGATCAAACAAAAATGCCTTTTTAGAGCTTTTTTGATATATTGAACTGTATATAATTTGAACTTTAGACCCTCAGAATCTGTTACCTTTCTAACAAACTAGTGTATGTACGAATTTATTCAACAAAGTTAAACTCGATGATACGCTTGTTTATGCATATTCACAGGAACCAAATATCTTTTATTTTATGTTAGTATGTTTTTTGTTTTATGTTTATCTCATAAGTAGTATTTAAGGTCCCATAATGTAATCATACAATCAATCAAGTTTAAAGAAAAACAAATGTCTAGTCTTCTCTTCTTTCGTTCTTAAGGAGTCAACACACGTTATAGTGGTGCCTTATCCCAATATTACCCGAGAGTGTCGTATCAATTGGTGCTTTCATTGAGAGCACTCAATTCGTTGGGGGGGAGGGGGGGGGGGGGGGGTTGATTTAGGATTCCAATCTAAAAAAAAGGTTATTGTTCACCGACGTAGCATTGTTCACCGGCGGCTGTTACTGTTCATCAGACTGTTACTGTTTCATCGTACTGCTACTGTTCATAAGACCAAGACTGTTCATCGTCAAGGGGTATTGTTCATCCGGTTACTATTCACGGGTACTGATCATCAGCGAAAAAAAAAAGTTTAATTTGTTATAAATATATTCATTATATATTTATTGTATGTATATTCACATTTGAATGAGTAGTAACTATCCTTAAATTACTAGTTAATTAGCAAGAGAAGTTACATTTCTTATACTCTTATAAATAAGAGATACATTTTACTCATTTGGATACTACTCAATAACAATTATCTTCTTCCTCTTTCATATCTTGTTCTCTACATTTTATAACACGTTATCAGCACGATTTTTGCTCTAAGCAAAACTAGGTAGAAGATTCTTGATATATCTCTATTGTAATATACATGAGCATTACATGTTCTATTGTGATTACATAAAGAGAATACATTTTGCTATTTATTTTTTCTCTACAATTGAAATCTCTTGTAGTTTATGTGAACAACAAATATTCTGTTGTGGCTACATGAAAACAAATTAAATGACATAATCTCATGTTATGTAAAGAGAAAATAAGTATACAAATACTAAGAACCTCATGTTCTAGTATTATTCAATATCATAACCTCATGTTATGTTATTTTATAAAAAAGAGAAAATTAATAATAAAAACCTCAAGTTTTATTATGATTCCCTCTAGAGAATCAAAACATAACTTCTTATAATTGTTATGTGATTTTATAGAACCTCAAGTTCTATAATCTTTATTCTTTTTATTGATTAGTTATAGTCATTTGTGCTATATATTTCTCTTTCATTCTCTTATATTTTTGTTGCATTTTGATAGCTTAATAATACTGATGTTTAGAAAATGTTAATAAATTCTACAAAGAATTTTTGTTTTTGTTAAAGAATAACAATGCACTTAGAAAATCGTAATCACAAGATTTTTTATGCAACTTGTTTCTCATGTAATTTTTGTGCAATTTGTTTTCTCATGTGATAAATAGCTACAATAAAAATTGAATTTGTATTTAACGTTTTTTTTTATTATTCATATAATTGAACTTATTGACATATTCTAAAAGTCTTTTATTATATTTTGAGAAAATAAAAGAAGTAAATAACTTAAGTATCATAGAACCAAAACTTAAATATCATTTAACATGTTGTGTGGTTACACACAATTTAAATATCATTTTTGAACAAAGACTTTTAATGTGTATAATTCTTATTAAATGTTATTATTTTTCCTCTAAACTTGTAAACTATATTTTTTTTATTGTTCTTATTTGAATAAAACTCTATTGTAGTTTACAAGAAGAATAAGAAATTTATCCTGCTTACAAGAAGCGAATCAAAATAATATAACGACATGTTATATAATAAAAGAAAGTACGAATCTCTTGTTCTATTGTGATCCATTATAAAAAAAGGGATCAAAATGTATCATAACCTCATATTGTGATTACACTTATTTACAACCTCAAGTTATTATTTTTTATTCTTGCAAAAGAATAAATATATCACTTAAATTTATATTATTTAAGGACATGATCCCTTATAAGTCTTTTAAATTCGAAACATCATAACCTCAAGTTATGATTGAGTTTTTCAAAGAACCGCGTGTTCTATACGATTCGACTGAATCACAAATAAAATAATCTCAAAAAATGTAAAATTCCAAGTTCGTTTACAATTTTATACATAATCAATAAACATAATCTCATGTTACGTTTATTTTAATTTTTCATCATATCATTTTTTCAAAATGATCTAAACTTCAAGAATTATTTTTGAAAAATATATATATAATAATTAAAACCTCAAGTTCTAAGGTATTGTAATATTCTTTTAAAGAACCTCAAGTTTTATGACAATTTTCTTGAGTGCATCATGATAACATAACCTCATTGTTATTGTTATTATATTGTGAACCTTAAATTCAATTAACATTTCATCAAACAACATCACAATAATATAAAATCAAGTTATGATTCAAGGTTTAAAGAACCTAAACCTTTATTGTGATCCCGCAAAATAATTAGTAACATCAACTCAATTCTTTCTCTAAAGTATACCCGTTTTGGCTGAAAGAAAACCGGGATGTGATGCGTACTTCTTAAAATCTTTTTTCATACTTTTAACATAATTTTTATGACTATGGTATACTTTCATATCATTTGTTTATAAATTACTCTAATTTATACATATGATAATAATGTTCTCATCATTGTATATATAAATATTTGCCAACTATAGAGTGAACGATATGAATTACATTTTTATTCAATATGCGAGTCATTTAAGCAAATAAATCTTACAATAATAATGTCATATTAAAAAAAAAGAAAGCAAAATGCTTCATTACTTGTTTTAGTAGTGGTTTTTTTTTTTAAAATATTCTACACACGTTATTATGTATTTGCTTTTTTAAATCATGTAGTATTTTTGAATGATGGTACGATATTATCAAAATCCTGTTTAATTGGACATTATCAATTATAATTTTTTTTTACAACTTGCTCATATAGTAGCAATAGCCAAAGACTTTTTAGTCTTGTTCATGTCTCCTTATTCATATACATGTCTTTTTAATAAGCAAGAAAATAATGAGATTTAAAAGGTATCCATTCCCTCATGTGAATGCGATAATATAATAATCAATATATAAATCTTCATTCCCTCAAGTGAATGTGATGAAATTATCAACTTAATGATCGTCATTCTCTCATGAGAATGTGATAATATGAACAACATCGAAATATTCATTCCCTCAAGTGAATATGATGATGTAACAGTACATTTTCAAAAACCTTTTTATCATGATAAATGATATGGTCGAAGTAATATGAAAATGACAAACCACTAATAGTGGCAAAATAAAAAGGAGCAGACGAAAATATGATTTATGGAAATATACAAGTGTGTCAAAAATATTACACACTATATTCATAGACATAAGGATCTATTGTAACACATTATTGCTCCTAAAAGAAAATATAAAATTGTCACGAGGAATGAAATTTCATATAATTTATGCATTATATTGCACTTCCTCGACATACATTATAGATAAATTAGTGAAATATTATCACTAGCCATAACATAAATTTATGGCCTATAATTATAATCTTTTTTGCATGACTCGTTATACCATCACGAGTCATTAATGATGTGAAAACTATAAATTGATTAGATTCTTTGATCTAATGTTTTATCTCTAAAAAAAAGTTGATTATTCGTCTATCAACTAGATTTACGACTCAATCCCTTAATTTTCTGGAAAGAAAACAAGTGGATATACGTTTGCATACGTATCCATTTTATGAACCATTTAGAATTCTATAAATCGATGCATCGTCTAAATGGTAATAAAATTGAAACTTCATGTTTGCATGACTAATAGCTCGACATATTAAATGTGAGCATAACATTCTAGAATAAGTAATACGTTGTGAATATGAGATGAATTACTTCTACATTATCAAATGATAATGAGAGAAAATATTTTTTTATTGTATGGGGTCATACTATCATATACACAAAAACAAAATTAGCATCATGCCAATATATTATTATAATTCCTCCATTTCATAATTAGTTTTGGTTATAAACCAAACCTATCCTATTTTTTGTGCATTACTCCACCTAAATGAAAATATACGAGATATAAACGAAGGGGTAATTCCTTCAGGAGGAGATAAGTAGCTACAAATTCAGAATGAATTACCATATTTTATTGATCCTCGATAGAAATTTTATGAATCTATTATTCAATGATAATCTAATAGCCATACATATACATTGGCAAATAACAAAGTTTGAGCTACTCATGCTCCTACTTTGTCCCTCAAGGACACTACTTAATTATGGCATGCCTCAAGCATGGTAAACAAATCGATTCCAAATAAAATCCTCGATGAAATATATGGAGCAGAAAAACCAGATAGTTGTTCGAGGTATAAAAGACCCCATGATAGTCTCACAAAGAGACACTAGACATAAAGGTTCCAAAAGAACCTTAAATAACTAATGAGATCTCAATAAATTTGATCATGTCTATAATCATATGGAATCAAAACAAAATGACGTCGATAAATTCTTTTACATGCAATATAGCGCTTGTTATCATACATAATGAGGATCATTAATTAATTATTATCCAAAAATGAGCTCATCAAAATGATTGACCAACATGAAAAGAGGCGATCTTTAGAAAATAAGAGAAGGATTAGGACAAGAAGTCCATACACATGAATGTGTAAAAGCTATTGGATATACAAGGGTTGTATGCACACCCAAATTAAGAGCTCTAAAGTTACATGCTTTAAGACATGAATTATGGAATAAATAAATTCACAAAAACATGAAACTACTTATTAAGAGCCGTATTTTCTAGAGGTGGATGTAAATATATTATTGATTATATACATTTTATTAGAGCTCTAATATTCCATGATCCATAATGCTTCAAGCATATCTGGCAATTTTAACTTATGAAAGAATTTGATAAAGTTATAAATAACTTATTTGATCAAGCTGAATGAATTATTATATTGATTAATAATCATTTGGGCGCATATTATCTTGTTTTGCACATGTTTCAAAAAAAAATTTTGGTCCTCAAGTATCAGAAGTGCAACTAAACTTTTGATGTCAATTTTGCAGTCAATATACGTCATGAGATTGTATATATCTTTTTAAATAATTGTATTAGTAATATGTATTTGATATTGAGTTGGAAGCTACACGTATTATGTTATCTTTGCAGGACATAACCTTAAACATTAATAATTCAGTAGACTTTATTACAAACTTTTACCGACACAAGTTTTTTTTTTGCAACATGTTAGGAAGACCGTCCTTCGACGCTTGAAGGATATACATTAATTTGAGGAGGAGCATTATGCGCACTGCACTCTTTTCCCTTCATCAAGTTTTTATCCCATTGGGTTCTTTTTTCTTGGTAAGGTTTTTAACAAGGCAGATGATGGCGTATACAAACGGTGAATATCCAAGGAGGAGTGTTATAAATATATTCATTATATATTTATTGTATGTATATTCACATTTGAATGAGTAGTAACTATCCTTAAATTACTAGTTAATTAGCAAGAGAAGTTACATTTCTTATACTCTTATAAATAAGAGATACATTGTACTCATTTGGATACTACTTAATAACAATTATCTTTTTCCTCTTTCATATCTTGTTCTCTACATTTCATAACATAATTTTTTTTTTATTTTCTTCCGATTTATTTTTCATGGCATCGAGCACTAGCGATCGGGATGAATTATCTAAGCTCTTAAAAATGGGTACGGTGGTCGAATACGAGAGTGAGTTTGTGATACTTGCAAGTCGAGTGACAGGAATTTCTGAATTTTTACTTACATGTTATTATATCACTGGACTTAAACCATCTCTACAATGTTTACTCTTGAGGTCAAAGCCCGCAAGTTTAGAAGAAGCATTTTCATTAACCCGGGCAGCAGACACACAGTTCACGAACCTAGAACTCTCAGAACTATTGAGGTCAAATCCTGCAACTTTAGGAGAAACCTTCTTTCGTGCGCGTATAATGGAGGCTCGTTTTAAGGCAATTGAGGAGAATATACTGCCCATTAAGGAGGAGGAAGTCGTTAATATTGTTTGTCATTAAGAAGTTATGAAAAACCCTAACGTGAATGATGCTGATGCTAATGGGACAAAAGGGTTTAGTGTGTTTGACACCATATCTATTGATGAGTCGGCGACATAATTCAATGTTAACGAGGTTGTTAATGATGTTGATGATCATAAACTCATGGATAACAGAGAACAAACTTGGGTGGAGAACAAACTGTGTTGGAGAACTCTTTATGTTGTAGTACTAGGGTGGAGAACTATATGAGTGGAAAACTCTTGGACTGCAAGACTGGAGTGCGCTAGGATTCAAAGAAGATTATGGGATCCCGGAATCACGAGCTTTTCAAGATATCACCTTGTGGGCAAGGTGAATTCGAAGGAATGAGGAATGATACGTCTGTTTATGCATATCCACAGGAACCAAGATATTTTTTATTTATTTAAGATATATGTTAGTATCTTTTATGTTTTATTTTTATCTCATAACTAGTATTTAAGGTCCCATGATGTAATCATATACTCAATCAAGTTTAAAGAAAAACAAATGTTTAGTCTTTTTTTTTTGTTCTTAAGGAGTTAGCACACGTTATATTGGTGCCTTATCTCGATATTTACCCGACAAGATCGTATCACTCGACCTTACTTTTTCATCGTGCAATTCTGTATTATATTGTTCTAGTATCATTTGGTCGTCATGACGAGTTCTAGATCATTTGACACATACAAATATAATAATTAACGATGTCTAATCAACAAGGTTTATGTTGGTCATATGACATATTACCACTGAGTTGATAAGAATCTACAAGGTTCTAGTAATTGTTAAAAGTAAGAATATGATCCCACACCAGGAACTTGTCGATTTTATATTCTCCATTCATTTAATTTTCTATATTCGAATGTTCATAGAAATACATAATGTTATGGTAAATTGGTAAAAGCTCGTGTGCTAAATTAGAATTTCAAACGTTTCCAAACCAGTCAAAAAGACTTTTCTTTTAAAGGTAAAACAAATTAGGTCAATTCAAACTCACTGCTCTTTAAAATATTCATCGCTTTGAATTACTTTGGACATCTATTTAGCCATGCAACTTAACCTAAATTAGAAGTCTGAAAAAACAGTAAAGTTTTCGTTACTAAATTGGTAAAATTTGAGTCTAACTCAAAGATACGTCTATTTGTTATCTTAGGGTTTTGTTTGAAATCTCGACTCGTTCGTGAACAGTTTTGATGGCTCAACACGACACACATGTACTTTGGCTCGATTTATTTTTCGTACATGTTGGTTTAACATAAAATAGACATGTATATATTTAAATTACACTTGGATATCTCTTAGACGGATAAATTTCGATTCGAGTTGATAAACAAAGTCTATGATGTCTTTAGAATCATATTTTAATTACACAAATAGATATTACAACTGTCATTTCATATTTTATTAACAACTGCTGTATTAGCCAAGAAAATGGTCGTGACAATCAAGTGGTGACCGAATTGAATTTTAGAAAAATAACTAGCAGTGTATCCGCGCGATGCGGCGTCGGGTACCTGTGATTAATCGGAGAAAGGTAAAAAATGATTCCGGTTAGGTTTGGTTTGTTTATTTGCATAGGTTTTAGCTAGTTTTCTTCAGTTTCGATTAAACTCGTTGATCTGTTCTGATTTTAAAATCATATGTAACACCAACTTGTAATAAGTTATATAGAGTTATTTGTTTGTGTTCTAATAGTTGCATGTATAATAAAATGTATTATTCAATTTATGGATATTTTAAAATTATAATTAATTAAAGTATTTAATATGTTAATTAATGTGTATTTGTAACATATGATTTTTAATATGTATTAATTTCAAAACGATTAACTTTTTCGAGACATACAGTCGACGCATGCAAAACGCTGTAATTACAAAAATGTTCGAACATATGATACCAAAAAGTTATACACGTTAAACTTAAACGAGTATACACGTATAGCAAACTTGAATGTAGCAAGCAGATAAGAACGAGTACTCAATATTCTTGTTTATGGATAGTTATTGTTACAACTTACAACCAACATGAGTCCACTTGACAAAGTGGACAATAAAATACTAGTACTACCATTCCATTATAAATCCCAAGACAATATAATACGTTAAACAATCTTAAAAATGTACAGGTTAAATTAATAAAGTCCAAAAAATAATCATATAAACCAAAGTACCTTAATAATTCCCGTGAGTCCGTATAATTAGTTGAATCTGATTAATACATTTCTTATCATGCAAACTTGAAAATATGATGGTAGCTCTAGCAGGCAATGATGTATAGTCGTATACGACTGGCCGAAACAACAATACATGACAATGTCTAAACTTACTGAACAGTCCGCTGAGGAAGAGGAACAAACTAAACTACTCGCGTTCAAGCATTCGTTCCCCACGTTTGAGCTAGTCAAATCAGTACTTATTGTTATACCGTTCGTGCCCCTCAAAGTATGAAAATCGACCTGAGGTCGTGCAACTTGCAATACCATAACCAAGTTCGAACATAATAATTGGGAAACAAGTTAATGGTTTTACGAAAAGCTAATTAACCACTAATGTCAAGTGGAAGTTGCTGGCCCTTCATAGGTCCCGTTTAATTGGATTAGACTAATTACAATTTTTTTTATTTAAAGTGATTGTTACGTTTTAATTTTGTATTACAAGTGGAGATTAAATACAGATATTGGAATGTGCAACTTGCCTTTCAATAACAATTATCATAATCGACAGATAAACAATTCTAAGTGGCATATCAACCTTCTAAAAAGAAAAGACATATTAGGTTTGAGTTTGTGTAGTGACTTCAAACTTATTGACATAATCTATACTATATATATATATATATAAAGTATTTAATCATTTCTAATAATTAGAGACCTGTTAGATGGAAGATACACATTGAGACCCGCTGATGTTTTGGTTTTTGGATGGGTTGAAGGTAAACATGCGTGCGTTGATTTAACAGAGGTTTCTCCTTTCGTAGGGCTAGGCAGTCGAGATTTTACAGCGGGTCAGGCTGCTATAAAAGCCGCCTCGTGCAAAGTGACTAAATATATTTGGTTTCCTTGCACCTGAGGCGGTGGAGCTACTTACCGGAATACAACGTGTTATGAATAGTAATGTTTTAACTCCTAAATCCATAAACGTTGTATTTAATAGACTTGGTTTTATTATACAAAAAGGGCTAGCGGCGCAGCTTGTTGCCCGTTTGTCTCCTCCTAGTATGTAAATTATAATTATTTATCTGAATTTGAGGTTGATAGTGATAAGAAAAGTTATAGATTATCTGAAATTATTCATGTTTTTCTGTTGAAAAAAATAAAAAAAATAATTAGAAGTTTTAAAAATTAAGTCTTAAACATTTCTTATAATGAAAATATTTATCTTTTGCTAAGAATTAATGCATATTAGTCTAGAAATAATTATAACTTAATGTAATTTTATAACAGAAAATTTATATGTTTTTAAGTATAATTAAAAGTTACAACAAAAAATTAAATGTCCTAACTATGCTGTAACTTAATCCATAAAAACATTTTTAAAACTCTTTTTTAACAGCTTTATGGAAACAATTAATTTTTTAGTATATATAGTTAAAAAAATCTTAAAACACAAATGTGAAATATGCAAAACAAAACAATCGCTCTTTCTCAATCACCACTCAATGTCGCCGACTTTGAGGTTCAAAAAAAAAGGTGTGATCGTTGTCTCCAGAAAAAATGTTCGTTTTTGTAATTGTGGTTTCGTGGTTTAGCCAAATTCACGAAATTAGTCACCGGTTACCCGCCGCCGCATTTCACGAGTAGCTGACTAGTAACTTAAAAAAAGTAAAAAATCACGTGATCATGCTTTACTTTATTATTTTTCTTGTTCTATGTAATTTGTTTTCCCTATTAAGAACCTAAACTTTTAAAATCTCGCTTTACTGTGGCATCATATAGTGGGTGTTTGGATGTGCTGATTGAAAACAAATTATTCATTTTAAAAACTCTATTTTGAAAAATCATCATTTTGAAAACTTCATTATAAAAAATAGTGTTTGGATTTGATATTCCAGTTTGAAATCACAATAATCAAATAATCACTTTTTTGAGTGTTTGGCAAATTTGATTATTTGATAATAAACTCCATTTTGAAAGCTTACTTTTCCAAAACTCCATTTTGAAACTGAAATAAGTAGCTCCCCACTAACTTTTTTAAAACTCCATTTTATAGTTTCTAAACGCAAATAATCACTTATCTCCATTTATTACCCAAACATTTTTTTTAACTTATCTCCATTTTGAAAGTGAGATCTAAAGATAATCTCCTCCTAACCGCACATCCAAACACCCCCATAATCGTTTAACCTTTATATTTGATTACAATTCTATTGATAACGAGGATTAGAATGATCACTTTATTTTGGCAAAATTAAAAACAACACGAAATCCAAAAGTTTAGGTATTTAATAAAGAAAAATAGTAAATTAAATGAATATTTTGGTATTTAATAAAGAAAAAAAAATACCTTAGAGGTATGTTTGGTATTAATAAATTAGGAAACTCAACACAAACAAAAAGTGTTCATTTATTTGTGATAATGTATTTCATTTGTGAGTCACTTGAATGACATTTTTGCAAGTTTAAATAACATTATCAGATTAATATAAACCAAAGCCCATATTTTCAAGCCAGGCTTACATTTTATGCAGAGAATGTAGTTTTTTGGTATTGTTGAATGGGCTTATTTGCAATTTATAAGGCTGAATGTTTAGTGCACATTTTTGTTTTAACAGAACTGTGAAATTTGGAGACATACATGTCTATTAAATTAGCTCTAAAGTGCACTAAAACTGAATAAAATCCATAGTTGAAGATATTTATGATACTAGTCATACTACTAGTTAAAGTATAAACCGCACCTATTCGACTATGAGCACCCACTATGAGAGGTTCAAACATAGGTTTAAAAAACTTAAAGAGGTTTATGTTTTAGATTAGCTATAGTGGAACTTTAGTTTATGCTTATGTGGCATAAAAGAGGTCCTTAATCTTAGACCTCTTCATAATTTAATGCAAGTGTTGTGTGAAATAACTACAAAAGTTTAAAACATTAGTGGAAGTAGGTTTATTAATTTAAAAAGTTCAAAACTTAATGATGTGGCATAATAATTTTAACGCATAGAGGTTTATAATATTTTACCATAGTGGATGCCCTAAATGTGAGTGTTGTAAAATTTTCTGTAAGGTCAATTAATCATCGTTTAATTGCCATCAACTTTATCGATTTATATAAAAAAATTAACTATGGTCAACGACAATCAAAAGAGGTCAAATTTGTAAAACCCTTGCAAAAAATTTGCAAATATTACTAAAAATATCAACTCACTATAAACTTGTTTTTTTAACTTATTGTAACTATTTATATAAGTTATACTTTAAGTATAAGATTGTCGACAACACCTAAAACCCGTTAGAAATACTTAAAACTTATCAGAAAATGCTAAATTTGGCTAAAAATGCAGATCCGATTAATCCTGCTTAGAATGATTACAAATTACAAAGTACTCAACCGACCGACTAACGATTCACGATTATTTCAGTTTTACTAAATATATCTAGTAAAATAAGTTTGCTTAAACTCCAAACTGGAAATTCATAATTTGCAAAAAATTAATGTCATGTCTTAGTAAAAATTAGGACAAATAATTTGCAAAAATTAATGTCATACTTCCAGTCGTAAATAAGTAAATAACTCTCACATGTAATAACCACACTCAAGAGTAGCTTATTGTCAAAAAGAGTTTGTGACTTTGTGAGTTTTTAAGTTTAATTTATGTTAAATATAAATAATTTTGAATTGATTATGTCGATTTTTTGAAAATAGAGACTCTACTTGATTTAAATCTGTGTGATGATAGGTTTAAACTCGTGAATTAATCAACCAATATGTTAAAAACCATCTTACCTATGAAAAATAAACTATGACACATATGTGTATTTAGTTTTTTTCATGCTTTATCTTTGGCTAAACGAATAAATAGAGGGGGAAGGGCACCTTTGCATTAAAACACGATAACAATGTGGTCTTAAAACCTCGAGCCCTTCGTTTTCTCGAAAAATTAAATCATCTATTTTATCTTATATTAGCGGAAGCGTGTATTTTTTGTCAGGCTCGTATAATCTCTTGATCCCTTAAACAGCTTATTTGAGTTTCAAAAATTTAGAAGAGTTTTGGGTCGGCCAAATGCGTAGTGAAAATTCATAGTTTTCACGTATGAAATATATAATATGAAATACTTTTTCAACAATAAGAAAGTTATAAAACAATCATGTCGTTTGTTTAAAATCACATAAGTGCGCTCTTTAGTCAACGCAGTCTCTCCACCGACTTAATGATGGCTAATGATTTGCACACTATTAAAACCTATTTGCACACGCAAAATTTAAGTGTTTTATTATTTATACTTTTACATCACTTAATAAAATATGTAATTCTAGAAATTCCAAAATTACTAGCATGTAATATTAACTAGACCATTTACGTACATGTTTTAATCACCCAAGTTGTACATGGACAAATTAAAGAGCTGTTTGTTTTAGCTTATATAACGTACGTTTATTTCGGCTTATATAACATAAGCCTCAATTTGGTAGCTTATTGTAAGACTTATGGGCTTGTTTAAGTTTGTTAATTTATAATAAACTTATATAAGCTCATAAGTCACCAATAAGCTTAAAAAAATAAGAGTTTATGAAATATAAGTCGAAATATGACTTATTTTCGGCTTATATAATGTAAGCTCAATTTTGTGGCTTATTTTGAGACTTATGAGCTTATATAAATTATTCATTATACAGTAAACTTATATAAGTTTATAAACCTCAAAATAAGCCACAGAGTTAAAGCTTGTATTATATAAGCCGAAATAAGCTTACATTATATAAGCTAAACCAAACACCCTTAAGTGATCATGTAGGTATCAGATCTTGAACCATGAAATAACAAGAGCACGTTTTGCATTTACTAATGTATTTTCGATCTTGTGAACGTTGTTAAGTTTTTTAAAACGACATGTTAGTGGTTAGTGGGTCGAGTCGTTCAGTGACATTTAAGCAGGCAATATATTTTTTTTGAACCCTGGCCTAATTATGGTTAAATTTCTATCCGCTACGCCTGAAAAGAAAAACATAAAACAACCTTCCCAAGATAACCAATTAACAAAATTTTAATGACCAACTGAGTTAAACTATAAGTGGCAAAACTTTGAAATAACTTAAACCTCTATTAATTTTATTAACTCTGGCTCGTTTCAATTTAGCCAATCCATTAAAACTATTATTAAGCATTCAAGTTTCTCATTGAAATCGAAACTGATTCAAGAGTGAATCTAACACCTTAAGGACGCTAACCTAAACCAATTGACTTACTAGCAGTCTAGCACATAATCATAGCTGTCGCAAAACATATAACATCGAAACTGAGCGAATCAACAATGATATTAGAACTAAGACAACTCCGTCCTTCCTATTCGAATGTTGAAATCGATAACTTTTGGTCTCTCTCTAAACTTCTGACTTTAGGGTTTGTAGTTGTCGAGTTATACGCCCAGGTGGTTTGTGAGAAACTAACTTAGCTTGAGCCAAAAATCTCCTAAGAATCCTGAATAATTTTCAAGTTAAGTAAGATATATCTATTAGACTCATTCTTTACGTGTTTCTTCCTAGTATATTCTTCTAAACATTCTAGTGCTAACCTCATGATCGATCTTCTTCTACATAAACATCTATTTTGACTGTGGTATCTAGGTAAAATCTTTGGAGCTCATTACAATAATCTCTCAACAAAGAGTATTTCAAATAAACTTGTGCCTTTGACGTTTCTCTAAAAGCCTTATCTTTTGAAATAGTAACATGAAATTTCTTGTGCATTTGTTCTTGAATGGCTTTTACAGGCATTTTTGGATCCATGGATAGTCGATCTGTGATAAATTTGGAAAGGAAAGTGGATGTGCATTATTTAATCTTTCTGGATTGAAGACACTTGTGTTCTTCATGGAAGGTTTTGATCACCTACTTTCCTTTATGATCTACTGACAAATATAATAACCATGGGCAGTAAGTTTTGTCTTCTTCTTCACTACCAACTACTTTCTTTTGCTTTTCACAATTGCCCTTTTCTGGTCCTTGTACATTTGAGTTGTTCAAAGTTGGCACAACATTATTACGAATCACTCTTATTCTTCTCTTATATTTTCTATGGAAATGCAGATTCCTCCTTGTCTCAACAACATGTGTTCTGATCATGTCTTTTGCTATATCCCTATTTGGATATTCCTTCCCAATATATAAGTTAATCTTTGAACCAAAGGGACTGTGTTTCTTTTTTAACTTTCTAAGTCCTAGACTAAGTGCATTTTCTAGAACATCATCCTCTAAATCACTCTCTAGTGAATCAAAGTCTAACACTTCTAAATCCTCCTCTGTGACATTGACATTAGGTTGAATAGTATCAACAGTCTCATTTACACCATCTTATATTTGAAACTTAAAATTATCTATATTAACTTCAATTTTATCAACTATATGATCCTCATCTTCTAGCTCATTAGCATTATCATCTTCAGACTCAATATCATCCTCAGAGTTACTATCTTCCCTTTCAACAATCTCAACATACACATACATTACCTTATGCATACTTACATAACTTAAAAGGCTTCTAAAGTCTTTATCAGTGACCAAAGGTTTTATGCCTATATCTAAGGTTTTTAGTAGTAACTTGTAAAAAAAACGTACCTCATTTTGCTCATACCCTAGACTATTCAACACGGAATGCAAAATATCAATCTTAAACGTAGAAACCTCGATCATGTCAACAAAGCATACTTCACCATCAACATACTTCTTAGGAGGCGAATTAGTGAACTTTTCGTAGTAATGCACGTTCAAAGAAAATAAACTCTTATATGTATCTGAAAACGTAATACGAACCTCGAATTAATCAACTGAGATAAAATCAAAACAATAGAATTAGATAATGAAGTATAAATTACCATATAATGCAATATCAAAATCCTCTCCTTCTGCCCTAATTGAAAACTCTCGGAACACTTTATTCCTTTGCAAATGGTTATCTAGATCAGACATTATCTTTAATCAAGGTTTTATCAATGGGGAAGAGAGGGGTGGGTAACTAGGTAAATGAATCATTTTTATTAATGGGGAAGAAAAAGGGAAGATGGTGTTTTTACCCAATCGGGTAATAGGCCCGGTTAAAGTGGATTTCGGGTAAAAATAAATGAGTTTATTATTTTTAAATATTAAAAAGACAGTCATATCCTTAGTCAAACAAAGAAAATGAGTCAAAAATAACAATGTTAGAGGTTGAGGAGGCCGCCTGTCTACTTATACTAAATGCTGGGGAGGTTAAATGCACTTTCGCCAAGATGGGAAGGCCGCATACTTTTTGAGCAAACCACAGAGAGCATTTCTGCATTTCCCTCTTAATGAAGTGTTAATTTTTTAGTTTAAAATAAATTGTTGAATAAAAAGAAAAAAAATGGTGGGGTCATCATAACGCGAGAAAGTGCGGTGTTAACTAAAGAAGGTGTTTTTATGCTGTGCGAGGTTTTGATGTTATGAGAAAATGTGGTGATGTAACACCATTTTTTCCCCACGGTTTGGACCATACCTAAGGCTCTAATGTATTTTTTATTTTGCGAACGTTGTTAAGCTTTTAACTTAAAAACCTATAAAACCTTTTGGAATATATATAACATTATAACATAACCGGGGACGTAAATACTATTAGTAAAAAATGGAAAAACTTTGAAGTCACTTAAACCTCTGTATATTAGTTTTATTAACGTCTAGCTCGTTTCAATTTAACCAATCCATCAAAACTATTATTAAGCATTCAAGTTTCTCATTGAAATCAAAAGAGATTCAAGAGTGAATCTAACACCTTAAGGACGCTAACCTAAACCAATTGACTTACTAGCAGTCTAGCACATAATCATAGCTTTCGCGAAACATATAACATCGAAACTGAGCGAATCAACAATGATATTAGAACTAAAACAACTCCGTCCTTCCTATCGGAATGTTGAAATCGATCACTTTTTGTCTCTCTCTAACTTCTGACTTTAGGGTTTGTAGTTGTCGAGTGATACGCGCCGCCCAGGTGGTTTGTGAGATCGAACTAACTTGAACCAAAAATCTCCCAAGAATCCCGAATGATTTGCATGTTCAGTAAGCATCTACACATCATTGATTTTATATAGAAGATACGGTAAAGACAGTTATAGCTAAGTTTTTCAATCGTAATTCATAAAAATAACATGAATGCTAGACAAATCCAGATGCGTAGAATTAGAAAACTAGACGTAGCAACTGCAATAACTATAGGCGCATTTACATATCCCAAGAAAACACGACAAATCTGAAATCTAAAAGATAGGAAACACGTACGAGAATTATATTATCGAAGGGGAAATCAGACTCTCTTCATACTCAATGGCATTTAGTATGTGTTTGTCATCTATTTGAGTCGGACGATCACTTAGAACTTTATATGAATTTTCTGATGTGTTGTAGATAATCAGTTTTTTTCTATCAATTTTTTTATCAGCACGCGTCATTATAATTCTTCCATCATCCATGGCCATCCTTCGCAGTGGCCCTCTTTCAAAAATGTCGCCCATCATTAGAATTCTTCCATCATCCATAAGATTTATAATTTTCACGGAATATATATTTTTAAAATCCAGTGTGAACGAAGGTGACTTTGGCCATGAATAATTCTTAACACCTTGTTCTGTCTTCATTACCCACATATGGAACTTGTTCGAATTGTTCTCGTCGGGGGTGATGATTGAAAGGCATCCATGTGACGTACCTAAATGCTTCACGCGTTCACAAGGTAGATTTATCTCCGAAATTACCATCTCGTTAACATCCAGAGCCACTATCTTGTTACGTGCAAGCCAATACAAAGATCCATTTAGAAACGTACCCACATCACTCCCAAAATGAGCATCCCTAATGAGGATTTCTGACGTGCTCCATGACCTCTCCTTAAGATTGAAGGCATCACAAGTGTTCCAATTGTTATCGGGCATAGTTAAGTCTCTAAACCTGACAATCTTCAACTCATCTTTGGTTGCACCATATCCAAATCCATATATATGGGAGTTACAGAAAGGGGAATATGGATCAGGAATTATCTCGGATGCACCTGTAAATGGATTGTATAGGATTATATGACTAGTGAAATTTTCAGGCTTATTCCTAATATCTTCATCTTCGTGGTCATTAACAACCAAAACGACAATACCATTGAATGTTCCTATAACTCTAATATGTCTAACACCACCGTCCGTCCGACCTTCTAAAGGAAAGTGAAGCTTGACAGCATCATCACCACATGGTCCATAGTCCTCAATGGCATAAAAATCTGGGGAAACAAGAAGTATCTTTCGACGTAATTTTGCCTTTATAAAGTAAGGATCTGAAACTAAACGGTTCCAATGTGCTGAGACACATCTCGACCGTAGTAAAGGCTTTGTTGGAAGCCTTGCTAGTATGTTTTGAATAATCTCATCAGGTATGTTGACGATCGCCCTCTGTATCTATACCCGAGATAAACAGAAGAAGTTATTTACTGAGCAAGGTATAAAGACTTACCGGTATTAAAAAAGGGCACTTATGTTATATCAATGTCAAAGAAGAACATAGTTGCCTTAGGTTATAGTGAATTACATGAGATATGTTTAATAGGAATGTGAGAAATATAAAAAAACAAGAAAACATAAACTGTTGTATTACCTTAACATTCCTAGTGAGCCTCCTAGTACACTCAGATTGTTGATTGTTTGCTACTGCTGATTCTTTTATCATCGACTTCTTCATGGATTGATATATGGTATCATAGTCACATGGATCGCCAAACCTTGGGCGAATTTCGATCTGGTACGAGCGATCCTAATCGCGGTACGATCACGATCCGGATCGCCATGGATCGCGAACCAAATCCCATAAAGTGCCGTTCCTAATCGTACCCAATTGGCGTTCCCAATCGTACCGGATCGCGATCCAAAACTTTGCAGATCGGCGATTTATAGGCCTCGAAAACGTGTCGGATTACTATCTAATACGAAGTTTGTATTTAAATGCTCTTAAATGTGTTTTCATGGGAAGAGTAAAGGTGTTTTCATCGGAAGAGTGAAGCTGTGGTTTTTTATATTTACAATGCACTTTTCTTTCTTAAAAAAGAGTCATATCTTCAAAATGACATTTGGTCATCAAGCAAGTGGTCAAAAAAGATCTCTAGATCAACGTGAAAAAAACATGACATAAGAGTTCTATGATCTTGAAGATGAACATGTGCTTGATGAGAGTATGACTCAAAGCGAAACACTATCTCAAACACGTTTTCTTTTCAATTATGTTTTTCCTTTATCATTAAGTATTAAATCGAATGAAATGTTTTATATTTATTATTATTGTGCACGCCGTACCAAAGTATTTGGTACATCGAACCGAAATATATGGTACACCGAACTGAAGCTTACCGAAATGAGCCTACCCCACGTCGTACGGGATATTGAGAAATAGCGAACCACGATCCCGTACCACGATCCCGTTCCGAAGCGAACCCCGTTCCATGTGACTATGTATGGTATGATAACCTTGCAAAATTGCTCCGTTCCATTTGTCTCGAAACATCTCAGGCCAAGGTTGTTTGTAATAATCCAACGGTATTGCAAACTCCACCTCATAGTTTTCGTTTTCGTATAAAGATACTACACGTGATGGCTTAGTTTCCGCGATATGAATTACATACTTGTTATCGTCGTGATTCACCACAATATTGTCCCCGATCGTTAAACAAGCCACGTTATCCCTAAGTGCTTTTTTGAGAACCAATTCATGATCTGAAAGAGTCATGAGTTTAGTTGTACGTGGTTGGACCTTGATGTAATTCCCTTCAGGGAGACTCGTGTCTTTTACGTTCACTAGGTCGCCTTCTCTTATATTCAACTTTTTCATTACCCATGCGGGTAAGAAAACAAACCCGTCATCAGCGGTGAACCCGGCAACACCGCAATGGTAGTGGAGAGTACTCGTATCGTTGGATTTCGCAATACGGAAGGTCATACGGCAAACTAGTCTTCGGCTGCTGCTGCTGACGGCAGAAGCTGGCAAGATGATATTGTTTCCTGCTTCGAGATGAGTTTTGTCGATTTGGGAGAGTGGGAAACACATGTAGGATTGGGTGTCATTAGTTTGATCATCGGATTCCATGTAATGATGATTGTTAGGTTAAAAAAAATAATGTTGGACGATCGAGGGTGTGATATATTCCTTGATCCTAAAGTTATAGTGTATATTTAAGATAATATCTTTATATATGTTATAAATAAATTATCATCAATTTCAAAATATTATTAGATGATAGACGGACTTAAGGTCCATTAAGATTTTTATTGTATTCTCTATAGGTAAAAGTTATTTTACAAACTTGTTTTTTCTATAAAAAATCAAGGGATTCATCTTAACTCTCTATTCACCTTTCATCTAATAGCTAACAGTAATCTAAGACTTAATCAAGAAAACTTTATTATATAGACTTTTAGGGTATTTGTAGTTTAGTCATTTTCAAAAATACACACAACTTTTTTTTTATGAACGGCAAAAAAAAATATTTTTTTTTCGAGCGGAAAAAAAGAATAAAAAAATTCGAAGGGAAATTTGTTTTTTCCGAGCGGCAAAAAAAAATACACAGTTACCACCGAAATATTATCTGATCATTATTGTTAAATTGACCCTTATATTTAGATATACTTTATATATATATCCAGATATACTTTATATATATCTAGATATACTTTTTATATATCCAGATATACTTTGTATATATCTAGATATACTTTATATATATATATCTGATCATAATTATTAAATTGAGTGACATTACAAAAGTTAAAAAGGTTATATCTAGATATACTTTATATATATCCAGATATACTTATATATATATATATATATATATATATATATATATATATATATATATATATATATATATATATATATATATATATATATATATATATATATATATATATATATATATATATATATATATATATATATATATATATCTAGATATACTTTTTTATATCCAGATATATTTTATATATCTAGATATACTTTATATATATCTTATTATAATTATTAAATTGACCCTTATATCTGAATATAAAGTGAAATTAAAAAAGTTAAAAAGGTATATCTAGATATACCTAACATATATCTAGATATACTTTATATATATCTGGATATAAATAAGAAAATATAATATTTGCAATTTAGTCCCTGGATAGTTTTAGATATTTGCAACTCAGTCCCTCCGCTTTTTTTCCTAAGATCTGGTCTCAACTAATAGATGGCTAGAATTAGTCCATTTATTTCCATAAAAATAGTATAGTTTGTATAATAAACCAACTCTTCTCTGTATATTGTGTTGAAATAATAAAGTAATATACACGGAATATATCAAAATACAGACTAACGAATGAACAATGCTCTTATTATTTTGACATTGCGATGTATAGGTTTACTTGATCCTAAATTTATGGGCAAATAACTTGAAAATGTATCAAACTTGTCAATTTTTGTTATTCTCTTTTTTAGAACGACAAATATTAATAGTTAGTGGGTCGAGTCGTACAATAACATCTAAGCGGAAGAATGTCATTTTCTGTTATTCTATATACTCAACTTTTTTTTGTTATTAAATGACAAAATTTGTAAATTTCGACTTTTCTATGTACTCGGTTACCCGTTCGACCTGCTAGTCCTACATGAAGCAGGTCATTTCCACATGGATTAATTTTTTCCTTTTCATTAAAACACAACAATAGTAAATTGTTGGCTACATGATTTGGTTCAACAAAAACAGATTACTAGATTAATGAATGTATGACCAACACTCTTACTTACTAGTTACGTAAAAGATTCAATCTTATGCACAGTTATCTCCTGAAAATCTATATATTGAATTTCTGTATTAGCAAGTGGTACAGAGATAAACAACTCCAAAATGTAAATAATCATTTCACATATATGAATCAAGAGCGTAACTAATACAATTGATCAAATAAATTTCAACACAAATAATCTTTGTGGCACATCACCAATAACAACAAAACAAAATCAGGCACGATAGTCACACTTACATGTACGCTATTCTTACATGGCATACACACATAACAAAATAGTTGCACAACACTTAGATACAAAAGAAGTGCGGACATGGTTTTTAATAATAGTTACATACATAAGATGGTATTCATTGGACGATTACTCCCATCCATGAGCATTAGAACTTGATGAAGACACATTTTTCTTTTTTTAAATATTTCGCTCCTTGGTCTTGGTATAATAAAGTTGAGCCTTGATCTTGGTCTTCTTGCAACTTGTTTTTCTTGCTCCGGAAATACTTGACCTTTTGTTATTGCTTTGGGTTGTTGGTGCATTATTTCAAGCTTCATTTGGACCACATTCTAATTGAACTTGTCCAAAACTAAGCAAGCTACTTAATCTGGAAAACCTAAGACCTGATCCTAACTTGCATCTATTTCTGAATCCTCCTCTATTAGATTTATTATTACCCCTTTTGTTGGTCGTGTGTATGTCACTTCTACCATCACTATACCCGCCAACTTCAAACTAACAAAAATGTTCATCTACAACTCGCACATTATGTGGTTCATCTAACACTTGTTCACCTATAACTTGTGCATTCTGTGGTTCATCTACCACTTGTTCATCTACAATTGGTGCATGTTGTGGTTCACTATCACCTACTTGTTCCTTTCTTGGCCTGCCTTTCTTACATGGTGGTTTGGGTGGTTTTACAACAGTTGGATTTTTACAACAACTTCTATTGTGACCTTTTTGTAAACAATTTGAGCATGTCATATTAATTCACTCATAGATACCCTACTTGTGTTTTTGTTCTCATGGGCAGCCCTAATTCTTTTCTTTCTAGGCCTACCCGACATTGTTTTAGGTTTTGGTGGCAATACTCTTTCCATAACACTACAACCTGACCAAAAGGTCATTCCACCTACTGGTGTCAAGTACTGATGGTATGAAGCATGAAAACTTTGTCTCCTAAAACATGCTGGAACATACTCCTCTGCTCTCCTATTTAATTTGAAAATAATAGCTATAGCATGAGGATATGGCAAACCTGAAAGCTGCCATAATCTATAAGCACATGTTCTGCGTTGCTCATCAACACCAAATGCTTCTTAACCATTCCTCACTTCAAACTTTTGTCCACCATTATGTATAACATGCCAAAACCTAATTTAAATTGTAAAAAATCTTAGTAAAATTATGATCTCATAATTATTTTGATCTTTTCTTTATCTAACCACTAAAAAGGTTAAATGGAATTGGGCAATACCTGTGCAGATCTTTTGTTAACTCCAACCTCTTTTGTATGTTTGGACATATGTCTTCGGTCAAAGTTTCATAAAACCTCCTCATCGTATTCATTCTTTCCAAAACTATGACCCTTATAGCTTCAAGCATGGTTATTAGTGGCTTGTTCCTCACCCTTAAGATTACAAAGTTAAAACATTCACTAAAACCATTTTTGACCGCTTCACAGTTTGTACCAATTTGGAAATAAGCCCTGGACCAACTTTTGGGGATCCTTTTTCATTAGATATTCATAAGCATTTGGGTTGGCTCTCTTCATCTTTTCCATTATTCTGTTGAACAATCCTGGAAAGGTAGCCTTAGAAGCTGCCCAAAATAAACGTCTAAACTCAACACCACTATATTGTTTCTGAAAACCTTCATAAATGTGCCTTGCACATTGTCTATGCTCAGCGTATGGCATGTCTTACTTTGTAGCCTCGATGAGTCCCTTCAAGAAAATGAATACACTTGGTTAGTCACATATTAATACACGGTCATCATAAAGTAAGAACATATTGCATGTAATAACCAAATTCAGTTATGTTTACGATACTCACTTTGTGTTGATCTGACATGAGGGTCAGTCCTTTCCCAGTGGGCATATCTAAGTCATCTCCAAGTAAATCCAGAAACAAACTCCAGTTATCTTTGTTCTCGACATTTACTATAGCCAATGCCACAGAAAAAATGCGGTTATTAGCGTCGCGACCAATAGCAGTTAGAATTTCACACACATTTGGCTTCTTAAGAAAAAAACTATCCAAAGCAATATCGTTTCTACAACCCAATTTCCATCCATCTTTTAAACCTTTGAAAGAAACGTATAATCTATCGAAATAGGTTTTATCATCTGGATTAACTGTAACACCAACCTTAACAGTTAAACCTGGATTTGATTCAAATAGCCTTACCGTAAGACCAAATATACCCATAATGTTCCTCAATGGTTGTTTCCCTTCATTCAAAGCCCATCTTATAGAATTCCTACACTGCGTTGGGCTAACAATGCACTTGTACTTTTTCATTACTAAATCGGCTATTTCATGTAACTTACTTTTTGGATTTAGCCTAATCTTAGTACCAAAATGCTTACCAATCCATTTGTAATTCACTAATGTTTCATACTTAAAATGTCTTACACAAGTATGTTCATCATTCATTGATATGACTTGAAAAGATTTCTCATTAGTCATCTCCTTACCATAACACCTCCATGGACAGTTGAGCCTTCAACTTCACGAGTACTTGGGTATCTTTCCCATTTTCTTTGTTTACCTTTCTCTTGTTCCTTAAGCTTTTCAGGTATTAAACCACATTTAGCAATAAGCTTGGTCTTTGAACTTGTATACAACCATAGTGAGAACCCATTTGCAAATTTTTCACTAACCTACAGTATAACAGTACATGTTACAAACAACATATAGAAACATATGGATAACACTAAAAACAATTAGTTAACAATTAACAAAGAAGGTGTATGAAAAAGAGCATAACAATATATTATTACCTTTGGTTTTCGCATCCTCCAGTGAGTGTCGATATCATGTATGAGATACTTTTCCACTTTAGACTCGACTATCTTGAAAAGATCAATGATGCCATCACCTTCGTTTATAAGCTTTCTGGATAAGTCATCCAACTCTTCATGCTCAATAATAGTTTCACTTTCACTAACCCCATAGAACCTCCTTTTCCTAATACTACTTGAACTATCAACCTCGTTAGGTCATGTTTGTTTGTTAGATGACTTAGGTGCCTTCTTTGCCTCATATTTCCTCTTCCTAAGGTCTATAAGTTCATCTTCACATTGTGATAAATAGTCTGTCGACCTATCTGAGTACTCACTATCACTGTCACTATACAAAGTGAAGTTATTCCAAGTTGTGGATTAGTTTCACTATCACTATCTGTAATGTTATTCATAACATATGGTTCACATTTTCTCCAATTACAATTCCCTTATTTCTACGCACGGGTTTCTTAACAAGATGGTCATCTTCTACCATCTTAGTTTTACCCTTATGGCCTTATCCACGGCTTTCTTAACAGGAATGACAACATCATTCAACGTCTTTATACCTTTATCAGCAACTTTCTCAACTTGAATAGAATCATCATTATCAAAAGTAGTTTGCCTTTTTTCTACATCCTATTCAACAGGCTCTTCATAAGATATATTAATTGCATCTTAGCTTGGGACCGCGATGGTGCCATCTTGTAAATTTTTTAATAATGAAAATTAATTATTTCATCAAAATCATATACAGTATACATGTATAACTATTATTGAAAATAATATAAGGGGGCATAGAGAATAGAGCATAACTAACCGTTTCCACCAATCAATTTTAATAAAGATGTGAAGACGACGATGAATTTGGCAGATTATTAAACTAGGATTAGGTAGGTTATGTATTTTGGCTGAAGGTGATGTGAGAGAGATGAAAGAGCGTTTTATTAATAATAAGTGATGTTATATCCCATGTGGAGTGATATATCCTAGTAGCATAGTCTTTAAAAAAACATAAAATGCAAGCTATTAACTGAGCAACAGGTAACCGAGTACATAGAAAAGTCAAAATTTGCAAAGTTTGTCATTTAATAGCAAAAAAGAAAATTGAGTATATTTTCAAGTTATTTGCCCTAAATTTATTAATTGTGATCACTTATTTTCATCTATTTAAGAAGTCGATCAAGTATTATGTATCCTCGTAGTACATACTAATTCATTAAGTTATAGATTGTATAAATACATAGATATACCCAATCAGAATACAATAATGAAAATCTAAATTGATCACAATTGATGATCAATGAATACAAGACTAAACAATAGATAAACACATTTGATCTCTAACAGAAATTTAGGGAGAGAAAAGTAGATCACTTAAAAGAGAGAAACAAGACGAATAATAAAGGTAATCGTATCAAGATCCAAAAGGCAAGCTTATATAGCCCAACAAGTTTCCAATATGCATAGCTGTAACACCCCCGTTTGGATACCTCAGAAAAAGCTTTAGTTCGGGAAATTAATTCAAAGTTTACACATTCATAACCATAAGTGCCAAAAAGAGACTCGATACAAAATAAATGTTACCATTCAAAAATTAGAGTTTTAGAAAATCAGATCCCAAGATCTCTCGTTTGGTAAAAACTTGAATGATAACAATTTGGACATCCTCATATCCATTGTCTGTGTTGACGTTGCTTAAGACATGAGATATATGCTTAAATGTGAACACAGAGGTTGAGTGAATTCATAAGTTTAATAAACGATTTTAAATACAAGTATAAAGTTCTCAATGGGTTACACCATTGCGACCAAAAACCAACATTTTGAGGAGCTACGTTACTTTACGCTTACCTTTAGGTAATAATCGTTGTACTAATAATTATTATTGTAGATTCTATTACACTAAGCTCATTGCATTAAAACTGACGCTATCACATAAGTGAAAGTAAGGAGGACCCGCAACCCTCAACTGTTAGGGCAACCGGCCAAGGCAACTCTAATAGAGGACAAATATAGTGCGCATGTTTACCTTTCTCTGTAACTACAAACAAGAAGATGTCACCTTTCTATAGATCTATTCACAATACCCACGCTCATATCGCAATGATTAATGGTCCATAATATTCATAATAAATGGCTCAAAAGATACTCGAGCAATAATCTACATATCTGGATAGTATACATTTATAAATTGGTTGTATACGGTTTTTAAAGCATATATCCTACCTCATGGGTTTAAAAAACATTTAAAATATCAATAGTGAGCTATGAACTCAGCTTAGTATAGGAAATCTGTTTGACGTTGAAAGTGACTTTAATTGATAATTAAAAGCTTCAACACACAAAGGAACGAATGATGAAATGGGGTCAAAATGGATTGAAAAGGATCCGTAGGTTTCTTGCTTGATCATGATCTTGTTACTTGATCTTGCTTCAAACTTGGACCATAGGTTCTTTTAAGTATTCTAGGCTTCTAACATCAATTTCATAAGTGAGGAGTGAGTTTGAGTGTTCCAAATGATGAAGAGGGAGATGGTTTTATATATAGGGCACAATTTAGGATTGTTGGACGAATAAGAGGGTGGCGACTCCTCTAAGATAGGTAGCTAAGTATTGTAAGCTAGAATAGTGACTAATGAAGGCTAAGAGATACGTAATTTTGAGCTTATGGGCCATGTAAAGTGATGAGGGTTTGTACAATGAAGATGAAGTAGATTGGAGGATTTTGGCCATGTGTTTGAGGTGCTTGTCACCCATGTGCATATGGCTGAACTGTAAAAAGTCTTATGTAGTTTACAAAATGGGTAGGAAGGGTTTGACCCAGGTTTGGACTTAGTTTGAATCGTTTTAGCTTATACAGGTTCATTAAGAATGCTACCTCATTAAAAACCTTGTTAGGAAAAATCATTGGGACAAAACCATAACGAATGATAAAAGTGTATCACGCAACGTTGAAAAAATAGTGAATCACTAGTTTAGCCGGTCGACCACCTTGTGAATTATAATCATTCTAGTCGGGATTAACGGGATCGGCATTTTACCAAATTTAGGTATTTCCAGCAAGTTTTGGACATTTCTAACGAGTTTTAGATATTTTTGGCAATATTATTCTTGAAATCCAAGTTATCATATATATAAATAGTTATTATAAATGATAAACACAAATTTACAGCGAGTTTTGGTATTTTCGGCAAGATTTGCAGGTTTTTGGCATGTTTAACCTTCCTTCACTGTCGTTCACCACTGTTTACCGCCATTAATAACCTTTTACATAAATCAGAAAGGTTGATGGGCTTGTAGCAATTAAGCAACGATTAATTGGCCTTGTAGACCTTTTTTGTGACATTGGTAGAGCGTAATATCTCCCTCTGACGACTACATCACTTGGGATCTTTGTGTTGACGTATTACATTGTTTTAGATTAATTTCATATTGTTGACGTAGAATGTATCTTCGTTAATAAATCCACCAAATAGTCGACTGAACAAAACGCGTCCTCTTATCGCCTTTAATATAACATTTCTTGAATTAAGAAATACATGCTACATTATCTTACAAAAACTATTAGTGTCTTCTCATCAGATATCACTGCTTAGAATAAAAGATATTGACATACGTTTCATCCTTTGATGATTGAACCTTGTTGATTAGTCGGTTAATAAGTCGAAAATCATGGTGACAAAAAAACAAAAGAAATAATTATCCCAATATATGCATCTGGTTTACTATTTTTTTGTTAATATAGGTTTTTACATTATTAAGAATACCTAAACTTCTAAAATATCGCTTTATTTACATCATATAATCATTTAACCCTTGATTTACCCTGCTTTATATAATCATTTAACTATTACTAGGCTTTCAGGCCTGGAAGATGCTCCGGTTGTGTCATGAACTTGTTACCGTTTAGTGAATTTACTAACGTTCAATGAGTTTGGATTCTTAAGCAATCGGGTTATTATTTATGTGTAATATCGTATAAGTTCATATCGTTGTGTTTTGCGCGTAAGTGTTTAGTTGTTAACGCTGAAATTGGGGTTCTATGTAATTTAAAGTTTTAAACTAAAACTATTTTCACAAGATGTTGAATATTTAAATGGTGTGGTGGAGCACATAGGCTCGCTGTGCCTATGTGGCATGCTCGCTGACCTTCACCGGTCTTCTATAACACACCGCCCCCTATTTGTAGCGAGTTCGTTGAATAACAACGAGCGCATGATAATGAGAGAGAGGGATAGTAGTGTTTTTTGTTTGTATAGTGTGTGTTTGTTTTTCATAGTGTGTGTTAGTAGATGTATTGTGTCATTTATGTGTTTGTATAGTGTGTGTTTGTGTGTGAAGAGCGAAGATGGAGATCTAGATCCAAGTGTTTTTTTTAATTTATGTTTACAATTTTACCTTTATGGTTTGTTGTTTATCATTTTATTGTTTAAGATTTACTAATTTTTGTAATTTTCTTAAACGTTTTTAGTTTTGGATTGTATTTATGTTTTTGTTGTGCATTTTATTTGTGTTTGTATTTTTAATTTAGTTAAATGAATTTTAAGTTGTGTTAAAATTAAAAAGGAAAAAATTAAATTAGTGGGTGGGGAGAAATTGAAGATGAATGAGAAATATCATGAGAGATGGGGTGTTTTTGTTAGTTGTTTTAGGGCCAAAGTGGAGAAAAGTTTCCTCTCCACCATAACTTTTACTCTATAAAACACAAACCCAAAATATATTCATCTTCTTATCAATCACAAACCTAACAAATGTTCATCGTCTTGTTTTGGTCAAATCTAAACACGCAACGACCACAATGCTAGATCTATGTATAGACCTTGCTAGGTACTCTTGGTTTACGTTTCAATTTTTTTTCTAATTGAATCGAAACAAAAGAGAAATGTTTGAACACTTCTTGTTCTTGTTTTTTCCTTTTAGTTTTCAAATATTAAAAAAGAATTTAAGCCTTCAAAAATTGCTTGTGAAGAATGGGTTTTCGTTTTTGTCAAGATCTTTAAAACTAAAACTAATCTTTCTTGTTTATTGAAAATTGGAATCTTAGGGCTTCAAGATCTTTCAAATGATCTTGGGTAGGCATTTAGTCATGTATTTGTGTTATGTATAGATCAATGATGGGTATTTAATAAACTTATAAAATCTTTGAATGATTTCAAGTTTATTAATCTCAAATCTTGATATCATCTACGTTTTCTGTTTTAAGGTGGTGGAAAGAGAAGGGATATGATGAGTTCTTGAGTTTTTATTATTTGAAGTATGGTATGTATGCCAAATGGGAAATTAATAACTGTTGCGATAAACATGGATGATTTATTTGTGATTAGTACGAGCTTCGACTTTAGAGCATCCACTATGGTGGTTTAAAGATTGGTTCAAGAAATTATGAAGAGATTTAAGACTTTATGTATCATAGTGAGGAGCCATTTCAAGTCTATGTGGCATGAAGAGCTATAGAATTTTGAAGAAGTTTATTATTTATAGTATGATAAAGGTTTATAAGTTAATGTAATTTGAAGATGTGTCACTATTATAGACTTATTAAGAGGTCCATCATAGTGGATGCCCTTATAAATAAGTTTAAAGGGAGACTTAATTTGAAATGTCAGATTTTGGTGAATTAAATTATCATTTAGGTACCGAAGTATTACAAGAAAATGAGTGTGTCAAGATCAAACACGAAAGATATTCATGTAAACTAAAAAACAATGTAGTAATTGAATCCAATGATTTTAATAAATACCAGAAACAATCCTTTCAACAATCGTTGATTCGAATGAATATCGATTATTATCGTAAATTTTCAACAAACATACAATGGCCAATAATATTTTTTATTAATATGCAAAACTAAGTGGCTAGGGGTACAACATATTATTTAAGTAGGCTCACAAAATAGCAACGGGGCCTCAAAAGACAAACTTATCGTGAGCTAGAATAGAACAAGTCCAATAGAAAATCTTAAAAAAAACATAAAATGTAAGTAACTATTAGAAAAAGAGTGTTCAGGGCCTCGATAAATTGGTAACAAAAAATATGTGGTTACATACACGTAAGCTCATCTCGTTTTTACGCTCGTTTTGACTGGTCATGTGCCTTCTAACTCCTCAAGTTATGCCATTTTAGTAAACCATTTTTTAACTTTACGTTAATTTCGGTCAACAATATTTTAACTTTACGTTTTTTAACAACGACATCTCAAAAAACGAAATTTAAGGTTAATGTAGCTTTACCTAATTGTCTAGCCGAATCGATGGTGGCCTTGGTTCTCGGTTGAACCAGTTAATCTGGCTTGATATTGAAAATTACAAATATATATGTTTTAAATTGTTATGTAAAGTGAATATAAAATTGTATATTTGAGTAATGAGGTGTATTAATTATTTATTAATTGATTTTGAAAAAATAAGATGTAATGAGATTTGTATAATATATTATTTTATTTGTAAATTGTGGTAATAAGGTGTTTTAATTATAATATTAATTACATTTTAATGATAGTTTTAAATGTAGTGTGTTATAAAAGTTCTTATGCTTGTTGTGGTTGTACATACGCATTAGTAGGTTGTATTACTTAATTCTGAGTTTATTATTTGCATTAATAAGTTGTAAATTATGCTTTATTTGTTGAACTACTTAAAATTTTTTGCATTTATTAAAGAGAGAGATACCAATTTGCTTTATAAGGAGTATAGATTTTTTTCCTTACACGATCCTGGGCCTCAAAAATCAAGTCAGCCCGTTCATCGATACTTGGGTCTCCATCAGATATGCAAAGAAAATATTAAAGGAACCGTATGGAAGATTACAAACCAAATTTATGTCCAATGAAACCAAGACACAAGTTTTTAAAAGCAGAAGATGAGCCCGAAGTTGAAGTTACCCAATATCAAAAAGTGACGGGTTTCTTGCGTTACCTCTTGCACACTCGTCCATATTTGATCTACTCAATTGTTGTGGTTAGTCGATATTGCAAAGTCCAAGAGAATCAAACACTCGTGCTATCAAGAAAATCTTACGCAATCTTAAAGCTACAACTCCGTTTGGTAGTAGTACTCACATGAAATTCGTAGAATATAGCGATAGTAGTTATAATGTTGACATTGATGATGGACGAAACATTACTAGACATGTTTTCTACCTTGGTACATCTTCCATTATATATGGTGCTCACAAAAGCAAACTACCATGACATTATCTTGGTGTGAAGCCGAATTTGTGATAGCCACACTTGAGCTGCGTGTCAAGCAATTTTGTTTAGGGAGTTATTGGTAGAAATGACGGGATTGGAAAGACAAAAAGTGATAGTAAGAGTTGATAACAAATCGACTATCACGTTCTTAAAAGACCCGGTCTTTCATGGTAGGAGCAAACACATCCACAGTGGCTATCACTTCATTTGTGAATGTGTGCAAACGAGCCGGTAAATGTTGAGCACACTCGGTTTTGGCGTGGATAAGGTTCAAGGAGATGAGATGGTTACTTGATAAGCAAAAGCTATTCTTTAGGACTAAGAACGTCAAGGGATAATTGTTGAAGAATTGTCTGAGTTTGAATGTGGTTGCTAGGCGTGTTTCAGATTGAGAGTAATCCTCGTTCGAGTTAGAGTCTAACGTGTTTCCTATTTTATATTTTTATTAATGATTATGTTTTAGATTAAAATAAAACACTCCTTTTTGTAGTATGATACGTACTTACGTAGATAGTGTAGATGATAAAACATTACTTGTAACTGTTAATGTTCGAAACATATTTGTTGCGCATACCTCTGACAACCTCAATTTTGTCACGCTAAAATGACATGAAACCCAAATTGTTTGGTGCAGCCATTTTTATGCCATAATACAGAAGCCGAATGCCAAGCTACGATGTCGCGTGCATCATTGCTCTATTCGTTTTATGTGTGAATGTTGTACTTAATTGAGTTTAGGGAAGTCCAAATGAAGGAATTTAACATGAGATCTGGCATGCTATTAATGAATGGACGTTTTAGATGTGTATGTTAAAATCACCGACGAAGCTAAGACTAAAGATAGCCGAGAGTATAATTTTTTTTAACCTCAAGATAGTAAAAGTTGAGTTTTTTTTTAAATATACTAACTAAATAAGAACATATGATCCCTCAGCTCTGTCCCTGGTTAAAATGATGTGTTGGTAATGTGTTATTGAAAAGTGGATTTTAGAATGCTTAGACTAGGTTTATCAGTGACACTGGTGCAACCGGTTGGATGTACGAATTAACAAAAATGACCTATTAAATTAGCAAAAGTGCAAAAGCAACCCAACTCTCCTCCCGACCGGTTCACAACGTGCTTCTCAGATTGCACAGTCAACCTCTCCAAGTGTCACAATATTAGTAGTCACATAAAACAAAATGAAAAAGAATACCAATAATCTCAGATTTTTCATTCAATACTTGAAAAGGTATTTTTAAAACACAAGTATTAGTGAAATTCATCATCAATCTATAAGCTCAAAATGAGAATTAAAACAGCCTACGTTTGACCTTTTAAAAGATCTTGATGCAAAGTGGATTCATGTTTTCTTTGTGGGTTCATACTCAACAGATTCATCCTCTTTCATTAAAATTTCTTTGTGGGTTCATACTCAACAGATTCATCCTCTTTGATTAAAATGGAGTACAACGTGATTGTTGGTTTTGATAATGAATATGTTTGTTGCGGCTGTGAGATATATTAGTGCAATAATTTTAGGGTTAGGTGGTATAAATTTAATTTGGGCTGGTCATGTCTTGTGGGTTAGTATTTTTTATATGGGCTTAGATTATACAAAAATATAAAGAGTAATTGTTATGTAAATAACTAAAATTAAGTTGTTTACTGATTTAATTTTATTTAATACAAATTTTTGTAATTAAATGAAATAGTATTAAATAAGTAATATATATAAGTTAGGTTGGGTTATTGATAAATGGTAAAATGGTTATAATTAGTTGTATGTATTGGTTGTATAGTTAGAGAAGTAAGAAAATAATATTTTAATAAAAAGGTTTGATTGAATGAGGTTGTGAATAAAGATAACGGTGAACAAGAACGCGTATGACCGGACCCACTCACTTGAATAATTTTCAACAATATTATGTTCGATAAAAGCAAATATCATCCGTACGTACCTACTACTGTCCTTCAAATAAGAAAGATGTGTAACGTGCTTGGTAAAAGATTCCCGACATATAAAGACGCAAAAACTTTGGAGCAAAATCAGGAGGGTTCAATCGCAAAAAGACGCAATTCACTGTAGGATAGTTTGTCTTTCTCATTTAAAGGCTATGATATAGGTACCTTAACAGAATCCAAAGCGAATTAGGTTATATTACAAGTTGTTTCTAGTTCCATACACAAATGACCTGGGTGCAGGATGTAATTAAGCCTATAATCTCAAGCCAAGCCTGTCGCGCGCTTGTATGGACGGACCTTCGAACTAGTTTCTCTACCTTGAGTATATGGACATGTATTTGCTCTTTGGTCTCGCGGCACTTGTTCCAGTCACTTAAGTTTTTGTCTCTGTGACAATCATGAAGCACCGATATGCAATCAAAAACCCTAAATTTCTAGTACATTACATGGGTTTGTATATCACTTGTTTGTATTACTCACATATTTCAATTAGTTATTAATATGTATAGCACCTGCAGTATGTAATCTAAAACCGTAATTTTCCCCAACTCAACCCTTGTTCGCTACTTTTTATGTTTTAGGGTTTTATAAAACTAAAGATCTTTGAATCCAAAATTCAATGAAAGATGATAATAGTAAAAGAAACAACAACTACTAATCCATAAACCCTAGTAAAGGAACTAAACAACAACTATTATTTTAAAGAAACAACAAGCACTAGATCATCATAAGATATTATGTGTTTAGGCAGATGGTCCTGCACCACTTTGAACATCACATTGAATCCTTTGAAAAAAACCATCGTCAAACGCATCCCAATTCATATCTTCACCCAAAACCTTATCACCTCGTACCGGCACTTTCTCTCCACAGACTGGACACGTGGCAACAGCCTTAGCACCCAACACCTTGTCAACAAGACACTCCTTATGAAACAAATGCTTAAAGCCCATCTCCTTAACTTCTTTACCACCAACTAATTTGTCCAAGCAAAAACTACAACAATAATGAGTTTAAGGTCGTCCTTTTTCTAGGGTCGACTTAGTTGTCCCTATATTAAGGGGCCCCCACCAGTTTTACAAGAAAAACAAAGTCAAAATGGTTGTGGGGACAAAGTGGGTTCCAACCAACCTAGGGACGACTAAGTCGTCCCTAGGTGAAGAAAGTATATCTTTTATTTCTTTTAAATGTCTAAAATTATTTAAAATTAATATAAATATTTTTTTAAAAAAAGTTTAAAATTAAAGTGAGACCCATATAACCTAGGGACGACTTAGAAAATTTATTTTTCGCTGTTTTTTATCTATTTTAATTATTTAATACTTATTATTTAAAATTAATATAAATATTTTTTTTAAAAAAGTTTAAAACAAAGGTGGGGCCCTTGTAACCTATGGACGACTAAGTCGTCCCAAGGTGAAGGCAACTTTGTTTTTCCCAATTTTTATCTCTTTTAATTAAAATTATTTAAAATTATTTAAAATTATTTAAAATTAAGGGTGGTGGTGGTAGTGAGTTTGGTATGAGAGGATAAGAGTTTGTGAGGATAAGAGCTACCATAAATAAAGATAAAAATTTAGGGTCGACACATTTAGGGACGACTTAGTCGACCCTAGCTTTCTCGCCAACATTTTCCCGCCAAGGTTTTCCCGCGAACATTTTCCCGCCAACATTTTCGACTCATCAGTTTAACCTATAACGTATAACCGTAACATATGGACTCATCGGTTTAACCTATAACGTATAACCGTAACATATGGACTCATCGGTTGAACCTATAACGTATAACTGTAACATATGGACTCATCGGTTGAACCTATAACGTATAACCGTAACATATGGACTCATCGGTTTAACCTATAACGTATAACCGTAACTTATGGACTCATCGGTTTAACCTATAACGTATAACCGTAACATATGGACTCATCGGTTTAACCTATAACGTATAACCGTAGCATATCGACTCATCGGTTGAACCTATAACGTATAACCGTAACATATGGACTCATCGGTTGAACCTCTAACGTATAACCATAACATATAGACTCATCAGTTGAACCTATAACGTATAACTCTAGCAGATCGACTCATCGGTTGAACCTATAACGTATAACCATAACATATGAACTCATCGGTTGAACCTATAACGTATAACCGTAACATATGGACTCATCGGTTTAACCTATAACGTATAACCGTAAAATATGGACTCATCGGTTGAACCTCTAACGTATAACCGTAACATATCGACTCATCAGTTGAACCTATAACGTATAACCCTAGCAGATCGACTCATCGGTTGAACCTATAACGTATAACCGTAACATATGGACTCATCAGTTGAACCTATAACGTATAACCCTAGCATATCTACTCATCGCTTGAACCTATAACGTATAACCGTAACATATGGACTCATCGGTTTAACCTATAACGCATAACCATAACATATGGACTCATCGGTTTAACCTATAACGTATAACCGTAACATATGGACTCATCGGTTTAACCTATAACGTATAACCCTAGCATATCGACTCATCGGTTGAACCTATAACGTATAACCCTAGCATATTGACTCATCGGTTGAACCTATAACGTATAACCGTAACATATGGACTCATCGGTTGAACCTATAACATATAACCGTAACATATGGACTCATCGGTTGAACCTATAACGTATAACCGTAACATATGTACTCATCGGTTTAACCTATAACGTATAACCGTAACATATGGACTCATCGGTTGAACCTCTAACATATAACCGTGACATATCGACTCATCAGTTGAACCTATAACGTATAACCCTAGCAGATCGACTCATCGTCGATGAGTCATCGGTTGAACCTATAACGTATAACTGTAACATATGGACTCATCAGTTGAACCTATAACGTATAACCCTAGCAGATAGACTCATCGGTTGAACCTATAACGTATAACCGTAACATATGAACTCATTAGTTGAACCTATAACGTATAACCCTAACATATGGACTCATTGGTTGAACCTATAACGTATAACTGTAACATATGGACTCATCGGTTGAACCTATAACGTATAACCGTAATATATCGACTCATTAATTAGTTGAACCTATAACGTATAACCCTAGCAGATCGACTCATCGGTTGAACCTATAACGTATAACCGTAACATATGGACTCATCAGTTGAACCTATAACGTATAACCCTAACATATGGACTCATCGGTTGAACCTATAACGTATAACCGTAACATATGGACTCATCGGTTGAACCTCTAACGTATAACCGTAACATATCGACTCATTAATAAGTTGAACCTATAACGTATAACCCTAGCAGATCGACTCATCGGTTGAACCTATAACGTATAACCGTAACATATGGACTCATCAGTTGAACCTATAACGTATAACCCTAGCATATGGACTCATCGGTTGAACCTATAACGTATAACCGTAACATATGGACTCATCGGTTGAACCTCTAACGTATAACCGTAACATATCGACTCATTAATTAGTTGAACCTATAACGTATAACCCTAGCAGATCGACTCATCGGTCGAACCTATAACGTATAACCGTAACATATGGACTCATCAGTTGAACCTATAACGTATAACCCTAGCATATGGACTCATCGGTTGAACCTATAACGTATAACCGTAACATATGGACTCATCGGTTGAACCTCTAATGTATAACCGTAACATATCGACTCATTAATTAGTTGAACCTATAACGTATAACCCTAGCAGATCGACTAATCGGTTGAACCTATAACGTATAACCGTAACATATGGACTCATCAGTTGAACCTATAACGTATACCCTAGCATATGGACTCATCGGTTGAGCCTATAACGTATAACCGTAACATATGGACTCATCGGTTGAACCTCTAACGTATAACCGTAACATATCGACTCATTAATTAGTTGAACCTATAACGTATAACCCTAGCAGATCGACTCATCGTTTGAACCTATAACGTATAACCGTAACACATGGACTCATCATTTGAACCTATAACGTATAACCCTAGCATATCGACTCATTAATTAGTTGAACCTATAACGTATAACCCTAGCAGATCGACTCATCGGTCGAACCTATAACGTATAACCGTAACATATGGACTCATCAGTTGAACCTATAACGTATAACCCTAGCATATGGACTCATCGGTTGAACCTATAACGTATAACCATAACATATGGACTCATCGGTTGAACCTCTAATGTATAACCGTACCATATCGACTCATTAATTAGTTGAACCTATAACGTATAACCCTAGCAGATCGACTAATCGGTTGAACCTATAGCGTATAACCGTAACATATGGACTCATCAGTTGAACCTATAACGTATAACCCTAGCATATGGACTCATCGGTTGAGCCTATAACGTATAACCGTAACATATGGACTCATCGGTTGAACCTCTAACGTATAACCATAACATATCGACTCATTAATTAGTTGAACCTATGACGTATAACCCTAGCAGATCGACTCATCGGTTGAACCTATAACATCTAACCGTAACATATGGACTCATCATTTAAACCTATAACGTATAACCCTAGCATATGGACTCATCGGTTGAACCTATAACGTATAACCGTAACATATAGACTCATCGGTTGAACCTCTAACGTATAACCGTAACATATCGACTCATCAGTTGAACCTATAACATATAACCCTAGCAGATCGACTCATAGGTTGAACCTATAACGTATAACCGTAACATATCGACTCATCGGTTGAACCTATAACGTATAACCCTAGCATATGGACTCATCGGTTGAACCTATAACGTATAACCGTAACATATGGACTCGTCGGTTGAACCTCTAACGTATAACCGTAACATATCGACTCATTAGTTGAACCTATAATGTATAACCCTAGCAGATCGACTCATCGGTTGAACGTATAACGTATAACCATAACATATAGACTCATCGGTTGAACCTATAACGTATAACCGTAACATATGGACTCATCGGTTGAACCTATAACGTATAACCGTAACATATAGACTCATCGGTTGAACCTATAACGTATAACCGTAACATATGGACTCATCGGTTTAACGTATAACATATAACCGTAACATATGGACTCATCGGTTGAACCTCTAACATATAACTGTAACATATCGACTCATCAGTAGAACCTATAACGTATAACCCTAGCAAATCGACTCATCGGTTGAACCTATAACGTATAACTATAACATATGGACTCATCAGTTGAACCTATAACGTATAACCCTAGCAGATCAACTCATCGGTTGAACCTATAACGTATAACTGTAACATATGGACTCATCAGTTGAACCTATAACGTATAACCCTAGCAGATAGACTCATCGGTTGAACCTATAACGTATAACCGTAACATATGGACTCATTAGTTGAACCTATAACGTATAACTCTAACATATGGACTCATTGGTTGAACCTATAACGTATAACTGTAACATATGGACTCATCGGTTGAACCTATAACGTATAACCGTAACATATCGACTCATTAATTAGTTGAACCTATAACGTATAACCCTAGCAGATCGACTCATCGGTTGAACCTATAACGTATAACCGTAACATATGGACTCATCAGTTGAACCTATAACGTATAACCCTAGCATATGGACTCATCGGTTGAACCTATAACGTATAACCGTAACATATGGACTCATCGGTTGAACCTCTAACGTATAACCGTAACATATCGACTCATTAATTAGTTGAACCTATAACGTATAACCCTAGCAGATCGACTCATCGGTTGAACCTATAACGTATAACCGTAACATATGGACTCGTCAGTTGAACCTATAACGTATAACCCTAGCCTATGGACTCATCGGTTGAACCTATAACGTATAACCGTAACATATGGACTCATCGGTTGAACCTCTAACGTATAACCGTAACATATTGACTCATTAATTAGTTGAACCTATAACGTATAACCCTAGCAGATCGACTCATCGGTCAAACCTATAACGTATAACCGTAACATATGGACTCATCAGTTGAACCTATAACGTATAACCCTAGCATATGGACTCATCGGTTGAACCTATAACGTATAACTGTAACATATGGACTCATCGGTTGAACCTCTAATGTATAACCGTAACATATCGACTCATTAATTAGTTGAACCTATAACGTATAACCCTAGAAGATCGACTAATCGGTTGAACCTATAACGTATAACCGTAACATATGGACTCATCAGTTGAACCTATGACGTATAACCCTAGCATATGGACTCATCGGTTGAGCCTATAAAGTATAACCGTAAAATATGGACTCATCGGTTGAACCTCTAACGTATAACCGTAACATATCGACTCATTAATTAGTTGAACCTATAACGTATAACCCTAGCAGATCGACTCATCGGTTGAACCTATAACGTCTAACCGTAACATATGGACTCATCATTTGAACCTATAACGTATAACCCTAGCATATCGACTCATTAATTAGTTGAACCTATAACGTATAACCCTAGCAGATCGACTCATCGGTCGAACCTATAACGTATAACCGTAACATATGGACTCATCAGTTGAACCTATAACGTATAACCCTAGCATATGGACTCATCGGTCGAACCTATAACGTATAACCGTAACATATGGACTCATCGGTTGAACCTCTAATTTATAACCGTAACATATCGACTCATTAATTAGTTGAACCTATAACGTATAACCCTAGCAGATCGACTAATCGGTTGAACCTATTGCGTATAACCGTAACATATGGACTCATCAGTTGAACCTATAACGTATAACCCTAGCATATGGACTCATCGGTTGAGCCTATAACGTATAACCGTAACATATGGACTCATCGGTTGAACCTCTAACGTATAACCGTAACATATCGACTCATTAATTAGTTGAACCTATAACGTATAACCCTAGCAGATCGACTCATCGGTTGAACCTATAACGTCTAACCGTAACATATGGACTCATCATTTAAACCTATAACGTATAACCCTAGCATATGGACTCATCGGTTGAACCTATAACGTATAACCGTAACATATAGACTCATCGGTTGAACCTCTAACGTATAACCGTAACATATCGACTCATCAGTTGAACCTATAACATATAACCCTAGCAGATCGAGTCATAGGTTGAACCTATAACGTATAACCGTAACATATCGACTCATCGGTTGAACCTATAACGTATAACCCTAGCATATGGACTCATCGGTTGAACCTATAACGTATAACCGTAACATATGGACTCGTCGGTTGAACCTCTAACGTATAACCGTAACATATCGACTCATTAGTTGAACCTATAATGTATAACCCTAGCAGATCGACTCATCGGTTGAACGTATAACGTATAACCATAACATATAGACTAATCGGTTGAACCTATAACGTATAACCGTAACATATGGACTCATCGGTTGAACCTATAACGTATAACCGTAACATATGGACTCATCGGTTGAACCTATAACGTATAACCGTAACATATGGACTCATCGGTTTAACGTATAACATATAACCGTAACATATGGACTCATCGGTTGAACCTCTAACATATAACTGTAACATATCGACTCATCAGTTGAACCTATAACGTATAACCCTAGCAAATCGACTCATCGGTTGAACCTATAACGTATAACTATAAAATATGGACTCATCAGTTGAACCTATAACGTATAACCCTAGCAGATCGACTCATCGGTTGAACCTATAACGTATAACTGTAACATATGGACTCATCAGTTGAACCTATAACGTATAACCCTAGCAGATTGACTCATCGGTTGAACCTATAACGTATAACTGTAACATATGGACTCATTAGTTGAACCTATAACGTATAACCCTAACATATGGACTCATTGGTTGAACCTATAACGTATAACTGTAACATATGGACTCATCGGTTGAACCTATAACGTATAACCGTAACATATCGAATCATTAATTAGTTGAACCTATAACGTATAACCCTAGCAGATCGACTCATCGGTTGAACCTATAACGTATAACCGTAACATATGGACTCATCAGTTGAACCTATAACGTATAACCCTAGCATATGGACTCATCGGTTGAACCTATAACGTATAACCGTAACATATGGACTCATCGGTTGAACCTCTAACGTATAACCATAACATATCGACTCATTAATTAGTTGAACCTATAACGTATAACCCTAGCAGATCGACTCATCGGTTGAACCTATAACGTATAACCGTATCATATGGACTCATCAGTTGAACCTATAACGTATAACCCTATCATATGGACTCATCGGTTGAACCTATAACGTATAACCGTAACATATGGACTAATCGGTTGAACCTCTAACGTATAACCGTAACATATCGACTCATTAATTAGTTGAACCTATAACGTATAACCCTAGCAGATCGACTCATCAGTCGAACCTATAACGTATAACCGTAACATATGGACTCATCAGTTGAACCTATAACGTATAACCCTAGCATATGGACTCATCGGTTAAACCTATAATGTATAACCGTAACATATGGACTCATCGGTTGAACCTCTAATGTATAACCGTAACATATCGAATCATTAATTAGTTGAACCTATAAAGTATAACCCTAGCAGATCGACTAATCGGTTGAACCTATAACGTATAACCGTAACATATGGACTCATCAGTTGAACCTATAACGTATAACCCTAGCATATGGACTCATCGGTTGAGCCTATAACGTATAACCGTAACATATGGACTCATCGGTTGAACCTCTAACGTATAACCGTAACATATCGACTCATTAATTAGTTGAACCTATAACGTATAACCCTAGCAGATCGACTCATCGGTTGAACCTATAACGTATAACCGTAACATATGGACTCATCATTTGAACCTATAACGTATAACCCTAGCATATGGACTCATCGGTTGAACCTATAACGTATAACCGTAACATAAAGACTCATCGGTTGAACCCCTAACGTATAACCGTAACATATCGACTCATCAGTTGAACCTATAACATATAACCCTAGCAGATCGACTCATCGGTTGAACCTATAACGTATAACCGTAACATATCGACTCATCGGTTGAACCTATAACGTATAACCCTAGCATATGAACTCATCGGTTGAACCTATAACGTATAACCGTAACATATGGACTCATCGGTTGAACCTCTAACGTATAACCGTAACATATCGACTCATTAGTTGAACCTATAATGTATAACCCTAGCAGATCGACTCATCGGTTGAATGTATAACGTATAACCATAACATATGGACTAATCGGTTGAACCTATAACGTATAACCGTAACATATGGACTCATCGGTTGAACCTATAACGTATAACCGTAACATATGGACTCATCGGTTGAACCTATAACGTATAACCGTAACATATGGACTTATCGGTTTAACCTAAAACGTATAACCGTAACATATGGACTCATCGGTTGAACCTCTAACATATAACTGTAACATATCGACTCATCAGTTGAACCTATAACGTATAACCCTAGCAAATCGACTCATCGGTTGAACCTATAACGTATAACTATAACATATGGACTCGTCAGTTGAACCTATAACGTATAACCCTAGCAGATCGACTCATCGGTTGAACCTATAACATATAACCGTAACATATGGAATCATTAGTTGAACCTATAACGTATAACCCTAGCATATGGACTCATGGGTTGAACCTATAACGTATAACCGTAACATATGGACACATCGGTTGAACCTCTAACGTATAACTGTAACATATCGACTCATTAATTAGTTGAACCTATAACGTATAACCCTAGCAGATCGACTCATCGGTTGAACCTATAACGTATAACCGTAACATATGGACTCATCAGTTGAACCTATAACGTATAACCGTAACATATCGACTCATTAATTAGTTGAACATATAACGTATAGCCCTAGCAGATCGACTCATCGGTTGAACCTATAACGTATAACCGTAAAATATGGACTCATCAGTTGTACCTATAACGTATAACCCTAGCATATGGACTCATTGGTTGAACCTATAACGTATAACCGTAACATATGGACTCATCGGTTGAACCTCTAACGTATAACCGTAACATATCGACTCATTAATTAGTTGAACCTATAACGTATAACCCTAGCATATCGACTCATCGGTTGAACCTATAACGTATAACCGTAACATATGGACTCATCAGTTGAACCTATAACGTATAACCCTAGCATATGGACTCATCGGTTGAACCTATAACGTATAACCGTAACATATGGACTCATCGGTTGAACCTCTAACGTATAACCGTAACATATTGACTCATTAATTAGTTGAACCTATAACGTATAACCCTAGCAGATCGACTCATCGGTCGAACCTATAACGTATAACGGTAACATATGGACTCATCAGTTGAACCTATAACGTATAACCCTAGCATATGGACTCATCGGTTGAACCTATAACGTATAACTGTAACATATGGACTCATCGGTTGAACCTCTAATGTATAACCGTAACATATCGACTCATTAATTAGTTGAACCTATAATGTATAACCCTAGCAGATCGACTAATCGGTTGAACCTATAACGTATAACCGTAACATATGGACTCATCAGTTGAACCTATAACGTATAACCCTAGCATATGGACTCATCGGTTGAGCCTATAAAGTATAACCGTAAAATATGGACTCATCGGTTGAACCTCTAACGTATAACCGTAAGATATCGACTCATTAATTAGTTGAACCTATAACGTATAACCCTAGCAGATCGACTCATCGGTTGAACCTATAACGTCTAACCGTAACATATGGACTCATCATTTGAACCTATAACGTATAACCCTAGCATATCGACTCATTAATTAGTTGAACCTATAACGTATAACCCTAGCAGATCGACTCATCGGTCGAACCTATAACGTATAACCGTCACATATGGACTCATCAGTTGAACCTATAACGTATAACCCTAGCATATGGACTCATCGGTCGAACCTATAACGTATAACCGTAACATATGGACTCATCGGTTGAACCTCTAATTTATAACCGTAACATATCGACTCATTAATTAGTTGAACCTATAACGTATAACCCTAGCAGATCGACTAATCGGTTGAACCTCTTGCGTATAACCGTAACATATGGACTCATCAGTTGAACCTATAACGTATAACCCTAGCATATGGACTCATCGGTTGAGCCTATAACGTATAACCGTAACATATGGACTCATCGGTTGAACCTCTAACGTATAACCGTAACATATCGACTCATTAATTAGTTGAACCTATAACGTATAACCCTAGCAGATCGACTCATCGGTTGAACCTATAACGTCTAACCGTAACATATGGACTCATCATTTAAACCTATAACGTATAACCCTAGCATATGGACTCATCGGTTGAACCTATAACGTATAACCGTAACATATAGACTCATCGGTTGAACCTCTAACGTATAACCGTAACATATCGACTCATCAGTTGAACCTATAACATATAACCCTAGCAGATCGACTTATAGGTTGAACCTATAACGTACAACCGTAACATATCGACTCATCGGTTGAACCTATAACGTATAACCCTAGCATATGGACTCATCGGTTGAACCCGTATAACCTTAACATATGGACTCGTCGGTTGAAACTCTAACGTATAACCGTAACATATCGACTCATTAGTTGAACCTATAATGTATAACCCTAGCAGATCGACTCATCGGTTGAACGTATAACGTATAACCATAACATATAGACTAATCGGTTGAACCTATAACGTATAACCGTAACATATGGACTCATCGGTTGAACCTATAACGTATAACCGTAACATATGGACTCATCGGTTGAACCTATAACGTATAACCGTAACATATGGACTCATCGGTTTAACGTATAACATATAACCGTAACATATGGACTCATCGGTTGAACCTCTAACATATAACTGTAACATATCGACTCATCAGTTGAACCTATAACGTATAACCCTAGCAAATCGACTCATCGGTTGAACCTATAACGTATAACTATAACATATGGACTCATCAGTTGAACCTATAACGTATAACCCTAGCAGATCGACTCATCGGTTGAACCTATAACGTATAACTGTAACATATGGACTCATCAGTTGAACCTATAACGTATAACCCTAGCAGATCGACTCATCGGTTGAACCTATAACGTATAACTGTAACATACGGACTCATTAGTTGAACCTATAACGTATAACCCTAACATATGGACTCATTGGTTGAACCTATAACGTATAACTGTAACATATGGACTCATCGGTTGAACCTATAACGTATAACCGTAACATATCGAATCATTAATTAGTTGAACCTATAACGTATAACCCTAGCAGATCGACTCATCGGTTGAACCTATAACGTATAACCGTAACATATGGACTCATCAGTTGAACCTATAACGTATAACCCTAGCATATGGACTCATCGGTTGAACCGATAACGTATAACCGTAACATATGGACTCATCGGTTGAACCTCTAACGTATAACCATAACATATCGACTAATTAATTAGTTGAACCTATTACGTATAACCCTAGCAGATCGACTCATCGGTTGAACCTATAACGTATAACCGTATCATATGGACTCATCAGTTGAACCTATAACGTATAACCCTAGCATATGGACTCATCGGTTGAACCTATAACGTATAACCGTAACATATGGACTCATCGGTTGAACCTCTAATGTATAACCGTAACATATCGAATCATTAATTAGTTGAACCTATAAAGTATAACCCTAGCAGATCGACTAATCGGTTGAACCTATAACGTATAACCGTAACATATGGACTCATCAGTTGAACCTATAACGTATAACCCTAGCATATGGACTCATCGGTTGAGCCTATAACGTATAACCGTAACATATGGACTCATCGGTTGAACCTCTAACGTATAACCGTAACATATCGACTCATTAATTAGTTGAACCTATAACGTATAACCCTAGCAGATCGACTCATCGGTTGAACCTATAACGTATAACCGTAACATATGGACTCATCAGTTGAACCTATAACGTATAACCCTAGCATATGGACTCATCGGTTGAGCCTATAAAGTATAACCGTAAAATATGGTCTCATCGGTTGAACCTCTAACGTATAACCGTAACATATAGACTCATTAATTAGTTGAACCTATAACGTATAACCCTAGCAGATCGACTCATCGGTTGAACCTATAACGTCTAACCGTAACATATGGACTCATCATTTGAACCTATAACGTATAACCCTAGCATATCGACTCATTAATTAGTTGAACCTATAACGTATAACCCTAGCAGATCGACTCATCGGTCGAACCTATAACGTATAACCGTCACATATGGACTCATCAGTTGAACCTATAACGTATAACCCTAGCATATGGACTCATCGGTCGAACCTATAACGTATAACCGTAACATATGGACTCATCGGTTGAACCTCTAACGTATAACCCTAACATATCGACTCATTAATTAGTTGAACCTATAACGTATAACCCTAGCAGATCGACTCATCGGTTGAACCTATAACGTCTAACCGTAACATATGGACTCATCATTTAAACCTATAACGTATAACCCTAGCATATGGACTCATCGGTTGAACCTATAACGTATAACCGTAACATATAGACTCATCGGTTGAACCTCTAACGTATAACCGTAACATATCGACTCATCAGTTGAACCTATAACATATAACCCTAGCAGATCGACTCATAGGTTGAACCTATAACGTACAACCGTAACATATCGACTCATCGGTTGAACCTATAACGTATAACCCTAGCATATGGACTCATCGGTTGAACCTATAACGTATAACCGTAACATATGGACTCGTCGGTTGAAACTCTAACGTATAACCGTAACATATCGACTCATTAGTTGAACCTATAATGTATAACCCTAGCAGATCGACTCATCGGTTGAACGTATAACGTATAACCATAACATATAGACTAATTGGTTGAACCTATAACGTATAACCGTAACATATGGACTCATCGGTTGAACCTATAACGTATAACCGTAACATATGGACTCATCGGTTGAACCTATAACGTATAACCGTAACATATGGACTCATCGGTTTAACGTATAACATATAACCGTAACATATGGACTCATCGGTTGAACCTCTAACATATAACTGTAACATATCGACTCATCAGTTGAACCTATAACGTATAACCCTAGCAAATCGACTCATCGGTTGAACCTATAACGTATAACTATAACATATGGACTCATCAGTTGAACCTATAACGTATAACCCTAGCAGATCGACTCATCGGTTGAACCTATAACGTATAACTGTAACATATGGACTCATCAGTTGAACCTATAACGTATAACCCTAGCAGATCGACTCATCGGTTGAACCTATAACGTATAACTGTAACATATGGACTCATTAGTTGAACCTATAACGTATAACCCTAACATATGGACTCATTGGTTGAACCTATAACGTATAACTGTAACATATGGACTCATCGGTTGAACCTATAACGTATAACCGTAACATATCGAATCATTAATTAGTTGAACCTATAACGTATAACCCTAGCAGATCGACTCATCGGTTGAACCTATAACGTATAACCGTAACATATGGACTCATCAGTTGAACCTATAACGTATAACCCTAGCATATGGACTCATCGGTTGAACCTATAACGTATAACCGTAACATATGGACTCATCGGTTGAACCTCTAACGTATAACCATAACATATCGACTCATTAATTAGTTGAACCTATTACGTATAACCCTAGCAGATCGACTCATCGGTTGAACCTATAACGTATAACCGTATCATATGGACTCATCAGTTGAACCTATAACGTATAACCCTAGCATATGGACTCATCGGTTGAACCTATAACGTATAACCGTAACATATGGACTCATCGGTTGAACCTCTAACGTATAACCGTAACATATCGACTCATTAATTAGTTGAACCTATAACGTATAACCCTAGCAGATCGACTCATCGGTCGAACCTATAACGTATAACCGTAACATATGGACTCATCAGTTGAACCTATAACGTATAACCCTAGCATATGGACTCATCGGTTAACCTATAATGTATAACCGTAACATATGGATTCATCGGTTGAACCTCTAATGTATAACCGTAACATATCGAATCATTAATTAGTTGAACCTATAAAGTATAACCCTAGCAGATCGACTAATCGGTTGAACCTATAACGTATAACCGTAACATATGGACTCATCAGTTGAACCTATAACGTATAACCCTAGCATATGGACTCATCGGTTGAGCCTATAACGTATAACCGTAACATATGGACTCATCGGTTGAACCTCTAACGTATAACCGTAACATATCGACTCATTAATTAGTTGAACCTATAACGTATAACCCTAGCAGATCGACTCATCGGTTGAACCTATAACGTATAACCGTAACATATGGACTCATCATTTGAACCTATAATGTATAACCCTAGCATATGGGCTCATCGGTTGAACCTATAACGTATAACCGTAACATATAGACTCATCGGTTGAACCCCTAACGTATAACCGTAACATATCGACTCATCAGTTGAACCTATAACATATAACCCTAGCAGATCGACTCATCGGTTGAACCTATAACGTATAACCGTAACATATCGACTCATCGGTTGAACCTATAACGTATAACCCTAGCATATGAACTCATCGGTTGAACCTATAACGTATAACCGTAACATATGGACTCATCGGTTGAACCTCTAACGTATAACCGTAACATATCGACTCATTAGTTGAACCTATTATGTATAACCCTAGCAGATCGACTCATCGGTTGAACGTATAACGTATAACCATAACATATGGACTAATCGGTTGAACCTATAACGTATAACCGTAACATATGGACTCATCGGTTGAACCTATAACGTATAACCGTAACATATGGACTCATCGGTTGAACCTATAACGTATAACCGTAACATATGGACTCATCGGTTTAACCTAAAACGTATAACCGTAACATATGGACTCATCGGTTGAACCTCTAACATATAACTGTAACATATCGACTCATCAGTTGAACCTATAACGTATAACCCTAGCAAATCGACTCATCGGTTGAACCTATAACGTATAACTATAACATATGGACTCGTCAGTTGAACCTATAACGTATAACCCTAGCAGATCGACTCATCGGTTGAACCTATAACATATAACCGTAACATATGGAATCATTAGTTGAACCTATAACGTATAACCCTAGCATATGGACTCATGGGTTGAACCTATAACGTATAACCGTAACATATGGACACATCGGTTGAACCTCTAACGTATAACTGTAACATATCGACTCATTAATTAGTTGAACCTATAACGTATAACCCTAGCAGATCGACTCATCGGTTGAACCTATAACGTATAACCGTAACATATGGACTCATCATTTGAACCTATAACGTATAACCCTAGCATATCGACTCATTAATTAGTTGAACCTATAACGTATAACCCTAGCAGATCGACTCATCGGTCGAACCTATAACGTATAACCGTCACATATGGACTCATCAGTTGAACCTATAACGTATAACCCTAGCATATGGACTCATCGGTCGAACCTATAACGTATAACCGCAACATATGGACTCATCGGTTGAACCTCTAATTTATAACCGTAGCATATCGACTCATTAATTAGTTGAACCTATAACGTATAACCCTAGCAGATCGACTAATCGGTTGAACCTCTTGCGTATAACCGTAACATATGGACTCATCAGTTGAACCTATAACGTATAACCCTAGCATATGGACTCATCGGTTGAGCCTATAACGTATAACCGTAACATATGGACTCATCGGTTGAACCTCTAACGTATAACCGAAACATATCGACTCATTAATTAGTTGAACCTATAACGTATAACCCTAGCAGATCGACTCATCGGTTGAACCTATAACGTCTAACCGTAACATATGGACTCATCATTTAAACCTATAACGTATAACCCTAGCATATGGACTCATCGGTTGAACCTATAACGTATAACCGTAACATATAGACTCATCGGTTGAACCTCTAACGTATAACCGTAACATATCGACTCATCAGTTGAACCTATAACATATAACCCTAGCAGATCGACTCATAGGTTGAACCTATAACGTACAACCGTAACATATCGACTCATCGGTTGAACCTATAACGTATAACCCTAGCATATGGACTCATCGGTTGAACCTATAACGTATAACCGTAACATATGGACTCGTCGGTTGAAACTCTAACGTATAACCGTAACATATCGACTCATTAGTTGAACCTATAATGTATAACCCTAGCAGATCGACTCATCGGTTGAACGTATAACGTATAACCATAACATATAGACTAATTGGTTGAACCTATAACGTATAACCGTAACATATGGACTCATCGGTTGAACCTATAACGTATAACCGTAACATATGGACTCATCGGTTGAACCTATAACGTATAACCGTAACATATGGACTCATCGGTTTAACGTATAACATATAACCGTAACATATGGACTCATCGGTTGAACCTCTAACATATAACTGTAACATATCGACTCATCAGTTGAACCTATAACGTATAACCCTAGCAAATCGACTCATCGGTTGAACCTATAACGTATAACTATAACATATGGACTCATCAGTTGAACCTATAACGTATAACCCTAGCAGATCGACTCATCGGTTGAACCTATAACGTATAACTGTAACATATGGACTCATCAGTTGAACCTATAACGTATAACCCTAGCAGATCGACTCATCGGTTGAACCTATAACGTATAACTGTAACATATGGACTCATTAGTTGAACCTATAACGTATAACCCTAACATATGGACTCATTGGTTGAACCTATAACGTATAACTGTAACATATGGACTCATCGGTTGAACCTATAACGTATAACCGTAACATATCGAATCATTAATTAGTTGAACCTATAACGTATAACCCTAGCAGATCGACTCATCGGTTGAACCTATAACGTATAACCGTAACATATGGACTCATCAGTTGAACCTATAACGTATAACCCTATCATATGGACTCATCGGTTGAACCTATAACGTATAACCGTAACATATGGACTCATCGGTTGAACCTCTAACGTATAACCATAACATATCGACTCATTAATTAGTTGAACCTATTACGTATAACCCTAGCAGATCGACTCATCGGTTGAACCTATAACGTATAACCGTATCATATGGACTCATCAGTTGAACCTATAACGTATAACCCTAGCATATGGACTCATCGGTTGAACCTATAACGTATAACCGTAACATATGGACTCATCGGTTGAACCTCTAACGTATAACCGTAACATATCGACTCATTAATTAGTTGAACCTATAACGTATAACCCTAGCAGATCGACTCATCGGTCGAACCTATAACGTATAACCGTAACATATGGACTCATCAGTTGAACCTATAACGTATAACCCTAGCATATGGACTCATCGGTTAAACCTATAATGTATAACCGTAACATATGGATTCATCGGTTGAACCTCTAATGTATAACCGTAACATATCGAATCATTAATTAGTTGAACCTATAAAGTATAACCCTAGCAGATCGACTAATCGGTTGAACCTATAACGTATAACCGTAACATATGGACTCATCAGTTGAACCTATAACGTATAACCCTAGCATATGGACTCATCGGTTGAGCCTATAACGTATAACCGTAACATATGGACTCATCGGTTGAACCTCTAACGTATAACCGTAACATATCGACTCATTAATTAGTTGAACCTATAACGTATAACCCTAGCAGATCGACTCATCGGTTGAACCTATAACGTATAACCGTAACATATGGACTCATCATTTGAACCTATAACGTATAACCCTAGCATATGGACTCATCGGTTGAACCTATAACGTATAACCGTAACATATAGACTCATCGGTTGAACCCCTAACGTATAACCGTAACATATCGACTCATCAGTTGAACCTATAACATATAACCCTAGCAGATCGACTCATCGGTTGAACCTATAACGTATAACCGTAACATATCGACTCATCGGTTGAACCTATAACGTATAACCCTAGCATATGAACTCATCGGTTGAACCTATAACGTATAACCGTAACATATGGACTCATCGGTTGAACCTCTAACGTATAACCGTAACATATCGACTCATTAGTTGAACCTATTATGTATAACCCTAGCAGATCGACTCATCGGTTGAACGTATAACGTATAACCATAACATATGGACTAATCGGTTGAACCTATAACGTATAACCGTAACATATGGACTCATCGGTTGAACCTATAACGTATAACCGTAACATATGGACTCATCGGTTGAACCTATAACGTATAACCGTAACATATGGACTCATCGGTTTAACCTAAAACGTATAACCGTAACATATGGACTCATCGGTTGAACCTCTAACATATAACTGTAACATATCGACTCATCAGTTGAACCTATAACGTATAACCCTAGCAAATCGACTCATCGGTTGAACCTATAACGTATAACTATAACATATGGACTCGTCAGTTGAACCTATAACGTATAACCCTAGCAGATCGACTCATCGGTTGAACCTATAACATATAACCGTAAGATATGGAATCATTAGTTGAACCTATAACGTATAACCCTAGCATATGGACTCATGGGTTGAACCTATAACGTATAACCGTAACATATGGACACATCGGTTGAACCTCTAACGTATAACTGTAACATATCGACTCATTAATTAGTTGAACCTATAACGTATAACCCTAGCAGATCGACTCATCGGTTGAACCTATAACGTATAACCGTAACATATGGACTCATCAGTTGAACCTATAACGTATAACCGTAACATATCGACTCATTAATTAGTTGAACATATAACGTATAACCCTAGCAGATCGACTCATCGGTTGAACCTATAACGTATAACCGTAACATATGGACTCATCAGTTGAACCTATAACGTATAACCCTAGCATATGGACTCATCGGTTGAACCTATAACGTATAACCGTAACATATGGACTCATCGGTTGAACCTCTAACGTATAACCGTAACATATCGACTCATTAATTAGTTGAACCTATAACGTATAACCCTAGCATATCGACTCATCGGTTGAACCTATAACGTATAACCGTAACATATGGACTCATCGGTTGAACCTATAACGTATAACCCTAGCATATTGACTCATCGGTTGAACCTATAACGTATAACCGTAACATATGGACTCATCGGCTGAACCTCTAACGTATAACTGTAACATATCGACTCATTAATTAGTTGAACCTATAACGTATAACCCTAGCAGATCGACTCATCGGTTGAACCTATAACGTATAACCGTAACATATGGACTCATCAGTTGAACCTATAACGTATAACCCTAGCATATGGACTCATCGGTTGAGCCTATAACATATAACCGTAACATATGGACTCATCGGTTGAACCTCTAACGTATAACCGTAACATATCGACTCATTAATTAGTTGAACCTATAACGTATAACCCTAGTAGATCGACTCGTCGGTTGAACCTATAACGTATAACCGTAACATATGGACTCATCAGTTGAACCTATAACGTATAACCCTAGCATATGGACTCATCGGTTGAACCTATAACGTATAACCGTAACATATAGACTCATCGGTTGAACCTATAACGTATAACCGTAACATATGGACTCATCAGTTGAACCTATAACGTATAACCCTAGCATATGGACTCATCGGTTGAACCTATAACGTATAACCGTAACATATGGACTCATCGGTTGAACCTCTAACGTATAACCGTAACATATCGACTCATTAGTTGAACCTATAATGTATAACCCTAGCAGACCGACTCATCGGTTGAACGTATAACGTATAACCGTAACATATGGACTAATCGGTTGAACCTATAACGTATAACCGTAACATATGGACTCGTCGGTTATTAATTATTACAAACTAAGTATAACGTATATTTTAATATTAATTATAATAATTTTTTGATTTTTATTATTAATTTATATTATCAATTTTATTACATATATAGAAGCTATAATGTAAAAATCCCTGAAAAATACTTAGGGACGACTTTGTCGTCCCTAAATATCAAAGGAAGTCGTCTCTAAAAAACCCTCCAAAACACTTAGCGAAAATTTATAAAACTTGAAAACTTTGGCCAAAATTTAAATAACTCGCTTGGGTTAAGCTTGCGTTGGAACTCCAACTGAGGTTGCTGTATATAAAATACAAGAACAGGATCAAGAAAAATTATTATTCGAAATATCAGACGCCCGCACTGGCACAAGAACATGTACCATCGGAGAGTGTGTGGGACAATAGAACCGAAGGTGAGTGGGCTGACTTGGTTGAGTGGTGGTCAGAGCCAAAGAGGGTGGCAAGAAGTCAGGTTAATACTGTTAATCATTCCAAAAACATGGTACCGACCACTCAAGGCAAAAAACCATTCGCCCGAGGAAGGAATGAATACGTAAGACTTTATAATTTTTATGATTTTATTTAAAAGCGTTTATATTGTTTATTTATTATAGCTCGTTATTAATTTATTTGATATTTACAGAAAGTCAAGTAAGGGGTCTACGAGGACCTGGTTGAAACATGGAGGAAGGGGCACTCAAGTAATGGCACGTTTAAAAGTAAAGAAAACGAGGAAAGATATGTAAGTAATATATAACTCTTTACATGCCTTAGTAACTAATTTCATTTGTTTTAAACCGTTTTTTTTCTTTCCCAGCTGAAGATGAAAGCCCTTAGTGACCAAGTTAAAGCCAAGATCATCCCGCCCATGTCTGATAAAGAAATAGTGGCTCAAATCATGCCTAGTCAAAATAAGCAAAATGTGTCAGGACAAGACAGGAAGTTACCGGGTGGTGCCAATAACACTTCTCGCAGGTTATATATCCTCAATAAAACAAAATGTAAATCAATTGTTCATATTTATGTCTTGTTGTATATAATGAAAAATTGTTGTTGTAACTTATCGCAGGCGCGGTGCTCCAGTTCGACCTAATTTTCCCTCTCGTGGTGAATTTCAGGAAATGATGGAACGACATGAGCAACAGATGGAGCTGATGAGGAAAGAGAATCAGGAGGCGCAGCAACAGGCTTACTTGGCAGCGTTAAAGGCAGATGCAGCGCAACAATATACTCAGACGTCGTACCAGCATATGGCGCAATATCAGAGTCAATTGGGTGAGTTTTCCAGAACTACAACTCATCAAATACTGATCATCCAATTAACCCTCCTACTTTTGTGCCCCCGCCCCGACCCTTTGTTATGCCCACCCTAGCTCCTGATTGGGCTCATTTAGTCCAACCCCCTATCCTTGGGCACAACCATTGCAACCTCCTTCCATCGATCCATACCGACCATCTCCAACCACTCCAACCTCCCTATACCGACACTTATCCTATTACTCCCGTCACCAACAACACATTTAACCATTGTTATCGTCCCACCACACACTCGACTCATGAGATCGGCTCTACTTCACAATCCATACCCGGAGGTTCTCGTGTAATCATAAATCCACATCAGCACGGTTACCGGTCCGTTGACGAGTTGGGTCGAGATAGGAATGTACAAAACCGTGGTGACGACTTATCAGGCGATGACGAGGGGGATGACGAGGGTTATGTCGGGGGGATGACGAGGGGGTGACGAGGGGGATGACGAGGAGCAAGGTGACTTTTCACCTAACGAGGATGAGGAGGACGAGTAGAGGTTGTGGTAGTATTATTTCTTATTATGCATGTTTAATAAAGTTTGAGACTTGTAGCGTGTGAAACATTTGATTTAGGATGAATAAGTGTATTTGATGAATATTGTATCGTGATGTTGGATAATTTATCTTAATATGGTATTGTAACGTTTACTGATTTGTTATTATTCTGTATTTGTCGAATTCAGCCATTTTGAATTGTGGGTTTTGTCCGGAAAAAGTTCCGGAAAAAATCTGGAAACTGCAAAACTGCCCAGTTTTTTTTTAGCCCCCAGGTACACCTAGGGACGACTTAGTCGTCCCTAGGTTAGCCAAATTCCACCAGATTTTAACCCTAGGGACGACTAGGTTTCAAAATTGTCCAGGTATCAAAACCTAGGGACGACTTTGAAACCTAGGGACGACTAAGTCATCCCTAGGATTATATTTAACTTTTTTTTAAATGTTTTTATTAATTTGTATAAAAAAGATTTTATTAAAAATAATTAAAAAAAGAATTTTTATTAAAAATTTTAGAAAGGTTATTTTTATCAAAATCCTAGGGACGACTTTGTCGACCCTAAGTTGCAAAGGCAAGTCGTCCCTAGGTTAGTCAATATATTTAACGTAGTGGATTGTGGGACCCATGAAGTCGTCCCTAGGTTTCAAAGGGTAGGTCGTACCTAGAATTCTAGAGACGATTTTTTAGGCACAAAAGCCTAGGGTCGACTTAGTCGTCCTTAGGTGTTTAGAGTCGAAAAATGGCCTATCTAGGGACGAATAAGTCGTCCCTAGGCTTCAAAATTGTTGTAGTGAAATGTGACATTTTTGATCTTAAGGTGGTGTCTTTACTGTTGGTAAGGCTTTAATGGCTAGTTTTGATCGCTTGTTTTGTTTTTCGCGATGAAATGCTGCAATGGAGGCGAGGGTGGAGATTAGTTTTGGTTATGATCTGAGTAAATCGATCGTTAGGTCACCAATTTGGCGTATTTTCTTGTGATAGGGTGGGATACGTCCTTTTCCTTTGGAGCTTGACATTGTGAGTTAATGAATTTCTATGAAATGAAATGCTTCATGGCGTTATATATATATATACAGCAGACCCTAACATCACCAAGATCCACAAATGTTTTTAACATTGATATAAGATAATTTAAAAGTGAATTTGGACCAAGAGTGAAAAACATTTCGATGGACTTGGTGCATTTTAGATTCACTTAAAAAATCGATGTTTTTTACAAAAATTAACATTATATTAAAAAAATTTATAGGTGTCTCGGCCACCGGGGACACTCCTGACTCTGTCCCTATACTAAAGGATGAGCATTGAGCACATTGCTGATACCTAACCCAAACTGAATTTGTGATACTGCTTTTTTTAAAGGTTATTATGCATACAAGTTATTAAAGTTCACACGAATGCGCGCCTAAGTTAATGTAGTTTTAGTTTATTCACTTTCATTACTAAGTTATGAACCATTACTTTTGGGTTAGTGAACGTCACTTAACTTGTAAAGATGCGACATTTATGTTACTTAACTTATAAAAAAATATATGTTTGGGTTACTCGAATTAACACTAAATTATAGTGACGGAAAAATTTAGTAACTTAAGTGAACAAAATAAAACTTTAATTACTTAGACGAACATTTATGTAAACTTTACTAACTTCTTTATATATTAACTTTTTTTATAGAGAATGAAGGGGAGTACCGGTATCGTAGCGAATGAGATACGGGTAACAAACCGTTATTAGTATCTGATATCATGAAATCGATACCTATCCCGTATCTCCTTTTTTAAACGAAAAGAAAATTCCATATATCATTCTAGTAACTATATTCGACTATATTTAACGGATTCAAAAAATATGACAAAACGTTTATTTTGCGTGATTTTGAGTCAAAGAGTTTTTCAGTGCGCAACCAACAATTAAGTGAACATATCACTAACATAATCGTAGCTGAAAAACGTTCAAAAACATACTAAAAGCATATGAAATCGTTCATATAAAAAACCCGATTTCAACACTCGAGTGTTCATTTTTCACTATAATCATCCTAAATTGATTCACCAATATTAGATTGCGGTTTGCTCAACAGTCGTGTCATCTCTCTGGATGAAACCGAAAAAGATGTAGATTGTTGATTAGAGTGATTAATAGTTGGTTGTGAATTCTATAGGTGTCACAATAAGCTCCGGGATAATTTTTTTTGTCAAAAAATGAGATGTTTGCTTTTCTTACGATTTTTATTTTACATGGAACGTCCCAACATGTGTTTGTATTACACCATCCGTTTCATATTAGTAGTATTTGAGTGTCTCATATTAAATCATACTATCTTATAAAGCATATTAGACACTCTCCCTTATTAAATGCTAAAATTTTAAGTAATCCAATAAATAAATCCTAATGTACAACTTAATGCTGCAAATAACAAAATAAGCTTTGAGTAATACAACTTATTAATGCCTAATATACAACTTTAAAGCCTGCAAATGCTATTGATTTGAAGAACTTGAAAACTCTAACTTATAATAATATATGCATTGTGTACAACAAAAACAAACATAATTAAATGATAATTAATACTATAATTAAAATAATCCATCATCAAAATTTACAAACAAAATAACACATTGTGCAAACACCATTCCAACCTATTGTTTAAACCGATTTGTTAAAGAAAAACTCAATTAAAAAATAAAAGTTGTGGTTGAAAGTGAGCAACAATAGTGGTGGTGAAAGATATATTCCAACAATGATCCAGCTCTCATTGACGCTTTGATGTGAGCATCGACGCAAAACGATAACTCGGCAAAGGCAACGGTGGTGGTGAAAGATTCCGCAACTCAGTTGCTCCAAAAAAGAGTTGATATGCACCACAACTTGTAATATATATATATATATATATATATATATATATATATATATATATATATATATATATATATATATATATATATATATATATATATATATATATATATATATATATATATATATATATATATATATATATATATATATATATATATATATATATATATATATATATATATATATATATAAACTGTTGCTCCGGATTTTTTATTAAATATTCAATGTTTCCAATATTGTATAATGTTTTCCTCTATATGCACTAAACATCTAACACCAAAAGAATAGACGGTGTATTTTTCACACAATGTATTTTGTTTAACCACATATTATAACCATTTAAATAAACTATTTCAGAGTGATAAACGGTGTATATAAAAAAACGTATCCATGCTTTCTAAGATACAAGCTAATATTCTGCTTACCGGCGTAAGATAAACATGGTGCTTTGTAATTATAAAGTGACTAATTTTTAAAGTTATCTTTAATTGTCAAGATTGGAATTGGAATTCACCATTATACAATAAGCCAATAAGGTAACGGCGTATTGCGGTAGCGGATACCTCGAAGCTAAAACTGTTGAAGTGCGACATTTTGAAATTGTCACAACAAAATATGTATAATCGTAAAACATTGCATGCGAAAAGTTTTAATGTCAAGGTACCCGCATTCGCACCGCGCGGGTACCCTGCTAGTATCAATTACAATAAATGACTAAATTTTGACAACTAAATTTCTTGTTTTGCCCTTTGAATATATAATCTAAATTTTGACAATTAAATGTTGGTATAATTATCATTTGATTATAAGAATATACTTCTCCTAAATTTATGTGTTTTAACTTAATAGACACTTATTATAAGACGGAGGAGTAGCAAACTAATTTAAAAACACGACTATTTAAATTTCAATAGTGGCTTTAAATTGACAATCAACTGAAAAATCGTTTCTTAACAAATCATCGACTATGCTACCAACAGTTGTCGAATGTTGAAGTGTTAAGATTTGCAGTGAGTTTTCTTTATATTTTTTGTAGCAACAAATCCAATGAGTTTTTTTAACTTTTGTTTATGATTGCATCTCATATATAATTTTAACATTTATGGTTCGAGGTCAGACTGATAGCTACCAATGGAGGTTCAACCTTATTAAGAACAATCATATTGAAGGTAAAGTTAGTATAATGTTTGTGATCTGGTAGATATTTTCTTAAGAGTATATTTATCTTAGAATTTAAATAAAAGTGCCTTTGTGATATGAATCTATTCACATCAATTGTTTGATGAGAGGTGATTGAACAAACTAAAGCCAGTTTTAAAAAGTTAATCGGTAAAATTGAACCAGAACTCGGTTGCTCGACTAAAACACAGTTTGATTTATTGTAATACTTTGGCGAAAGAAGAAATATAATGCCACTAAAGAATTTTTTGTTTTGCATACACTTCCTATTATTAATATATATATCAATTGGCGTAAGAAACGACATCGTTTCACTAACGGCAAAAAATATTAAAGCCCACCAACGAAAAAGATTGGATCGAGCCTAAGATCATCCGATTAATAAAAAAATGTAAACAGTATTTACGAAATGAACCTCTAAACTTGCAAAAAATTACAAAAACTACCTTCAGTCATATAAATAGCATATATCTATTAATTCATTCACAGAAAGATATACAACCGAAAAGACTTTCAATTGCGACAAAACTGAGCTAAGTATTACAATACCTTAGACATGCATATGATTTTATAAGAGTATTTAAAGTTTAACATATCTTATAACGATAAAAGAAACGTGTAATTCTATAAAAGTTTTAAAATTATATAAAAAATCTCATAGGTTGACAAATATCTAACCATGTATCTGGAAACTTATTTGACACATAATGCAAGATTATAAACAAACTCAAGATAAAAGAGTTAGCAAATCATATATCTGAAAACTAAAGATAAACAAGTCCGCCGCAACGCGCGGGTTGCAATGCTCCTCGTTTGCTTCATTAAAATTTGTGCATTGGTTCATATTCTTCTGCGGATGAGATCTATGCTTTCTTTTTGTTTTAGCAAGGGTCGTTTACTAATCTTTGGGCTCATAATTTTAATAAAAATTATTCTATTTATATAAAACGCATCAAATATTATAATCAAAAGAGCGGTAAAACTGTTTGAGTAAACATATTTCGCTGATGAATAAAGTATATAATTAATATGTTTAGATAAATATGAATGTCATGTCAATTATTGTAATGAAAAAGACTAGCGGCAATTACAAAATATTTTGTACCCTTTTAACATGTTAATATTATACAAGATTATTTGGAGTATTAGCCAAATTTTTTGAATCTATTAATGTAGAAGAACTTGGAAAGACATTTAAAGCACTTAAAGACGAAAACATGTCATTACCCAAAAATTGAATTTGAACGGTAGAAAGTTTTTAACACCATAAACAATCAAATGTTGTTACTAATTCAGGGTGAACAAGTCATGTACTTAAGTTGCGACAATGTTTGCAAGTTGGAAAGGGTACACGTATAAGCGAAGACGTGTTCTCTACAGAGTTCGTTAGTCATGAACTTAAATTGACAACGAGTGTTCTGATCATGTTGGTATGGAATTTGATGAATCCGATGGTTTGTGCAATCAAACAAGGCTTCGTATGAATAGATTGATGGAAAGTTGCATTAACGACAATATAATCAACAAAATTCATTGTGGTAAACGATTTAATATCACCTTCTGATAAGTATTTGCCATTAAGGATGGTTAGGATATTTTCCTGACCGTGTTCTTCTTTTTCGCAATGACATTTAACAAAATGAAATCTCTTGGAAAAGTCGGCTTGTGTTTAGCATGACGTGTTTTTACACATGACCAAGTATATATACATAGTTGTCTCTCACGTTAGGAGCATAAAAGATTGAAGATGGTTATTTGTGCCGAAGAATGAAAATCTCACCAATATCACCACGTATGGTTTATAAAAATGATTTTTTTCGATTTATTGACTATTATGTTTCATATAATGTATATATGATTATTATTATTTGTATTCTTTATGTTTGTTTACCCATATAGGATTTTTTCTAACTTAAAACTTTCTTATACGCAATTTAATTAACTATTTTTTTCAACCTTACTTAAAAGTACCCGTGAATTTCATGGGTCTTTTAGGTAGTTGAATATATAATCCAAATTTTGACATTTAAATGTTGGTATAATTATCATTTGCTTATAAGAATATACTCCTAAATCTTTGTGTTTTAACCTAATAGACACTTATTATAGGACGGAGGAGTAGCAAACTAATTTAAAAACACGACTATTCAAATTTCAATAATGTTTATGGTATTATTAGGTTTTGGTATCGGAACCGGCTAAGTGGTCCCGGTTTTTTTTCTTGATTCATGGTACTGGTCTTGTACCGTCTATCGAGATTCTGTATGGTCGGTATCGGTACGGTTCTGATTCTGTATCGGGATTCAAATTCAAATGTCTTCCCTAATATATAGTATATGAGAGAATGTTCTCAAATAGAGATTTTCTTAGGATGATTTCTTGTTAATGTATTGGAATGCTTTTATCGTGCTTCTGGTCTTAGTCTTAATATGTGTAAAGATAAGATTATGGGTGTTCATGTTGTAAGTGATTTGGTTAAAGTTGTTGCTGCTAAACTTGGGTGTCTTGTTCTCAATACCTTGTTTGTATACCTAGGCACGAAAGTTGGAGGTACGATGTCTAGGATGAAAGAGTGGGACGGGGTAGTGGATAAGGTGGTGTTTAGGTTATCATTTGGAAAATGAAAACGTTATCTATAGGAGGCACACTAACGTTGCTTAAGTCAATTTTTGGATCGATTCCAAGTTTCCATATGTCTATCAATAAAGTTCCATTGCAAGTTCTAAAACATTTAGAATCCATTCGGAATCGATTTTTTAATGGGAATGATTTAGTAAAAAATCTATTTGGATCAGATGGGGTAAAGCATTGACAATTAAAGCGAAAGAGGGGTCTTGGTGTGTCTAGTTTGTATGCTCTTAATAGAAGCCTTATGGTTAAGTGGTTGTGGAGATTCTATAATCAGAGTACAACGTTATGGGTGCGAGTTGTGAAAGCTATTCATGGTGAAGATGGGAAGGTGGGACGCAAGGTTGCGTCTACGTCTCATTCCTGCTGGTTAAACATTGTGAAAGAGATCTATGTTCTTCAAGATAAAGGTGTCAATGTGTTGGATTATATAACACATAGGTTGGGTAATGGCGAATCGCGTGTCTTCTAGGAGGATAAATGGATTAATGATGGTGTTTTAAAATACGAATTCCCTTGTTTATATCCGATTGAGACGTGTAAGAAAGTTTCTCTTAGTTCAAAGCTGAAAGATTCGAGTCTGGGAGCCTCTTTTCATCGAGAGGTAAAGGGGAGCGAAAAAGTCACAATTGGACATTTTATCGGACAGGACGAGGGAGGTAAGTCTGGCTCCTATGTCGGACAGGGTATATTGGTCTTTGGATGGATCTGGGGAATTCTCGGCGTGTTCTATTCGGAAGGTGCTTGATGATAAATTATTACCACATGTTACGTCTAAAACTAGATGGGTCAAATATGTATCGTTCAAGGTAAATATTCTTTCTTGGAAAATAAAGATGGATGTCCTCCCGTTACGGTTTAATATCTCGCAACGTGGTATGGATATTGGTTCCATTATGTGCCCGGTGTGTGATCGTGGGGTTGAAACGTCTAACTATCTTTTCTTTACTTGTTCGTTATCTAGACAGCTTGCGCGTAAAATATCTTGGTGGTGGAATGTTGATCCTGTTGATATTAATTCTTATGATCAATGGCTCGTTTGGTGGGTTCTTTAAGATTACCGCCTAAACTAAAGGTAATGTTCGAAGGTGTATTTTTTGTGGCATGGTGGTACACTTGGAGTCATCGCATCAAGACCTTATTCGACTCTAAAGCTCCTTTGAAATCTATTATTTTTTATAAGGTTATGTCTAGTTTGTTTTATTGGTGTAGGTTTAGAGTGCTGGGTACCCTGGCGTTGGCACCTTGCCAATCCCACTTGGCAGCTCGCCAAGTTTCGCCAAAGCTACTAACGACACCACTTCATCTCGCCAAAAGGCTTCTTCGCCATCTAAGTGAGGAACAAAATGACAAAAAACGGCCCCCACCATATATATAACCGTTGCTCAATGTTTTTAAATTCTAATTTTATTTCTAAATTTTTTTATTTTATCTCCTTTCCATTATAAATACACTACAACATTCACATTTTTACCTACAAAAATTTCAATTATATTCAAACTTAATTCTAAATTAACAAATAATATATCTTGTTCATTTTCACACACTTTTGAGCAGATCAAAATCTTGGTTGATAAACTAATTAGAGAAGATGGCGTTTGACAAAAAGTGATGATCGATTTAGCACTCCAATATGAAAGTGCATTCACTACTAAATCTGACTTGCAGGAAGCATATAAAAAATGCGTTGATGTTCCTAAAGAAAGTCGTGATTCGATCATCAAATTTTTGAAACAAGAATCAGACAAAGACTATGAGATGGAGAATGCTTTGTTTCGAAAAGCAGCTAAGATAGAAAAATAAATGGAAGCTAACTCAGTCTGGGGACCTAAGTAATTTAATTTCAATTTCGTAGTTTCATTTGAATTTCCGTATTGTATTTTTATTTCCCGTATGGTAATCTAACGGCTATGTATTAATTTGAATTTCCAACGGTTATGTATTAATTTGAATTTCTAACGGCTATGTTTTCTCTATAAATACTACTTGCATTTCTTATATACAAAACACACTCTCAAACATGTCTAAACAAACACTTCTGAAAACAAGAAACAAAACAAACGAAAAGCAACTCGAAACAACCCATCCACACAGGAAAAAGTCCCTGAATCAATCCCCCCACAACCATACCCAAACCCAATGGATAGATCATCGGTTCCTACTATTGATGCTCTACTTGATGAACCAGAGAGCACTGTTGAAGAATACGAGGTACCCAATGAGTTTCGTCTTACCGAGGAACAAGAACGTCAAATGCTTCTTGATGAAGAAGCATTACGAGAAACTTTAACAGAAGAAGCAAAGGCCCAAAAAGAGTTGGAGAAACAAATCAAGAAAGAAAAGGCCATCAAATTCGTCATGAGATATTTGAGTATTCAATCGGACTCATCTGATTCAGATCTCGGAACTGATTAAATTCCGTCGAACTTGTATCGTATCGTATTTTTATTTTATCGCATTTCGTATTCGAACCGTATCGTATTGTAATTCGTATTTTTATTTTAATAAATGAATTAAGTTTATTAGAAAATAAGGGAAAATATAATAAAATAAATAGTGGTGGGGCCCAAATGAGGAGGACGGGTATCTCATGATAACATGCGTTTTTTGTAAGTGGGAGTGTCAAGTGATGTAGCCCCATGAGACCCAAATGAGGAGGTAAAATTGGTTCATGACACATTTTGCTCTTCAAAGTACAAGCTCGTTCATTGGGACGAATGGGTTAAAAAATCTTATCTTATTGTTTTGTAATCTAACTTCTTGTTATTTGTTGTGTAATAAAATGTCGTTAAAAAAAATCAAATCATACCGTTCAAAAAAATTATACTAAAAAAAACATTATGAGCGTTGCATCCGTATTAGTATACAATGTTAAGGGTGCGTTTAGTTGGATGGAAAACACCCTGTTTTCTACAAAATGTTTTCTAGAAAACAAGGAAAACAGAAAACGCGTTCAAATCATCGTTTTCCAAAAAAAAATTCTAGAAAATACAAAATTCCTATTTTACCCTTTTACACACAAAACTAAAAAACTATTTTTTTCTGTTTTCTACTTTTCCCATTTAGACACCGAAAACTATTTTCCCCTTTGTTTTCTTCTATCACTGACCTAATCTTAATACCACTACCATAACCACCATAGCCGGCGTCGGTCCAACCGTCGCCGGTCATCATTATCCTCGTATCTCTATCGCAGGTTATCACCATCTTCATATCTCTGTAATCAAAGGTAATTTACAAATCTCTATCCGATTTTGGTTATTGTGATTGGTATGATTTTGAACATAATGCTTATTGGTTTGATAAATCTGATATACTAGTATTGTTTTTAGGTTTTATTTGCTTTTTAGGAGTATTGTTTTTAATGCTTATAAGATAAGTGCTTATTTAAGCTATATTAGGTTTAGCTTATGTGGGTTTAAAGCATCATTTAGTGGGTTTAGCTTATTAATGTTGTTTTCTGCTTTTAAGTCCTTATTTGAGCTATTTGAGTGCTTATTTGAGCTATTAAATGCTTATTCGAGCTATTTAAGTCCTTATTTCAACTATTTAAGGAAATAGCTCAAATAAGCTACTAACTTTAGGTAAATCGAGTGGGCTTGTTTGTTTTTCGGCTTTATATTTCATAAGCCCCAATTTTCCGCCTTATTTTGAGACTTGTGGGCTGATATGAACTGACCCATATGAATTTGTCCCGCTTTGGCAACTCTCGCGGGTTTGTTCTTAGTACGAGTTCATACATTGTAGCAAAACACGTCCATAGGCGTTAGGTGAAGGCCATGTTCATACCTTAAGGTGAAGGCCATGTCCATAGGCGTTAGGTGAAGGCCATGTCCATAGGCGTTAGGTGAAGGCCATGTTCATATCATGTCCATAGTCGTTAGTTTTTTCCCCTAATTTGAAATGATGAGGAGGGCTATTATGTTAATTAGGATTTCCAGTGAGTTACATATACCCTTTTCATATTTAAAGTTTTATCCATTTGGATTTCATCTTTTAAATCTGAAATAAAAGATGAATTATAGAGCTATTCGTTATATTGTTATAGTTGTAGTGGGATTGTTTGCCATCTTGTTTGGTAAGTCATTGAGCAAATTGTTACGACCCAAATTCTCAAGGGTCGGGTTTTGGTTGGAAGCGTGTTGAATGCGAGGGTGCTATTGGTCTTGTTGTAGTATCCAACGATAAGCGTGTAGTACGGGTCCACGAGTAGAGCACTCCATAAGCGTGTAGTACAGTCCATGAGTAGAGCACTACACTGGTAGGGAGTTGGGTATGCTCCCCTGACAAAATGCTGATATGAAATACTATAGGATGTGCTTATGTTGTTTGCAGTTGCAATGAGTAGCTTATTAATGTTGTTTTATGTAAATCGGGTGAGATACCATTAAAAGTTGGATTTTTTATAGATGAGTAAAAGTGAAGAATATCATCATAGGGAAACTATGGACTGGAGTGAAGAGCGTGAGAAATATTTTCTTGAGCTTTTGGGAGAAAGGGTTACGAGGGACCCTAACGGGCAACCAATATTTAAATCAAGCGACTGGATACAAATGGATGAAAAAGTCTTTTTGAAATTTAGATTAAGGTATGGTCAAATTAAGTTGAAGGCCAAGTACAATCGATTAAGGATTTTGCATACAAAGTTTAGTGAATTGATTGCTCATACCGGCGTTACATGGAATTTTGAGACGGGTAAAGTAGAAGCTGATGGCAGCGTTTGGGGTGCGTTTGAGCATGTACCACTTCCTTTTAGAGTCTATGGAAATTTGTTGTCATGAACCTATGATTTTAACAACGACCTATATTTTAATAAAATGCAGCGAGACAAAATCTTTACCACATTCAGGAACAGAGGCTGTAAACGTACACTTTATTTATTACTGGATTCGGTGTTTAGTAAGTCTACTGCTAAGGGTAGTTTTCACAACGCTTCAACAACGGGTGCTCAAACTTCAGAAGAAGAACGCAGAATTGAGGATGACTATTTAGGCGAAGGTACTGGCACTTCCAATTATACAAAAAAGCAAAAGGTTGATGCAGAACTTGAGCCACTTCCAGGAATGAGAAGAGAGAAAAAAAATGCAAGCAAAGAGAGCTTAAACAATCTTTTCAAAGTATGGGCAGATTCGATGGCGGCTAGGAAAGACAACTATGTAGCAAAAGGAGAGATAATTAAGGCTCAATCTGGTAAAGGTGGAGAGGAGTCCACTATTGATGATTGCATGAAGATTCTAGATGCTATACCAGACGTGAGTGCAACCTCTTACAATGGTGCACTCACACGCTTTCTTGACGCTGGTTGGAGGAGAATGTTTGTGCTAATGCCCGATGCTAGGAGGAAGACTTGGCTTAAAACTTTGAAGGAGTAGTTCATTGCATAATTTCATTACTTTGAATGATTAGTTAATGCTAGGAGAAGAATGTGTTAATGCCCGGATGTTTATGTGGCAAGTTGGATTAGTTTATGTAATTTGAGTTGAGAATTTATATCGTAGACCGTTTAGATTTTTATGTGGCTTGATATGAGCTATTGTCTTAATATGTGGTTTGACTTGATAATATTGGTTAACTGCAGTTATTGTTTTAGTTTGTGTGTTTAGTGTGTTCTAGTAATAGGAAATGTAGCTACTTGCAGATAGGAAATTGTGATGAAAATAGTCTGCTACAGTTTAAGATTTCATGTCCTTTCTCTTAGATTCAGGGGTGTTTGGTTCTATGACTCATTTTGATGCTCCGCCTCTGACACAAACGGGGCCTTGTATTTATAGAACCAACTTCGACATGCATTTTCATGCTCTGCCTCTGACACAAACTCTGGATAATGCAGACTCTGAAACTAAAAACACATTTCAGTTTGCTGCAGAAATTTCAGACTCTATGTTCTAATCTCTTAATAGTACCTATGTAGGATAGATCATATGCTTTACTTACCGTTAGAAGTAATTTACTTGTTTACCTAGTAAGAGTAGTTGCAGCAACTTTATCCTGCAAAGAATATATCTCCGATGGTCAAGCACGATAGGCAGTAGTAGGTACTTATGCTAGGACAATTGAGTTGTCAAGTACCAAAAGGATGCGAACCACATTTGGTTGCACAGAATTGGACCTGCTATCAGTATATGAAACGAGTAAATCGAGGCCAACTTCATTCCAGAGTTTGCTTCTTGGTGATACATATTTGCAACTTTCATTCCAGAGTTTGCTTATGGGCTTATTTGAATTTAACAGCCCTCATAAGCACAAGATTCTGGCGTATGAGCTTTTCAAGTTGATAATTAGATCTAAATAAGCCATGAGCTCAAATTGGTAGACCGTACGCCCAAAAAAGGTGAGCATAAATAAAAGAAACCATTAGTTAGTTAGCTGCAGTTATGTGGTTTAGTGTGTTCTAGTAATAGGAACTGTAGTACTTGCAGATCGGAAATTGTGATGAAAATAGTCTGCTGCATTTTGAGATTTCATGTGTCTTCTCTTAGATTCAGGGGTGTTTGGTTCTATGACACATCCATCGTGTCGGAACTGAGGGATTCTGTCCTAGAAGAATCGGTTTCTTCATCTTCTGGCGACAATTTAGTTTTCCCAATCAATAGGTTGTCAGGTGTATGGTCATCATTAAATATTTACAGCTCTAGGGTTCTACCAGAAATCGATGAGAACGAATCTTTAGTACTCTTGTCACTTTTAAATTTGATTTAGTTTCTCCCGTACGTCATCTAAATTTGACAGAGAATAGTATGAGACCTACTGCTGTGTAGATTCCAAAGTCAACACCTTCGTTGCAGTGTAATCCCAGAATACTTGCTGCACGATAACAATGACCTTTTTTTGAAGATAAAATTAAAGATTTTGATTTTCAAAAACTAAGGGTGCGTTTAGTTGGAAAACATTACCTTCGTTGCAGTGTAATCCCAAAGTCAACACCTTCGTTTAGTTGTAACACCCCTAAGGTTGACTGCTCATTAGGTGCGGTGCCATGACCATGAAAAGAGTTGGCGTTTTTAGCATAAACATAATTAAATGAGAAGTGAGTGTTTTTTTTGGCTGTGTGTTATATGAATGTTACGAGGGATGGTGTTTTGTGGTTGCATGTTATTGGGCAAACGCTGACTTGGCGGGTGTTATAGCACGACAAGCTAAAAGCATACAGTGGACTGATCATTTTTTTAGAGTATGTTTTGCCGTGAAAATGATGTAATGTGATGCGACTCTATAGTATTTGGTTGCTCTTTGTGTTATATGCTAAATGGGCGCCTCAGGTTCTCATGCATAATTAATGTATCACTAGCGCTTGGATAGAGAAATGTTAAGTTTCAGTTCTGTAAGGATGTAGACGTGGAAAGTACCATAAGCAAGGATGATGATAATGTCCAGGCTATAGATTTAGGAACAAGTGTATAGCCTCATATGACCGAATGACTATTTGCTGAGTAAAAAGTGACTTTTTGGTAGGTGTTATGAGCGCGAAAGAAGTCACTATTTCAACTTTCGGTATAGTGTAGGATTGAAAGAAATCTCATTGATCAATAGGAGTTCTGACATTGAAAATCATTAATTATACCTCTTAGACTATGTAACATTCTTGATTCGCCTCTTGGAGTAGTGAAGCAATATCACTTACATTAATAGTGCTGGAAGATGTTTTGATCGTATCGTACTTTATTACTATCTTTTATATGCATCTCCGTGGAATGTGGATTGCTCATAGCGTACTAATTGTTATACAGATTAAGTAAAAGGTTATAGGATCTACGCATATCTGAGTTTACGAGTTACGAATTTGTAGATTCCAGTAACTGTTACATTTCAAAACATTCAGTCCAAGTGGCAAGCTAAAAGCATACAATTAACTGATCATTTGTTGAAAGTATGTTTTTAGGCTTGAATATGATGTAATGTAGTTCTATTGTATATGGTTTACTTTTTGGAATGTGCTGACTAGGCCTTACAGGTTATAGTTCATGATTTAGAACTTCCACTTAGATAGCATAATGTTAGTATTTAATTCCATGTATGCCCGGTTTTCCCTTTGCTTTTGGTAGTGGATGCCAAAACGCGACTCCACTTCTGTAAACAATCGAGTCCAGTCATCTATTAGTAGCATACATGTATGATGCAAGTGCAACTAAGTCTGCCCAAAAGAAAGACGAGCTGAGCTCTAGCATCTTAGGCTGAGCTCAAACTCGACTAGATAAGCTCAATGAGCCTCGATGGATACTCAAGCTCAGACTCGGCTTGTTCTACATGTTTTAAGCTTGTTACCTAGCTACTTAAGAGGTAATTACACCTATCTTTTTAGCTCAATAACGATAAAACTAGACTCGCTTGGAGATAAAACAATACCTCTAGCAAGGTTAGGATACAATTTACCATCTCGCGTTAAAGCCATCATCACTTGAGGCAAACCAAGCGGCAACTCATCACCTCTATCCACTTGCCAAAAATGGATAGTCTTCCCATAAGTTTTCGCCACTTTCTCGAGATCTTGTCGTTCAACCGGGCCAGGAACACCAGGGAGAAAAAGCACACCACTCTTAACCTCGTACTCGTGGCTATGCCACATTGGTTTCTCAGAATCGGGTAATGATAAAAATAGCTCTTCTGTTACTATGTATTCGACTCCTATCAAACGCGCATCTGCATCTGGTCGGTCGTAGATTAAGCATTGTCGCATTTCGTCGTTCTGATGAGCACAGTAGTGGTGTGCTTCCACTTGTCGTGTCATGTCATCAGCATAGAAGTGAAACCTTATAAAATTTTAAAATCAGAAGTAAATTAATTGCATTAAACTTTACATAATTAACCATAAAAATCTATCATGATCATCATACGTCATGTAAAAGTAAAATTTTACGGGTACAATGGTCGAAATCAACCCGAACCGAATTAAACTGAACCAAAATGGAAACCAAATTTTTAAAAAACCAAACCCGGTACACCGCATATATTTCTATAGACATAATGATGTCCCGGGAATGTCTGAGGCATCTATTTTTTTCGATGTGGTCTTAATTTTAAAAAAAGATCGATTTTTTTTAAATGAATATGAAATGCACGCGGACCATCGAAGTTTGTTTCTACTTTTCGTCTTAAATCTATTTTTTAACTATCTCATATTACGGGCAGTTACTTGCATTGAATATCCGTGAGTTCCATAACCATAACCGCTCATAATGCTATCATTACATTTTCTTTACTTTGACCATATGCAAATGACTGGATAAGGTAACCGGCCATTGTGGTATTTCCGGTGTATTCTTAATTGCTTATTGAAGGGACAATGTTTCTGCTCTATGGGGTAAATATGTTTGGCATCTTGTGATTACGTTTTAGTGTTCTTGTCTCAAATTTTAGTTGGTGTGTCAATAGTGACATTAGATTCTGATCCTAGATTCCTTGTAAGTGGGCATATACACAAGTTCCTGTCATTACTTATTCTGTCCTTTCGAGTTTTTCCTACTTTTGGCTCAATGGTCATACCTTCCCGAGAAACCTTTTTTCTACTTCTGGTGTAGCTTTAAGTTAGAAACTTTCACTGAGGATACCTTCAAACTCTTGAATATTTTGCTTCATTTCTTGAGAAAATATTTTGTTGTTTTAAGGTTCAGTTAGTGCAGGCTGCATTTTAAGGTTTGTTTTTATGTGTCTGCACTGCTGCGTTTCTGTACCTGGTATCCACATTGGCACATTACTTTACTTGTGGAATAAATGCTTAGGTGGACTTTCTGCGTGATTTTGTTGGGTGTGTTTGGTTGTTTTTTCTATATTACATATTCTTGACATATATGATACATTTTGCAGGCGAAAAATGTCAATTTTAAGTAGTAGCTCAAGCTCCGATGAAGACGATGAAAATGATCTGATGATGCTAATGTTCTTAAAAGAGCACACAAAGATTTTTGTTGATAGATTCCCGTGTAGAACATCCGTACTTAGTGGGAAAGAATACATTAGAGAAGTGGTATGCGGGAACCCTATACAGTGTTACGAGTCTTTTAGAATGAAGCCTCGTGTTTTTTTGAACTTATGTGATAAAATGAAGCAATTAGGCTTAATGAAAGATTCTAGGATTGTAAGTGTCGAGGAAGCTTTGGCGATGAGTTTGCGTATTTATGTCATGGGACAAGACAAAGAATGGTGTCGGACCGATTTCAGCATTCTACCGGGACGGTTCATTATTGGTTCAAGAAAGTGTTGAGGGCATTGAAGGAATTTGAACCTACTGTTGTTAAGCATGTTAACAGGGGTGTAGTTCAACCTGAGATTCAAGGAGATTCTAGATGGTATCCGTTCTTTAAGGTAAACTCGAGATTATCCCTTAGTTACAAGATTAACAAATTTATGTTACTTAGCAATTATTTTTATATGCAGAACTGTATTGGTGCTATTGATGGTACACATGTAGCAGCATGGGCGCCTTTATCAAAACAAAAGACATTTCGAGGTAGAAAAGCGATACTTGTTACTCAAAACGTGATGGGCGTATGCTCTCATGACATGATGTTCACCTTTGTGTATACGGGGTGGGAGGGGACAGCGAATGACTCACGTGTATTTTACGATGCTATATTTAGAGTCGAAAACAAGTTTCCAATGCCCACAGGAGGTATCTTTCTGTTAGTATAACTTATTTTTATTAATATGTATTATGTTTACCAAATTTTTTCTTGTTTTTCCAATGCATGTTTCAGATTATTACTATGCTGTTGATAGTGGGTACCCAAATCTCAAGGGTTTCTTGGTCCATATCGAGGCGAACGTTATCATCGTTCAGATTGGCAGGGTCGTGGGATAGTTGCCGGAAAACGTGAGTTATTCAACTTTATGCACTCATCAGTTAGGAATGTCATTGAAAGGGCTTTTGGTGTACTCAAAGCGAGATTTCATATTTTGAAAGATATACCAAATTATCCCTTGAGACGTCAAATGTTGATCCCCCACGCTTGTTGTGCGTTGCATAATTACATTCGGATGGAAGATAGGGCTGACAGACTTTTTGACTTATATGGTGAAGACTATGACGAAGTTTCAACCGAAGGTTCCAACACTGTTGAAGAAGGAATTCCGTTAGGCATAACGAATAACGATGAGATGGTTCAAGTGAGAAATACAATTGCAGATGAGTTATGGGAAAGATATACGAGTCGTCGTGTTGCTAGGGCTTTTCGAGGGTGATCGTAAAATATTATGATCGTGGGTGTGTTCAATGACAAATTTTTTTTGGGTTGAATCGTATTCGTTTGAATGTTTTTTTTCATGTTCGTGAACGTTAAATTTTACTCTTTTTTTATTTTTTCTACTTTCTCGTATAAAACATTTTTAGTTTTTTTATCATTTATTTGGTTAGATTATGATACATGCACGGGTGGGGATCGGGTCAAGTCGGGTTCGGGTCGACTTTTTCGACACCCCTATGTTTTCATGTTTTGAAAATGTCTTTTAATATATTACAAAAATGTATAGAGAATGGAGATAGAAAACACCACACTTGAGCATGTTTTCTAGTTTTGGAAAATGGAAAACAAAAACACATATTTCTTCAACTAAACGCGTTTTCCAAATTTTTAACTGTTTTGTGGAAAATGAAATCCCTTTTCTTTTTCTACAAAACAGAAAATAGAAAATGATGGAAAATGTTTTCCAACTAAACGCACCCTAAGTGTTCTCAAATCACTGCACGCAAATTGTGTTCATTCGATATTATTATAATAAAATCCACTCACTAATCCAGGAAAATAAAGATTAAATACGTAAATTAGCACCAATATTTAGTGGTAAATACTCTCTTTTTGATAATTTTCGACATTCGATAATTGAAAGTAACGTACTATTACGTGTGTAGTAAATGATTCCTGACATTTTTCGTAACTTGTGTGAATACTCGGTTAAAACCTATAGGTAATAACCACTGGGGCATCTGATTTTAGATGTTATTATCGTTTTAAGATGACAGTTTTACGTTTTGTAAAAAATTAAATAATCTGATTTTTTAGAGTTATAATTAAATGTCCAATACTTCAAACAAGGGTAATGTATCATAAACACTAGCTACATACTATTTACGAACGAAAGAGTATCAAATTAAGATGTGCATATCAAGAAGAGTTAGAACAATAAAGAGAAATTAGTATGTCTCAAAGGTTGGCAAATTCGTTCGGCACTAGTTAGACGGTCGAGTATCGTCAAATGATTAATTGATTTGAGGAGAGACTAATCGATCGAACATTAACCGAATTTGATTTTTTATGTATAAAGTTATCGAGTATAAAATTTTGAAAGTACATGTAAGATTAGGTCAATTTAGCCGATTTATATTCGATTTGGTTGATTTATATTCGAAACCGAGTTAATCGATTTATCTAAGTTTTTTTTATTTGACCAATTTATTTATGATCTATCCTCAATTTATTCACGATTTATAAAGCCGACTAACGAAATCGTAATAGTTAATCTCCACCAAATAATTTATTCCTCGATTAATCGATAGCCAGATTCAACATCATCACAAACCTGCTCACATGGTATTACCAGAAGCTGCAACTTCGAGTGCGGGAGGTGGTAAAGACGGCGCAATAGAAGTGACATCATCGGGTTTTTGATAATTAGAGTTAAGATGACAACGGTCGCATAGACGACAAAACATATTTTAAGAAGATATATATCTACTAAAACAGTTAACCAATCCAATAATCCCATATCACCCGACTCGAAATAACGGATTACAATAACTAGCTGAACCCGACAACGCGACTCTTTATCAAGTTAGGTTGCAAGTGACATATAACGGGCAATATTGTAAACGTGATCATGAACCGAATTCATTCTTTTTTTTTTTGCTCTTGCAACACAAGACTTGTGGCTATACGGTGGTTTTTTTTTTTTTTTTTTTTTTTTTTTTTTTTTTTTTTTTCGTTTTTGAGACTAACAACGACATCATAATTAATACTATTATTTTACTTTTCTAATGTATCGTATTTTAATATTTTCTTAAAAAATTTTTGTTGCGTGACACTTTCGATAACTACTCCTTGTTACTCCTTCCATTTCAAATAGTGATCTCTTCATATCAAAAAAAATAATTGTTATTGTTTTATTACTTTTACTTTTGACAAAATAATAATTTTACTTTTAACATATTACTCTGGGTCGATTATTCTGAGATGTATAAAATTAGGTTGCACATTAGGAACTTGTTAGAACAATAATAAAGGTTGTGTGTTAACCTGGCTTCCTCATAATCTCTTATTCACCACAAATATATATCAATTCAAACGAATATTGTATGGCTAATACTTTCTCGCAGCGAGAGAGGGGTTAGAACGTTCAAAATAGAGCGAAACTCTATACTGAAATCGGAAAAGAACATGAAATTGTACCTCATCCATCACAAAACAAAAACAAAGACATTAAAAAGACTAATAACTAAAACATCATCACAACAATTCAACATCATTAAAATGTTCACAAGGTTAACAAAAATAAAAATACATAGAAATCAACCAAAGGAAGTTCCTCCTAGACTGCTTCAGCCGGAGGAGCCTCATTGGGATCCTCAATTCCTACTCTAAGCATGGCAGGCAATAAAGACATTTCACGCCTTATATAGGCAAGCTTCATGTTAGAGTAAACCTTGGAGTTTAACCTAACAGGAACATACTCTCTAGGATCATTAGGAACACATACGAGGATTTGTTGGAAAAACCAGGGATACATAAGGAACTTTTTCTTAAGTCCACTAAGGTTGCCAATCATCCCATCCAGAATATACCTAGAAAAATTGAACCTACGGCCCCGGGAAAGACAAATAAGACCAGTAGCCAGAGGGTAGGAAATTGATCCCAACTCCCAGCTTTAGGGCTGAGACAGTGGATGAAGAAGTGAATCAGAAGATTCCATTGAGGGGAAAACTTATTTTTGAGAAAAATAAATTTCCCCTCATGTTCATACCCAGTAGCAGCCATCCCATCTAGAACCTCATCATCAGGGAGAGATAGGATTCCATTTGTATCCTGGAGATGCAAAGATGACCTAATTTGAGATTCTGCCACCACAAATGAACGTCCATCAATTGTGGCATGGATCTTTGTTAGATGACCAACAATATCCCTAACATGGGCAGTAGCCTAGAATTGGCTAATTACAGAGTCATAGACAGTAGGACAAACATTGAGTGAGTACCTAATATGAGAAGCCTCCAAAAACTACAAGATTTCCTCGTAGTCCTCACGGAGAGGAACATCCCCAAGGAATGCAACTTTGTTGTGATCAGCCTTGTATTGCAATTGAGCCATCGAAGTAGGTGAAAAGATTGAGCAAGATGAATGATGAAGGCAACTAGGTAGAAGCGTGTGTGTGTAAAGACTTGGTTCTAATGAATGAGTCAAAGTTACCCTTTATCTATTACTACCCAAAAGTAACTGTTCACTTAACCCCTAATTATCGGGGTGCTCTTTTAAACCAATTACCAATATATGGTAATATCTACATGCCAGTTAAACATTAAATAGATAAATCCCCTTGTCTAAAAATAATGGGCACGTTTAATAGCAAGAGTAACTTTTGGACCAAAAAGTCAAAAGTTCAAAATAACTCTCACTAGTAGTAACCCGTGGTCAACAAAAGTCAACACCAATGAACAGTGTTTTAGAGAAGAAACAAGGTTGACTCCTACATCACCAGGATGACCATAGAGTCATACATAACCAAATTATATCCACTAGGAGTAACTAGAAGTTGATTAGAAGTAGAATTCACACAAAACTGATCATTAATGATTGAAGAGAAATTTTATAGGGACCAATAATGGACAAACATATACATACAACAAGCCTCCCCTCAGGCTAAACCTCCCCTCAATCCTAGACCTCAAGGATTAAGCATGCCAATGTAGGCCAGCAAGTAGTTGAATCTGGTCCCATCAAAAGCTTTGGTCAACAAGTCTACCACATTGTCATCCGTATGAACTTTGAGTACCTAAATTAACTTCTTCTCATTGGCATCCCTAGTGAAGTGGTGTCGGATCTCAATGTGCTTCGTCCTTTGATGGAAAACTGGATTCTTAACGATGCAAATGGTACTTTGGTTATCAATTAAGATTTTAGTGTTCATGAAGTTGAAGCCATAGTCTAGCATTTGATTTTAGATCCACGACACCTGTCCACAACAACTAACAATAGCTACATATTATGCTTCTGTAGAATAAGTAGCCACAATGGTTTGCTTCTTGCATAGCCAAGAGATGAGTCTCTTGCCAAAAAACTGACATCCACCAATAGTAGATCGTCTATCATTATTTGCCCCAGCATAGTCACTGTCACTATATGCTTCAAGGACAAATAGGGATTCCCTTGGGTACCATAAGCCTAACTTGGTTTGGGCTTTAAGATACTTAGAAATCTTTTTGACAGCATTCATATTGGAGGCGGTAGGGGCCATTTGATGTATGAAACAAGAACTAACCACAATCATAGACCTATACAAGTACACATTGACAGGAGGGTCTGGTTCATTTTTTAGTTTAAGCTTCGTGACCTCATTAGGAGTAGTTGCTGGTCTAAGTGGTTCCAAGTCAAACTTTTGTATGATGTCTAGAACATACTTGTCTTGACTAATGAAAATGTCATCCTGCTGCTGCTTGACTTGAAGGCCAAGAAAGAAAGTGAGTTCACCCATTGCACTCATCTGAAACTCACCCTTCATTAGTGTTTCAAACTCATCACACCATTCCTTCTTAGTATAACCAAAGATGATATCGTCTACCTACACCAGGACAAGGATAAAATCTTTGAAATTATTCTTAAGAAAAAGTGTTTTGTCGATTGTACCTCTTCTGTAGCCATGTTTCAAAAAGAAAGTAGATAACCTTTCATACCAAACTCTAGGAGCTTGATGTAAACCATAAAGAGCCTTGACAACTTTGTAGACCTTCTGAGGATGAAGGGGTCCATAAAACCTTTGACTGAGTGACATAAACTTCCTCTTCAATCTTGCCATATAAAAAGGCACTCTTGACATCCATCTGAAACACTGTGAATCCCATGTAGGAAGCAAAAGCCAAAACAGTCGTATTGCTTCAATTCGGGCAACGGAAGTAAACACTCATCATAATCAATCCCTTCTAGTTTAGTGTGTCCTTGTGCTAATAACCTTGCCTTATTCCTGACCATAATGCCTCTTGCATCCCTCTTGTTTTTGAGAATCCATTTGGTGCCAATTTTTGATTTCCCATCAGGAAAGTCAACCAGAACCCATACATTCTGAAACAAGAATTGCTACATCTCATCTTTCATAGCTTCTACCTAACTTTGATCTTCAAGTTCTTGAGAGACAGACCTAGGTTCTACCCGAGAAAGGAAACAAGCAAACAGACAATGAAGAAAGTCTGTGTGATTATTCCTTTTTTTATCTTCAACATAACTCACAAGAGCATGTTGACTAATAGTATCTTTCTTAGCCATGCTTCTAGTCTTTACTCTAGAACCACGATCCCTAATTATTTGAGATTGTGGATGGACTTTGTTGAGACGTGTAGTAGTATTTATATCTACTTCCACCACGGGCTCTATGTTGTTAAAATCAACAACAAAGTCATCATCATATGAGGAAGATGAGAAAATGCCAGAAGACGGATGCTTATGAATGTCATCCTTCTTACAAGTATGCTTCTTATGATAGTTACCAAGGTCGGATGGACTTGAGAATCTAGCTGAGATATTGAGATCACCAAGCGGTTTTAATGCGGTATTTGTGGGTTTTGCGGATGTTAACCGCACCGCATCATCACTCATAATTTATATAAGTAATGTGGGTTTTTGCGGTTTTTGGTTCATAAAGTTTGTATTTTCGGTTTTAACAATGCATATATTTAGTGTAAACATACAAGCTACTTAGAATATTAATGATAATATGCACTAAAACCGTTATAACACACGTTAAATTATCGATGTGCCATTTTTCGGTTTTATATAACAAATGTGCGGTGCCGTGCGGATTTTGTGGTGCGGTTTTTCGGGCAAGACCACAACCGCACCGTATTTTGCGGTTTTACTTTTTCATAAAACCGATCCATCGATTTTTGTTGCGGGTCTGTTTTTGTGGTGCGGTTTTTGTGGTTTTAGCGATTTTTCGGTTTGTGGTGCGGTTTCTGCTCACCTAAAGTATACAATGTTAAATCTCAAATTACTGCACGCAAATTGTGTTCACTCGATATTATTATAATAAAATCCACTCACTAATCCAGGAAAATAAAGATTAAATACGTAAATTAGAACCAATATTTAGAGGTAAATACTCTCTTTTTGATAATTTTCGACATTCGATAATTGAAAGTAACTTACTACTCCGTATTACTGTCGAAAACACGAATGAAAAGTGAAAAGAATACAAATTTCAATTCACTGATTTGGATCCACTAAAGTAAACGTGTGTAGTAAATGATTCCTGACATTTTTCGTAACTTGTGGTGTGAATACTCGGTTAAAACCTATAGGTAAATAACCAATGGGTTCATGCAAAAGTATTTGGGGCATCTAATTTAGATGTTATTACCGTTTTATCACATTTAAGATGACAGTTTTACGTTTTATAAATTAAATAATCTGATTTTTAAAAGTTATAATTAAATGTCCAATACTTCAACAAGGGTAATGAATCTATATCTATAAATCCTATTAAAAAGGAGTTTTTGCTGATGTCAATTTCCATACGTGTCACTAAATGAGCTATCTGTTAGAAATTTGATGATGTAATATATAGAATTGATTTTCTTTTATCTATTCTTATCACAAATACATACTGTTTCATATTACTTTTTTGGTTTTCAAAATTCATGGTAGAAGTGACTTGCAGGTACTTTATCAGACTTTTTGTGGCTCTCTAAACAAGAATTTGAAATTCAAATTCGTGATCTCCTTTTCAAACCAATCTTGAAATATGAGATGATGTAAATGCAAGTTCTAATATTTTATAAAACCCTTCCTGTTTCTACATTTTCAAGTTTCTCTTCAAACCATTCCGTGTCGCCACAAGTTTCTCTAAAATTACAAGTTAATTCTCACTTAAGTTCTCTTTGGTTTTTGTGGGTTTTAGGTGCCCACTAAGTGTTTGATAAAATGTTTCTTTGTTTTAAGTATGGAATTAGATGTGTGAAAACTGGTCAGGAGACACCTTTAGTATTTTAAGTTTTATTTTGGGTTGGAATTTAGTTCAGTTGATTAACTTGTAAATCTTGTATGTAGGAACTCCTTACAGATAGCATATATTGGTAGCGACAGGTTTGTTCTTTTTTCTTTTCTTTTAGTATAATTACTTGATATGTTTTGTCTGTGATTCTGTTAGATGTTTTCAATTATTTTCTCTCACTGAAGTTAGCACTGTTTTTCTAAGCACAAGACTGACATTCACTATTAAACTCATTTAGAGAGATGTTAACACATTTGAGCTTAATAGCTAAATAGCTTCTGAGTGGCCACAAAACTAATAAATTTTGACATGTGTTCCGCCTCTTGAGTCAAAACTTGGTTCTTCGCTACAATAGTAGTATCTTTTAGATTAGTTCTTGGTACAAGTTGATGTTGAATCAACCAGATAAGAAAGTAAAAGTGTGTTCATTTACCATATCGACCCCTTTACTCACTTATCGAGTTTTTTTGTCTTTAAATTTGCCACACTAATATTTATCGGTATATTGTATAATGCAGGTATGCATTTAGTGGATTGGAAGCCACTTATGAAGTGAAAAGCAAAACAGAAAAGTTGAATTGACGGATACTACAAATGAGGAAGAATAGCTGCAACAGATGATCATTAGTGAGTTTTACTTTTTATAGCATCCACATTGTAACATTTGTGATTTATCTGCATAGAACGTGATTATAGTTATGATTTTTCTGAATCATTTTGGAATAGGAATTATTGTTACTATTTCTGTTACGCAAGTGCCTACATGTTCTTTTGCAGACACTGTTATGGATGTATTTGAAGCTACTAAAAAACAAGCCTTATCGGCTACATCTGGTGCTGCAAGTAGGATGGCCAGCTAAAGGTAAATGCTCTTTACTACAATTCTATACCTCTCTAAAAAGACTAAGGTAGTATTGCACGATATATTTCAGTTTCGTTGGTTTACTTTTTGGAAAATAGGTTTGGTAGTCAGGCTTCGCATACAATCGTCTTACAGTTCTTCAATAAGCACGTTGAAATAAGCAGGCCCTATTTACTTTTGAATTTGGATAAGCTTATGAATTCGATGGTGTTTGTCACTATTATTCAGTGTCACTCTCGATGCAGCTTACAACCCATGTATGATACATAGATGGCATCTGTATGTCCAACTGTGACGTGTCGATAAAATCCCTGCTTCGAGTAACTTCTATCTCATGCGAGTGATTTTAAAAACGCGTAATGTCAGTTTAACTATTACCTCTAATTTTCTTTCAGTTCATTGTTTATAACATAGTTAACCTCCAAAATTACAAAGAAGGTGACTTTGTTTTTCCAATCTAAAAACTTTTATTTGAAATACATGTTGAAGCATCTTCTTTGTTATGTTATCATGCATATTTATATAACTTTCATTATTGCGTGATGTGATATCATACCTACATGTAAAATGCCCCCACCCTTGACCTTTCTGATATCCTAATTGCGTGATTTCACCTGTTTCCTTTATCTCTTTTTAGTTTTATATTTTATGCAATTGACGCTACTGTTGCTCTTATTTTGCTTGCTAATGTAGTGTTATTGGTGTGAAGATGGGTGGAGTTGACCCGTTAAATCCACATGTAGTTTTAACTATAAGTAATTCAATTATATTTTTGTGATTGTCTGATTTATGTACAACATAACAACCTCCTTTGTGGTCTCAGCAACTGCCTTTTCAACTATGTAGACACTTTCTTCAGCAAAAACTTAATCAGAGTCACTAAAGTATTGTGGCAAATTTTCTTGGATTCAAGAGCACAACTCATCAGATTCCGGTAGAGAAGTTGGAGAAGAGCCCGTATCATCTCTACGAGCCTCTTGATAAATATGACCCATGCTATATCAATATTTTCTCAGAACGTGGGTTAACTCTACTTGAATGCCACAAAGTGCTATATGGTGGCCTACTCATACCTTATCTGTATAATCTAATTTTCTAAAATGAGCTATAACTAACTATTTGAAAGATCATGAATTTGTTAGCTTCCGATTTGTTTCCCATAATTTATGTGCTTATGTTTTCTTGCCAAAAGTAAGAGAGAAAATGCTATAATATACTCCTATGTGATTTTCTTAAACTATGTGTTTTTTGTCGGGGACAATAATTTTGGGACGGAGGGAGTATTACTAACAAATATAACATGTAAAATTAAAGTTACGTTGTAAATACATTAATAAAATCGCGAAAAAACACAAAAAAGTAATTAAAAAATGAAAAAAAATCAAAACCTGATCGGGTCTCACGAACCAGGGCGACCCTGTTCGTTTTAAACCCGGCGGGTCACACCTGGTTTCTAATATATAAGACCCAGGTAAATTTGATCTGATTTTTCGACTGTAACCGGTTCAACCGGTTGAACCGACCGGGTTGACCCGAGTTCTAAAACATCGGTTTTAACTACATCGTTTATAGATTACTTATGCAGCCCGTGTTGAACACGGGTTATTAGCTAGTGTATCATAAACACTAGCTATTATTTACGAACGAAAGAGTATCAAATTAAGGTGTGCGTATCAAGAACTGTTAGAACAATAATGAGAAGTTAGTATGTCTAAAAGGTCGGCAAATTCGTTCGGCACTAGTTAGACGGTCGAGTATCGTCAAATGATTAATTGATTTGAGGGGAGACTAATCGATCGAACATTAACCGAATTTGAATTTTTATGTATAAAATTATCGAGTATAAAATTTTGAAAGTACATGTATGATTAGGCCCATTTAGCCGATCTATATTCGATTTGATTGATTTATATTCGAAACAGAGTTGATTGATTTATCTTGTTTTTTTTCTATTTGACCGATCGATTTATCTATGATCTATCCTTAATTTATTCGATTTTTAACCAAACCAACTAAGGCCGACTAGCGGAAAATCGTATTGGTTAATCTTCGTCAAATAATTTATTCCCGACTAATCGACAGCCAGATTTTTGTAACACTTGTCATCCACTACGACAGAAATGCATAAAACATTAAAAAGACACATAATTCAACATCATGACAATTTACTTTAACCAAAATTAAAAGACATAGAAATTACCCGTCAACAATACTTAACTAATCATCAGCAAACCTGCTCACATGGTAACTGCTCACCACCTTGGCCTTCACTGGTATTACCAGAAGCTGCAACTTCGAGTGCGGGAGGTGGTAAAGACGGCGCAATAGAAGTGACATCATCGGGTTTTTGATAATTAGAGATAAGATGACAACGGTCGCATAGACGACAAAACATATTTTAAGAAGATATATATCTACTAAAACAATTAACCAATCCAATAATCACATATCACCCGACTCGAAATAACGCAATACAATAACTACCTGAACCCGATAACGCGACTCCTTATCAGGTTAGATTGCGAGTGACATATTTCTAATACAACACCCGAATCAACCTGATCCGATAACACATCTAACTGCACTCACTCTTTTAGTTTTGTCTCCACCACCTTACATGTACACCCTCTGTTTGATAATTTCCATGTACAATAATTAAAGGCAAGTACTACAACAAGAGAAAAAAAGGCAAGGTTCAATTCAACCTACAATGGATTCTCTTTAAGCAAAAGAAAACAAGAGGAAAACATTTCATCCATACATGCATACTATCCTTCAAAGTTCAAACGTGAGATTCCTGACATATTTAGTGTGAAATGTGAATACTAGGTTACAATTTTAAACGTGTTACCTAGCCATAGACATCAAAATAAACTAAACTAAAAACATTAAAAAGACTAATAATTAAACAATAAACATCATCACAACAATTCAACATCATTAAAATGTTCACAAGGTTAACAAAAATAAAAAGACATAGATATTAACTACTGTAATAGAACATCGATCCATCCCGATCCACCGTAGTCATCTGAACCCTAATCATCGTGTCATAAAGTTAAGCGTACCATCATCTGAACTACTGTCATCATACTCATTCATCGTACCAGTGGCAAGATTGTGACAGTCAAATCCATCATGGCCTTGGGCGCCGCAGGCAAAACATATGTGATCAACTGAAGCATGGCCAGCTTTCGCAAACTTGATCAGGACAATACCTGCTATCATGCCCTGTGAGACCACACGTAGTGCATGGTGGTATCTGCTCAGTTTCACCACCTTGGGGGTCACTGGTATTATCACCAGTAGCAGCAGCAACTTCACCTTGGGGTTCACTGCAGGTATCACCAGCAGCAGCAGCAACTTCAGTAGTGGTGGTGGTGGTTTCGTTTGAACCAATTGTGATCTCAGTGAAGGATGAGATGAGTTCGGAGTTCGGGTTGGTGGTTGATGACTGTTCTTCTGCCATTGTTGTGTTGATTGCTTGGAGGAGTGAGAGGTTAGTTTGGTGATTGGGGATTGAGGAGGGCGCACCTCTCTTTATATTGAGTTGGTTTTGTCGTTGGTGACTAATAATAAGGACAAGAAATCGTAAGGTTATGGCTAGGGTTTTTTTAGGGTTTAATGTTTACGATAGGGTTTAGGTTTCTAGAGAACAAGTGTTTAGGTTTCTGGCCTATCAATGGCTTTTTTATGTTATCGGTTAAGGTTTTAAAGGTTAGGGGTTTAGAATTAACGTTTTGTGTTTTATGGAGATCCGCTTGTCGAATGGAAGGGAGAGATAGAATGTTAGAATGATAGAACTTGTAGGTTATGATCACTATTTATAGGAGATATTACATAATAAGACCTCAAGAGATTTTAATTTTAAATGTTTAAGGTTTAAGCTTTAAACCCACAAATCGGATTTGAGCCTATTTAACTATTCACTTTGAGCACTGTTCGCGTATGCCTCCGGTCAACACCCCCGGAGACGAACGTTTCCCCACCTCAGGACCGGAACCTTCGATCATTTAATAAGGTCGTTGCATGAACAGTAGAGCATTAATGAGGATAGCAAGGCTCGAGGAAAAAGCAAAAGGCATCCATCCTATTATCCAGGGACCCTCCATCCGTCCTACGGGTAAAAGGAAGCACCGCCGCCCTTGGGACAATAAATCCCTCGATTGTGGGGATTTGACTAGCCCAGGTTTCAAGGCCTAGCCTATGATGTGACTACTCAGACAGGTATGTGCCTTGGGGTAGTATAAATACCCCTGCATTTAACACACAACGCATCGAACATTCAATACTTCCATTAACATATATTCATACCTTCCGGTATTCACTCCTGAATACCATTTGTGTGTGATAGTTACTTATTCTCACACCGGAGCTTGGTCTCGGGGTCAAACCTGGGGCGAGTTAACGTGTGTTGTCTTGTGTATCCTAGATTCAAGGTCAGGAGACGAGCACACCTTTGGGATGTGGAAGCAAAGTCACTGACCGCAACTTAGCTGGAGGATTTTGTTTCAACATTTGGCGCCATCCGTGGGACCCTAAACTCGGATCTCCACACAACAGCTAAACAATGGCAAGGGTCTCAAGAGAGTCGGATCCGTCGTCATCTCCTAGTCGTGATCCCGCGACGGTAGTGAAAGAGACGGAAACGCCTCTAAACTTACGGGAGAAGATTTTGGAGAGTATGAGCGCACTACAAGGTCTGGTGGAGCGTCATAACGCCGCATCTAAGAGGCCCATTTCGCCTATACGCCTAGATTTCGAGAAAGATGTATCGAATCTACCGAAGGATAAGGACGAAGGACGGGAGACTCAGAAGGAAGCTAACCTCCCAGAAGATGATTTGCAGAAACCTTTCAAAGATGTAATGGCCTCCCCATTTACTAAAAGAATCATACAATTCTCATCACCAAAGCATAGGTTACCCGCAACTCTCAAATTGTACTCAGGGGCTACGGATCCTAATGATCATATTACCCGGTTTGCCGGTGCTGCTAATTCGGGAGAATAACCGATGCCAGTAGGGTGCAGATTTTTCCAGCAAACTTTAGACGGAGCCGCTGGAGGATGGTTTGAAAGGTTGCCGAGGGGGAGTATAGACAATTGGGAAGATTTGAAGGAGCAGTTCCTGGAAAGGTTCTCCTTAAGAAGAAAAAGTCTTAAAGCGCCAATGGAAATCACCACCATCATCCGCAAGGCACATGAAACGTTGGCAGTATTTAAAGAGCGCTGGACAGACGAAGCAAGTTACATTCAAGGTGTTCCGGAAGTGATGAAGATATCAGCCTTTGTAAATGGAGCCAAGTGTCCGGAATTGGTTCGGCGTTTTATAGATGATACTCCGTTGACGGTTGCAGAAATGATGCAAAGAGTAGACGATTTCATAAAATCCGAAGATGCATACCGTAACACTGAGTTGCCAACAGGAGAAGCAGGAGATGGTAACATAAAGTACAGCAAGGAGGAAAGTTATGGTCCCTCCGGTTCACGTGGACGGCATAGGGGACGTCAAAGAAATGACTATCGGTCTAGACCCCCGTTTCCCCCATATGTACCTCCGGTCAACCCGAATTATGGAAGAAGGACACCATACCAGCGTTCCGGTTTAGAGTCACTCACCAAATTTCCAAAGGAAATCTTGGCAACTGAGTTGCAGCTATGCCTTCCCCCACCGCAACCAACCAAGGGTATCATCCGACCGGAAAACATTGATAAGTATTGCGATTACCATCAAGAGAAGGGGCATCTCACCAATAATTGCCATCAGCTGAGAAAGCAATTCGAAGCCGCTCTAGAATCCGGTAAGCTCAACCATCTGGTAAAGGATCTATGAGGAAGAGTGAATAAAGGAAATCAAGGAAGAGGAAACGGAGATTTCAAGGGACGGACTATAAACATGATCGAAAGTAGGTATTGCGGAATGAAGAGGAAGGAGGTGTGCAAAATCGAAATGGATTGGATGAATGTGCCCATAACCTTTCCGCCCATACCTGATAATGAGGCTTCGGAAGAACCTCTGATATTCGAGGCCGAAATAGAGGGATATTGGGTAAAAAGGGTGTTTGTGGCTGAAGGGGCCACTATGCAGGTCATGTTTGAGCATTGCTTTCTAAATCTGGATTTATCGATCCGAAGAAGGTTGACGCCCGATAACATGAAAGTCCGGGGCTTCTCGGGGGAGGAAACCACCCCTCTCGGGAAGATAGACCTAGAAGTAACCTTTGGAGCAGATAGCTTAACAAGACGGACGGTGATGAATTTCACGGTGATTAGAGCACCATCCCCCTACAATATCATACTGGGAAGAACTGGAATCAGGGAATTAAGGGCCGTGCCCTCTACCGTACATTCGTCCATGAAGTTCCACACCCCCAACGGGATAGCAACCATGACAACCAAAGCACGAGCCATCTATGAATGCCGAATCATAGAAGATAGCCAAAAGATAAAAATGATGAAAACATCGGCTGTGGGAAGAGAGTTGGATGAATGGATTGCCAAAGAAGAATTCAATCAGCAGCAACAGGTTGCAGGAGACATGACGAAGCAAATCTGCGTCAATCCTGGATATCCGGAACAGTTGATCACCATTGGAAGGTTGTTCACCAAAAAATATCGAATCCAACTCATAGATTTGCTCAAAGACAACGTCGATGTATTTGCATGGGAACCTTCGGACATGACGGGAGTACCTAGAAGAATCATCAAGCATTCGCTAAACGTGGACATTGAGACCACACCAATTGCCCAAAAAAGAAGGCCGCTGGGTGAAGAAAAAAGCCAAGCGGTTAAGAAGGACGTGGAGGAGTTAACAAAGGCAGGTATCATCCGACCGGTGCGATACCCGACTTGGATCTCTAATCCGGTTCTGGTCAAGAAACCGGATGGAAACTGGCGAATGTGCATAGATTTCAAAAACCTCAACTCCGCATGCCCAAAGGATTATTATCCTTTGCCGGACATAGATGTCAAGATAGGGGCCGTTGTGGGATACAAGTTCAAATGTTTTCTAGATGCATACAAAGGCTATCATCAAGTGCAAATGGACGAGGCGGATGAAGAAAAAACGGCATTCTATACCAATGAGGGAACATACTGTTACACGAAAATGCCTTTCGGGTTGAAAAATGCAGGGGCGACCTATCAAAGGTTAGTCGATTCGGCCTTCCGTTCGCAAATTGGTACGAATTTGGAAGCGTACGTAGATGACTTGATGATCAAAAGTCAAACCGAAGAGGATATGCTTGCAGATATCCAAGAAACCTTCGATAATCTAAAGAGAATTAACATGAAGCTGAACCCAAAGAAATGTTCATTCGGTGTCGAGGAGGGCAAATTTTTGGGTTATATGGTAACATCAGAAGGTATAAGAGCTAACCCCAAGAAGACCAAAGCAATTGTAGAAATGAGATCTCTGAAGACTTTGAAAGAAATGCAGTCTCTGAGTGGCAAGCTAGCGGCTCTCAACCGTTTTCTATCCCGGTCGGCCGAAAGGTCCATGCCTTTCTTTGAAACACTGAAAAATATCACCAAGGAAAACAAGGATGAGTTCCGGTGGACGGACAAAGCAGAGGAAGCTTTTCAGCAATTAAAGAAAATGATTCTAGACCTTCCGTTGTTAACATCCCCACTCAAGGGAGAGATTATGTACGTCTATCTTGCCGCATTCAAAGAGGCAGTCAGTGGTGTACTCTTGGCGGAACGAAATGGGATTCAAATGCCCATAAGGTATGTGAGCAAAACACTACATGATGCCGAGAGAAGGTACGCTCCGCTGGAAAAACTGGTTCTAGGGTTGCTGCACCTATCTCGAAGATTAAGAAGACATTTTGAAGCTCACGACATTCATGTCATATCGGACCAACCGCTGAAGCAAATACTAAGTAAATCTGAGGCCTCCGAAAGATTAGCAAAATATGCAGTAGAGCTAGGGACGTATGAAATGTTCTATGTTTCCAGAAATTCCATTAAGGGACAAGTGTTAGCTGATTTCCTCAATGAAGCCCCGTTAGACCAACAGGAAGCGGCAACAATCTATGAGGTATCCGAAGAAGAGGAGCCGGAACCGCAATGGGTGCTGTATACAGATGGAGCGGCTAATAGTAAGGGAGCCGGTGCCGGCCTGGTGTTAATTAACCCCGAGGAGGTAGAATTTACGTATGCATTGCGGTTTAATTTCAATTGTTCAAACAATGAGGCTGAGTACGAAGCCCTTCTTGCGGGACTCCGTCTAGCCGAGAAGATGGGAGTGAAAGAATTACAAGTCAAGGTAGACTCAAAATTGGTGGCTTGTCAGATCAAAGGGGAGTTTGAGGCAAGTGATGATAGGATGTCCAAATACTTAGCAAAGGTCAAAGAACTTCTTCCCAGCTTCACCAAGTTCGACATAGAACACATTCCACGTCACAAGAACCAAAAGGCCGATGTCCTAAGCAAGCTCGCTTCAATTGCATTCAACCATCTAACTAAAGAAGTGCTGGTAGAAGCGTTGGACGCAAGATCAATAGAAGTTCAAGAAGTCAACGATATAGTGGAAGAAGAGGGGGAATGCTGGATGTCTCCTATCAAGAGGTGTTTGGAAGAAGGTATATGGCCGTAAGAGCCAGAGAAGGCCAGGAACCTAAGAATGAAAATTCCCATGTATACTCTGGAAACGGCATCCTGTTCAAAAAGTCGTACTTATCTCTAATGCTAAGGTGCGTCGGTCCGTTACAAGCAAATTACATAATCAGGGAGGTTCATGAGGGGGCGTGCGGAATGCACGCCGGAGCAAGGTCCGTTGTGGCAAAGATAATGCGGCAAGGTTATTTCTGGCCAACTATGCACCAAGATGCATGGGACGAGATCTCCAAATGCGATTCATGCAAAATACATGGTCCCATACTGAGGCTTCCAAAAACCAACCTTACTTCAATAACATCACCATGGCCTTTTTACCAATGGGGAATGGACATACTAGGTCCAATTAGTGGAAATGCCGGAAACATCAAATTTGTAATAGTGGCCATTGATTACTTCACCAAGTGGATTGAGGCAAAGCCGGTGGCTAAAATAACTGGAAAAGAGGTGCAAAAATTTGCTTGGGAAAACATATTGTGTAGATTCGGTCTACCAGGAGTGATAGTGACTGATAATGGCAAGCAATTGATAGATGGATCCTTCGGAAAATGGTGCGAGAAATGGCACATCAAGCAGATGAATACTGCGGTAGCACATCCGCAAGCTAACGGTCTAGTTGAAAGGGCCAACAAGTCATTGATGCACGGTTTGAAAGCAAGGCTGGGGAGAAGGTTAACCGGATGGGTCGACGAGTTGCCCCATGTGTTATGGGCCCACCGTACCATGCTCAAGACAAGCAATGGAGAAACTCCTTTTAGTCTCACCTATGGAAGTGAAGCAGTCATCCCTGCGGAAATAGGCATCCCTACCGCAAGAAACTTGTTGTTCGATGATGGCACGAATGAGGAGGAGCTGCGGCTAAACCTAGATCTTCTACAAGAAAGAAGAGAGGCCGCGGCCATACAGGAAGCCAAGTATAAAAAGAAGGTAGAACAATACTACAACAAACGTGTTAAGCCCTGCTCTTTCAAGGTCGGAGACTTCGTATACCGTCGCAACATGGCCAGCCGACAGGAGAAGATAGGAAAGTTAGGGCCCAATTGGGAGGTCCCTACAGAGTCGTTGAAGCCTATCAAACCGGTTCATACAAGCTCGAGACCGTCGAAGGGAAAGAAATTCCGCGCACATGGCACGCAACCAATCTGCAAAAATGCTTTATGTAACTTGAACAAGATGTATCATTTTCTATTGTTGTTTTAATGAATGAAAATTTTTAAACATATTTGATTGCGGTAGTTATAAACCTCGGCTTAGCTAACCGAATGGTATGTAAATGCGCTTTAAAATGTGGGATGCGCCTAAGAGGCAATCCGGGGACAAATAAAAAGCGGTTCCGTACCGATGTCCCTACATAAACCCATGAGGGTATAAGTATTGAGCACACATAAATGGATGTTCCTAAGAGGCAATCCGGGGACAAATAAAAAGCGGTTCCGTACCGATGTCCCTACATAAGCCCATGAGGGTATGAGTATTGAGCACACATAAATGGATGCGTCTAAGAGACAATCCGGAGATAAAGGAAAAGCGGCAAGAATGCCGATGTCTCCCAAGAACCGCATATGCACCAATGTAGACGTACAAGTGCCGGATGCGCTTAAATAGCAATCCGGAGACAAATCAAAAGCGACCGAGTGTCGATTTCTCCCACATATGTGAAAAATAAGTGCAAGTGTGAAAGCTAATTTATAAGGAACATTCCATCACAACAACTATAACAAGAATATGATATGAAGTTAAGAAAAAAAGGATAGCCATTCACGGAAGGGTAAAATGTCACAGATAAGACTTGTCCAAACAACCAGAAATGATAAAATATTCATTACAGACAAATGTTTAAAGATTATAAAAAGACAACTTGCACCGGCATTCCGGGCCTTCGATTCATGGAGCGTTGCCATCCTTCACAGGAGTCTCTTGCGACCCACCCGAACCATCCTCATGAGTCTTGGAGGAGGTAGATGTTCCAGTATTGGGAGGACCCTCAGGCACGGGAAGAACAGGTTTGTCTGCGGGGCATAGCTGTATAACATCGGCCGCAGGAAGCTTGCTGGCTGCAGAAACCTTGGACACAAAGGGATACTCAACTGAGAATAGTGCAAAAAAGTCTTCTTTCCAAGTCTTGGCCAGGTCAACATTCAACCCGGTAGCAGCGGCCATAGCGGCTTCAATCTCCTCGGGAGTGCGCCCATACTTAACAGCGGCAAGAAATCCAGCATTATACATACCCGCACAACCTAAGGACAGAGATTTCCTATACTCGTAACTGGATAAAAGCTTTCTTACAAGTATGGGGAACCCATCCCTTACCAGGATCTGTCTGTCCATCTCAGCCTGAGCCAAAAGAGAAGTTAGATGCTTCTTACCGGCCTCGAGCTCCCGTATCTTGTCGAAATCTTTGATATGATCACGAGCACTCTCACTTTGAAGGCGTTCCAGCTCAGATATCTTCTTATCTTTGGTAGCGGCAAGAGCTCCGAAGTCCTCAGATTCCTTCCTCAATCGCTCTATGGTCTCAAGATGCTCCTTCTCCCGGTCAAGACAGCTGTTGTACTTATCTTCAAGAGATTTGTGTGACATAGCCATCTGGTCAAGAACGGACTTCCCGGTAGCAAAGTGCCCCTGAACCCCCTCCGGTACAGCAGTTAGTCGGGAGTGTTCACGGCTAAGAGCCTCGTACCTCTTCATGAGCTCGGATACGGTCAGAGTACTTCGGGCCACAGTCTGGTAGGCATAACTCAAGACATCGTAGTTGGAAAGGGAAGATAGTCCATCTTGTTCCGCAGGAGTGGCCAAATGAAACAGCAATTCTCGGGCAGAATAATGGGAGTCAATGCGCACATCTTCGGTTAAACGCCACAAAGGTACATGACGGCGTACCGGCCCTTGCACATTTCCTGAGCAAAAATAACAAGATAAAGAAGAGAGTAGAGAAGCAAGAGATATTGTTAAGAAGAAGGGTCTGAGAGAATGCATACCTGCGACATCGTCATCACCATCCGAATGATCACTCAGATTTATGTGAGTAGGAGTCTTGTTGGTGGCATCCGATTTGCTATGACCATCGACCGAACCAGAAGGGTGGGACTCATGAATTGGGGAAGGTGAATCCGCTTCCATATCCTCTGCATCAGACTGCACTTAGGTTTGTGTAGCTTTTCTCTTCAACTTGCGACCAGACGACTGACCCTCGACAGGTCTCTTTTTATTTACTACCGGATTCTTCCCCTCGTAACGAAGTCGAGCAGCCAGGATTTTGGGATCAGGAGTAGTGACAGCCTTTTGGCGAGCGTTCAACGCAGGTAAAGGAGTGGTCAACGGTAATGGCTGAGTAACCCTGGGGGGCGGCACTGGCATCTTTTCATTTTCATCTCTTCCAACCTTAGCATCCTCGAACGACGGAAGCTTGATAAATTCATCCATAGTGAGCTCTGCAAATAAAGGGGAGACAACAGTTAGAGCGAGCAACAAGAGCTCGCAGAAAATAAAGAAAAGTATATATGTAAAATACCCTCATCATCAGGGTCAACAACTATTCGACGAAGGGTAGGATCCTCGTAAGGAACCCACAAGCCGGCCAGAAACAACAAATGCCGGTGAGGAGGACGAAGCAGAACAGGGTCATCAGCAAGCATCTTAGCGTGATCGGCATTAAAGCCAATTGGAAAATCATCATGGACATCGGTGTCCCTATCCCTCCAAGGCATGACATGAGGGATGGCCCTTCGGTCTATAAGGAACCACTTGTGTTTCCAAAGTTTCAAGCTAGAAGTAGTCTCCTTCAAACATTTGCCATACCGAGCTGGATACCGGCTTTCAAATGAGAACCAGTGACCCTGTTTACCCAACGTATAGAATACACGAAACAAAGTCACGGAACAAGGAATGTTTAAGCTCCGACAGCGGATTTCAAACATGGTGACGCGGTTGACACTCATGGGAACTAATTGAGAAATATGCACAAGAAAATATCTCAACACAGATAAGAGGAAGGTAGAAAAAGGAATTCGAAGCCCCCCATGCTTCAAATAATCTTCATATATTCCAATAAATCGATCCGGAAGGTTGTTCATAGTAAGAAGCGGGTCCGGTAACCGTGGACGAAGCTCACTTGGTATACGATACTTTCTGCGTATCTTCTTAAGATCATCCTCCGTCAAGGTCGAAACCCTAATGTGCGTATCACATTTGGGATCACGAAAAGTAGCCTCCTCACCAGAACTACTAGTAGACATAACAAAAAGTACGAACAAAAGTGGGAATAAGGAGAGGAGCACACCTGCTAAAAGAGAATCCTGGAAGAAAGAATGACAATGGCGGAGGCAAGAAAGAAAAGGAGCGTGAGGAAAATGAAAAAATAAGTAGGTATTTATACTAAGGAAAGGGGACACTGAAGAGACGTGCACAAATCCCCAAGTCGAATCCACACCGTTGAAAAACGAAGGGCCACGTGGAGGCAGATGGTGAGTCAAAGGGCGAAAACCAATGCTATGAGTGGCCGACAAACCAAAACCCAACAGACAAAATCAATTAATGCGAAGCCAAAGAGGCGGCTCGCATTAATTACACCCGTTACTGTTTGAAGGACACGTATTTTAAGTATCACACCGCTAGCTGGGGCTAACGCTATGATACTGGGGGGGGGACTTGTTCGCGTATGCCTCCGGTCAACACCCCCGGAGACGAACGCTTCCCCACCTCAGGACCGGAACCTTCGATCATTTAATAAGGTCGTTGCATGAACAGTAGAGCATTAATGAGCATAGCAAGGCTCGAGGAAAAAGCAAAAGACATCCATCCTATTATCCAGGGACCCTCCATCCGTCCTATGGGTAAAAGGAAGCACCGCCGCCCTTGGGACAATAAATCCCTCGATTGTGGGGATTTGACTAGCCCAGGTTTCAAGGCCTAGCCTATGATGTGACTACTCAGACAGGTATGTGCCTTGGGGTAGTATAAATACCCCTGCATTTAACACACAACGCATCGAACATTCAATACTTCCATTAACATATATTCATACCTTCCGGTATTCACTCCTGAATACCATTTGTGTGTGATAGTTACTTATTCTCACACCGGAGCTTGGTCTCGGGGTCAAACCTGGGGCGAGTTAACGTGTGTTGTCTTGTGTATCCTAGATTCAAGGTCAAGAGACGAGCACACCTTTGGGATGTCGAAGCAAAGTCACTGACCGCAACTTAGCTGGAGGATTTTGTTTCAACAAGCACGAAATCAGTAATAATTGTGTTTTTCATAAATCAGTATTTAACGTTTTAGTCATCCATTTTAAACTATATTTATTCTCAAACTCTCCTAACCTAATTTTTATTTAAAATATTAACTTTATACTTCTTATCCGAAACAATTTATATACAACCAATCACAACTAATTCATTTATTAACAACCCAATGTAAAATATAATACTATTATTTTGTATGTATTTAATTACTTAAAATTTTACAATAAATTATACATATGAAATAAAGATGTGTTTTTTCATTATTACAAATCCATCGAGCCTAATAAACCGTACTTAAATGGCAAATACTAAAGCCGAAGAAAAGATCACATATCGAACATAAAATACTAGTTAAGGCTGAGAATGAATCCAAAAACCGAACCGAGCAAAATCCGAATGATTTTAAAAATGTAAATTTACTTTTAATTGATTTTAAAATGATGTGGGTAAATATGACTAATTTGATGTTTAAATTTAGTATATATGACATCTAAGAGAATAACTCTGGTACGACTTACATAACAGGTCTCACAATTAGCAGCAAGTTGGTGTAATTACGTGTTTGTACTAGTATTGCCTAGTGACTTCAACCTACTTAGTGTCATTATAAGGTTCATGAGCTAGATACATGTTTTGCCTTCTTCTGAAGTATGTAGTCTCTTTTGTGATTTATACGGCTTCTATATGTGATTTCGATTTTGGTTTACGACTTAAAACAGTTGGCAAACATCTTTAAATATGTTCCAGTTATATTCTCCTTGCAGCGAAGCGTAGGATCTCAAACCTTCAAACCTTGTTAGAGATAATAGTTATTAAAAATAGTTTTCGCGACCTTGGCCACGGCTTAAAATTTCATCGTACATCAGTTGTTACTAAATTTTAATGCATGTCGTTATAAGTTACTTGTAGTTCGTAATGATCTATACTTTGCAAAAATGCATATTAGACTAATAAATCTGTTATTGTTAATTTTTTCGGTTTTTTTTTTTTTTTTTTTGTCTTTCACCACCTTACAAATTGAATATATACTCTCTCCTTTTGATATTTTTCAGCGTTACAATTTGCTTTGGATTCCTTCGAATGAGAGACGTAAGATTCCTGACATCTTCATAACGTGAATACTTGATTAAAATCAATAGGTAATAACCACTGGATTCATGCAAAGTACGACATATATATAGCGTTGTAGTAATTTCAGGAACTGTTAAAACACATTAAAAAGGCACATAATTCCATGCATAAAACATTAAAACACATTAAAAAGACACATAATTCCACATCATTACAAGTTCACAAAGACATAACATTAACTCCTACAGTAGTACAGTAATTTATATAAAATACCCGTTGTTTGATTTCGTTTCCCGCCATCAAGAGCTTCTTTCTCGACATATTTTAACACCTTTATAACCTCGGGAAACAAAGAAAACAATCTCACAATTGTTTTGTAATGCGAACCCTATATCATGTATCACCAGGCCGTGTAAGGGAGAGTTCTTGACTTTTCCATTTTCCACTTTCAATTACACCTTCACTAAGTTCTAATTCTATTCTTTGCTTTCAATTATCTCGCACCATATCTTTTTTATTAAAAGACGAGGAAACAACGTTGATCACACACATTAGCTTTTCAAAAAATTTCATAACACCATCATGATTTTTAGCAACCACTAACTGAAGTTGGTGTGCAAAGCAATGTACATAGTGTGCTGAGCTGTTATCTTTTAATACCAATGCTTTTAAACCATTGAACTCACCACGCATATTGCTTGCTCCACCTTGACCTCTTAACTGTTTTAAAATTCAATAATAATTTCTAAGAGATAAAGTAACAAAATACAGTAATTCATAAGTTATAAATTCAAAGATTTAGGTAAAGCAAAGTACTATAAATAGTAAATTTCCAGTGTTACCTAATTTAAACTCAAATTGTTTTTGGTAGAAAAAAAATCAATCGCTGATTTAAGTGTCACGGAAGAAGTCTCCTTCACGTGAAAAACCCCGGCAAATCGCTCTTGAACAACTCCATGTCTATCGAGATATCAAACAACAATTTCCATTTGTTCCTTTTTAGATACGTCCCTAGACTCGTCAACTAATAAGGAAAAAACATCATCGCCAATATCTTCAAGAATGGAATCAAGTACCTCCGTGGCAAAATATTCACATATTTGTTTCTGAATTTTTGGAGATCTTAAGGTACAGTTCAACAGAGCTCGCACTACGTCTAGTCGAGTTTCCTCATTTTCGTTTGCAAGCAAATGATACAATTCTAGAAAAATATCTCTATTCAAAGAGCTTATAGTTTCACCATGACCGCGAAAAGGACATCCACCCTTCAACAAAAATGAATTACTAATTTCTTTAAAGTTTTCTTTTTGGGTTAAATAAAAGAATGGATTACTAATAATTATGAAAGTAACTTAAGATGAAAAAAAAAATGTAAGTAGCACAAATAATTTTTGGGGTTGCACATATTGAGAAATTACAGTTTTTGAATTTAGGCAATAGGCAATAACGTAAGATTCCTGACATCTTTCATAACGTGTAGTAGTATAGGTTGTATACTTGGTTCAAACCAATAGGCAATAACCACTGGATTCATGCAAAATATGATAGATAGTAATATCAGGAACTCTTAGAACAATTAATCAAAGTTTAGGACACATAATTCATGCGTAAAACATTAAAACACATTAAAAAGATACATAATTCCACATCATTACGAGTTCAGAAAGACATAAAGTTAACTCCTAGTAATTAATAAAAACACATAACTAAGAACATTTTGGATACAACTTGGTCCTAAAATGTTCCATCCCCGATCCCACCATCATCTTCACTACTATCAGATTGAGGCTCGCGCATGTCACCAAGGTCAAGACGGTCACAGTCCAGAATATAATGTCCACTTGCACCACAGTTGAAGCAGCTAATTATGCAATCAATTAAAGCATGGCCACGTTCGCCACAGCTTTCGCAAACTTGATCAGGACAATACCTGCTCACATGCCCTACTTGACCACACGTAGTGCATGGTGGTAACTGTTCAGTCTCACCACCTTGGGCTTCATTAGTATCACCATTAGCAGCAGCAACTTCAGTAACTTCACCTTGGGCTTCACATGTATCACCAGTAGCAGCAGCAACTTCACCTTGGGCTTCACTGGTATCACCAGCAGCAGCAACTTCAGTAGTGGTGGTGGTGGTTTCGTTTGAACCTATTGTGATCTTTGTGAAGGATGTGATGAATTCGGAGTGAGGGTTGGTTGTTGATGATTGTTCTTCTGCCATTGTTTTTGTTTTGGGTTGATTGCTTGGGGGACTCAAAGGTTTGCTTGGGATGAATGGTGAATGGTGATTGGAGAATGGTGAGTGCAACTCACTTTATATTGAGTTGGTTTTGGTTGTTGGTGACTAAGGACAAAAAATTTAATGTAGGGTCATTGCTAGGTTTTTTGTTTTAAGTTTAATTAGACCGGAACTTGAACAATTTTATTTGAATGGCCGAAATCATCATAAGTTTGACATGAAAAATATGATGTATATATAAAAAATATATGTGGCACATTAAAATGTTGTTTAAATATCAATAAGCGATGTATAAAAATATAGTTTAAAGGAGCAATGATACACAGTGGCACGACGGCCTTTAAGGCTTTTAAATTTCTCAATTACGAATTCATGATCGATTTTTGAGTAGTTTTTTTCACTTAAAAGCGCGAAGTTATCCATTAGAAAGTCATCTCATATCTTAATTTGAAGTCTATTTACTCAATTGATAGCTTTAGAAAAAAATAAGAAAAGACTTCAAAAGAGAACAACACTCAAATTTGAAGGAAGCCATTTTGTAAATTTTCATTTTAATATATACAGAGTCCATAGTTAGAACTTAGAAGTGAAATATTAGATGGGGGGCACCACCCCTATTCGCCCCAACTATGTTTCGTCTATGGGTTTAATGTCTACGAGTTAGACCATGTAGGGTTAGGCTTTTAGAGGATAAGTGTTTAGGTTTTGGTCTAGCAATGACTTTTTTAGGTTATTGGTTAAGGTTTATAAGACTATGCGCTACTATCTCAATCACATGTGGACGTAGAAGTCGGTCGAAGGTGGCCGATTTGGGATGGCGACCAAATCGTCGGTCGCATGAAGAGTATTCCGGTCGCCAAAAAGAGCAAAACCCCATTCGGTTTATTAATAATAGATAAAAGTTTTTTTTAACTTTTAAAATTTTGAACATTTTTAACATTATAAATACTCAATTAACTGATTATAAATACTCAATTAAGTGATTATTATTTATTTCTTTATAAAAGGAAATCAGTACCCAATAAAATATTGATTACTTATATGCACATATTTAAACTACAATTATTTATACTAAATAATGTATAAGGAACTTATATTTAATAACTCTTCCGACAATAAATATGAAGTTAATTAATAGCGAACTTGCATTATTTACAGAGGCGTGTCAAGAGGCTTATGAAAAGTCAAAGCCAAAAATCCCACGAAGCCAAATTCACAAAGATAATTATTGTGCTCATGATCGTTTAGTAGCGGATTACTTCCCTCAACACTCATAGTATGACGAAACAACATTTCGTATGCGGCGCCGAATGAGCCGAACACTATTCATACAAATTGTTCGAGATCTAACCAATTATTCTCCTTTCTCCGACAAGCAGTTGATTGTGAGGGAAGAGTTTATATTTCACCATAGATGAAGTATACTTCGCAATTATTCAAATGTATACGATGTCGTTCCTGATGCTCTAGACGGCTATGTGCAAATGAGAGTGTGAAATAGCCTGTAAATCTCTTAGATGTGATGTACACACGTATCATACATAATATCATAATTTAAAATTTGACTAAGGGATGTTGCGACGTATACTATCAAATATAATATACACATGTACCATGTTAAATACTATTATAATATAAGACAACAGGGTGGCGATATCATCCAATTGTTTTCCAGACAAACAATATCTTGTTGAAGATACCATAAGTTCGCATGAAGAATCGACGAAAGTTACTCGAGAGATAATCAACGAAACAACCCATCTACACATAAAAGTCGATTTAGCGGAACACATTTGGAATCATGAAAATCAACACTAGTCATCTTATTATTGAAAAGTTTATGTAATGTCTTTATTTTAATTTTTTGAAAATTTAAGTTTGTTAAAAAAGACTACCATCGCCTCGTAGTGGGTAAAAGGTCGTCTGATGATCGCTGGAGAGAAAAAACCGATCTATAAAAGATGATACATGATATGCTCCTTATAGTAGGTAGTAACATGTTTTGTCTTTTATGTATCCGCCACCACGGAATATGAAACATTATATCCTTTTATTATGATAAAGAACTTTAAAAACTTAAGGTTGTTGTTGTCAAATGGAACGGACATAGATGTGACTTTAACTAAGGTAAATGTAACGACCTATTTTTTACGCAGAAATTAATTTTAATCTGGTAAAGGGTTTTCTCGTTAACTTTTATTAATTCGAAAAAACATTGAAGTACAAGAGATATAGATGAATCCTAAATCTCTACCCGTTAAATAGGCAAACAACTTCCTATCATAAAGAAACACATGAAACAACTACAAAGTCACATAGGACATAATGATTAACTAAAATTTCTTGCTTCAACGGACTCTGATTCGAAAATTATTGGCAATAGACTGGACATAGACTGGACATTTCCTAGAATATCCTGTCATCATACATATCATCATCATATGGGTCGTAGTAACCATGAGCATTCGTGTACAAATCTTTTCATTGTTCCCATTGACTATTAGTCTCATATTCCGTATAAGACGTTTTAGCAGCCAAAAAATTTGACATATAATTATCCTAAGGTTCGAATATATCATCGTCATTAAGCTCACCTAAAAGATCACCCTTTTCCTAGAAACCCGATTCATTTGATCATCCACAAAATTAATTTGTCCTTGAGCAATCTTCTTTTCAATCTTGTTAATTTTCTAAATAATGTTTGGTATTGTTGAGGTCAAATTTTAATCTCCCTTATAACTTGTCCATACTATAGAGAGTTATAAGGAAGATTAAAATTTGACTTCAAATTTAACTTGTACTTCAAACTTGTCCTAGAATAATTTCCCCATATCAATCCTCCAGAAGTAACAACAATAACCAAGACCCGAATCAAATAAAATACATTTTTCATTTTACAACTAGTCGAGTCGACGACTCGGTATCTAGATTCTTACAAATTTAAATTTAACATAAAAAGTTTATATATCATATTAAACTCGTTACGACACTTAAAACACTTCGGTTTAACGCAAAAACACTCGTTTACCACTTTTAATATTTCATCAGCTTTAGCAATAATAGTAAAATGTTCGGTTTTTGTCATTTTAAAAAAGTACGATATATTTTGTTCATTTAACTCCGTACGGGACGTGATGACTATCCTCGGATATCTATACGATTTTAACTTGTTGGGTCCTTAAAAGATAGATCTTTCAGCCTGTTTAAGGAGGGTGAACAACTTCTGTAATCACAAGTTATTCACAAAGAGACTCTAAGAGAAACTTAAGTACTTGTGCGGAATACAAATACTAAGAACAAGAAGAAAAAAAGACTGACTAAATAACATAATCCTTTCTAAGGATTTCTAATATTAGTGATATTAAAAATGAACTGGTGAAAAGGTGTGTCTAACCCTTCTGCCGGTGGGTTCCTTTTATACTACAAGGAAACCCTAAAACTACATTAACTCAAAACGCGTAACAGATGATATGCACATCCTTTCTTAAGATATCCCATGCATATCCTAACAAACTACTACTAATAATACAGTTTGACTTTCTAACAGACCATGAGTAACGTATTACCCCTACCAGGAGTAACTACTCCTGCTACTACTATGACCAGGAGGAACTACGTACCTCCTAGTCAGCCTATTACAATACTAAAATAAATATCTATTACATTATTCCTAAAATCCTCCCCTAAACTTGAATTTGACGTGGTCGAGTTCAAGTTTCTAGATACATCTTCCACGAATAAGAGCACGAGGATTAATATGAGAATCACAGCAGCAACAATCATAATGAATAATACCAGAAAAAACACACAGTTTGCTGGTCGAAACACGTAGGCTGAACTTTTGTAAAGCTTGAAAACTTCTACACATGGTGAATCTTCTCAGAAGCATGAGCATATTTGATAAGCCTTTACCAAGTAGTTGCTCACTCTTGGGCTAGCTAATCTTTCGATGGAATCATGACATCACTCTAGGAGACTAGCACCAAGTCCAACTCTTGGAACATGAATCATTGGTGAATTGGAGTACCCTGGTGATTTTGGGCAAATCACCACAGCCGTCAACGGATTTGATGTATGTCTTTACCAAGAGTCGTACCCTCTTAGACTAGTCAACTCTCAGCAATAAAGCATGGGTGAGTTGAAAACCCTATAGCTTTGAGCAAGCTATTACAGCTACAACGGATTTAGGAAAGTTTTTACCACAAACTGTTTGCCTGTGGACTAGCCACTCTTTAGTCTAGGACCAAGGTGAGTGATAACCCTCCAATTTTGGGTAAATTGACAACCATCAACGGATTTGATAGTTGCACTAGAGTCGTACCCTCATGGTGAATCAACTCTTTCTTGTCTATTAGACATGGTGAATTGAACACCATTTGTTGCGTGGAGACTAACCAACACTAGAATCCCCAAGTAAAACAGCCAAAAAAGAGTAGCAGAATGTACACAGTAAAACAAATTTCATATGTCCAATATGTGGTATTTTATTTTATTGTATTTTATTTATTTGATTTTTTTATTTGATTTTAATTTTTATTTTTTTATATATAACAAGAGTATAGGTCACTGAAAGCTGTATAAGTTTGTGAAAAGAATACAAAAATGAAAAAGAAATACAAGAGAAGCCATACCAGTATCAGACACGAGTAGTTGCACTCTTACCAACAAGAAGTTGTGCATGTATGAACTCTACCAATGTGACCACCGACTACTCATTCCCAGCAGGAGCATTAGAGATCACCATCCTACTCTACAGCATGCCTTCCATAGTAGTAATAGAGAGAGGGTATGTCTGATCAACCAGCATGAAGATATGTTTACCCGAGTTCAACTCCAGAATATGAACATCACATCCAGCATACAACTTCCACCGACTGATGGCCCATTGTGCTTGGTCCTCCTAAATAGAAGCACTAGGAGTGCCAGGAGGACAATCAAGCATGATCTTCAAGTCTCCCTATAAAACCAAACTGGGCCACGTAGTTGGGGAAGTAGGGATGGCAGCATCAACCAACCCATAAAGAAACACAAGATCTTATCGATCTACCTAATATAAAATGTCTTGCGGGCTGGAAAAATACTTATGGGTACCAACATGTGTCTTGATCAAGTGGGTAAATGATCAAGGAACAATAGGAGAAGGTTGGAGTTCCCAATAAACAATGTGGCCAGCACCAAGAGGGAAGTCATCATCACTATCCGATGCCTCTTCAATAATATTAACAGCCTCCCGTTTCTCCAAAGGAATACTGGGACCTCTGTGACCAAACTTCTTGCGAATCAAACGGCGAGGCTTGACAAGAGAAGCATGAACCTTAACATCTAGAGCATCAGCAACTCCTGGGGTAGGTGTTGGAAGAGGATCAATCACATGAGTGGTACCAACCTCACCAAGAGTAGACCTATCTGTAGAAGGATTTTAAGGAGTAGCATCCAAAGGGGGAGCAAGAACAACAAGTGATGGAGCAGAAGTGGATGTAGCAACGCCAGGAGCATCAGGTAAGGAAGGAGACACCATTAGAGTAGACGCAGATGGATCAGAAGTCTGCGGAGGAGCCTTTGCGGTTTGTAAGTCCTCCCTTGTAAGTGTGGCATTGGTAGGCACACTCACCTCCTTATTCTTTAACCTTTGCATCTGATCAAACATCTTCCTAAGCGCATCATCAGACAGTGACTTAACCCTCTTCATAGTCTAACCAATAGTAAGGTATGCCTCACTTTGTTCTTTACATACCTCTACATAATTTCCTTTTGACGTGCGGCAGATAAAGGCCTATTGCGGCGAATCTCCTTAAGTTGAGCAGCAAGAGCTTCCCGTTGACATTGAATCAAGGAAGTGATCCGGTGAGCATAATTTGCTTCATTAACATCTTCACCCAACACGTCCTTAAACTGATTCACATTTGAGCTAAGGATGGTGATCACATCCAGCTAATCCCCATTACCCTAGTGTATAGCATCATGGCGCACTTGTTCCTGCCTTTGTCGAAGAAGCTCCTCATTCTCAGCTCTTTACTTTGCATGTAGTCTTTGAGCAGCCTCGGCGCCTAACCTATCTTCTTCCATTTGTCTGCGAGAGCGTTTTGGAGAAGGAGTAGGATCATCAACCATTGAGGCCTTGCCCTTATCAGTGGAAGGGGGAGCAGCTGGTGGCCTTTGTTAAGAGGAGGGAGTAGGGATACCAAAAGCACTAGGAGCAATAGGAACCTCCTCACTAAGCTTTGCTGTAAATGCTGCCCGATCCAGAACTAACAAACCATCATCTTCCTCTATACCCACATCTTCTTATGAATCCGACAACACCACACGCTTCTTATACCGCCTGAGCTGCTTCACCAGTAGCTTAACCCTTTCAACCAAAGGAACCATCACATCTTGTGTGACCTGGCGACGAGTGTTCAGATCATCCTCCAAGGTTTGGATCTTAGCATAGTACCTGTGAACAAGCTCAAGTAAAGAAGGGAGAGTAACTGGTTCCTCAGCCTCCCGACCAAAGAGTACTTTGGGAAGCCTCATTGGGACCAGAAGTAGAGGCATAGTTAAAGTATGAGCCTATTCTTCCTCCATAAAGAAAGGAGAAGGCTCCTCATGAGCAGAGGGTTCACCTCTTGATGAGTGAAGTGGACTAGAAGGTGATATATGGGTAGGGCTAGCCGGTGGGGAGTCAAGGAAAGGAGACACATGAGGAGCAGCAAGAGCTACAAAAGGGGCCACGTTCGGTGAATGGGGCTCCTTAGGAGCTGCGTCTGCCACAGGTTCCTCATGAACCTCTGCATCCATAGGATCATCAACCAAAGGAGGTTCCTCCTGGGCTGCTTCAGCCGGAGGAGCCTCATTGGGATCCTCAATTCCTACTCCAAGCATGGCAGGCAATAAAGGCATTTCACGCCTTATGTAGACAAGCTTCATGTTAGAGTAAACCTTGGAGGTTAACCTAACAGGAACATACTCCCTAGGGTCATTAGGAACACATACGAGGATTTGTTGCAAAAACCAGGGATACATAAGGAACTTTTTCTTAAGTCCACTAAGGTTGCCAATCATCCCATCCAGAATATACCTAGAAAAATTGAACCTACGGCCCCGGGAAAGACAAATAAGACCAGTAGCCAGGGGGTAGGAAATTGATCCCAACTTCCAGCTTTAGGGCTGAGACAGTAGATGAGGAAGTGAATCAGAAGATTCTATTGAGGGGAAAACTTATTTTTGAGAAAAGTAGATTTCCCCTCATGTTCATACCCAGTAGCAGCCATCCCATCTAGAACCTCATCATCGAGGAGAGATAGGATTCCATCTGCATCCTAGAGATGCAAAGATGACCTAATCTGAGATTTTGTCACCACAAATGGACGTCCATCAATTGTGGCATGGATATTTGTTGGATGACCAACAATATCCCTAACATGGGCAGTAGCCCAAAATTGGCTAATTACAGAGTCATAGACAGTAGGACAAACATTGAGTGAGTACCTAATATGAGAAGCCTCCAAAAACTAAAGGATTTCCTCGTAGTCCTCACGGAGAGGAACATCCCCAAGGAATGCAACTTTGTTGTGATCAGCCTTGTATTGCAATTGAGCCATCGAAGTAGGTGAAAAGATTGAGCAAGATGAATGATGAAGGCAACTGGGTAGGAGCGTGTGTGTGTAAAGACTTGGTTCTAATGAATGAGTCAAAGTTACCCTTTATCTATTACTACCCAAAAGTAACTGTTCACTTGACCCCTAATTATGGGGGTGCCCTTTCAAAACCAATTATCAATTAATGGTAATATCCACATGCCAGTTAAATATTAAATAGATAAATCCCCTTGTCTAAAATAATGGGCACGTTTAATAGCAAGAGTAACTTCTTGGACCAAAAAGTCAAAAGTTCAAAATAACTCACACTAGTAGTAACCCGTGGTCAACAAAAGTCAACACCAATGAACAGTGTTTTAGAGAAGAAACAAAGGTTGACTCCTACATCACCAGGATGACTACAAAGTCATACATAACCAATTTATATCCACCAGGAGTAACTAGAAGTTGATTAGAAGTAGAATTCACACAAAACTGCTCATTGACGATTGAAGAGAAATTTTACAGGGACTAATAATGGACAAACATATACATACAACAAGCCTCCCATCAAGATAAACCTCCCCTCAATCCTAGACCTCAAGGATTAAGCATGCCAATGTGGACCAGCAAGTAGTTGAATCTGGTCACGTCAAAAGCTTTGGTCAACAAGTCTACCACATTGTCATCCGTATGAACTTTTAGTACCTAAATTAACTTCTTCTCATTGGCATCCCTAATGAAGTAGTGTCGGATCTCAATGTGCTTCGTCCTTTGATGGAAAACTGGATTCTTAATGATGCAAATGGTACTTTGGTTATCAATTAAGATTTTGGTGTTCATGAAGTTAAATCCAAAGTCTAGCATTTGATTTCGGATCCACAGCACCTGTCCACAACAACTACCAGTAGCTACATATTATGTTTCTGTAGAAGAAGTAGCCACAATGGTTTGCTTCTTGTATAGCCAAGAGATGAGTCTCTTGCCCAAAAACTAACATCCACCAGTAGTAGATCGTCTATCATTATTTTCCCCAGCATAGAAACTGTCACTATATGCTTCAAGGACAAATAGGGATTCCCTTGGGTACCATAAGCCTAACTTGGGTTGGGCTTTAAGATACTTAAAAATATTTTTGACAGCATTGATATTGGAGGTGGTAGGGGCTATTTGATGTATGAAACAAGAACTAACCCAGTCATAGACCTATACAAGTGCACATTGACAGGAGGGTCTGGTTCATTTTTTAGTTTAAGCTTCGTGACCTCATTAGGAGTGGTTGCTGGTCTAAGTGGTTCCAAGTCAAACTTTTGTATGATTTCTAGAACATACTTGTCTTGACTAATGAAAATGACATCCTGCTGCTGCTTGACTTGAAGGCTAAGAAAGAAAGTGAGTTCACCCATTGCACTCATCTGAAACTCACCATTCATTAGTGTTTTAAACTCATCACACCATTCCTTCTTAGTATAACCAAAGATGATATCGTCTACCTACACCTGGACAAGGATAAAATCTTTGAAATTATTCTTAAGAAAAAGTTTTTTGTCGATTATACCTCTTCTGTAGCCATGTTTCAAAAAGAAAGTAGATAACCTTTCATACCAAGCTCTAGGAGCTTGATGTAAACCATAAAGAGCCTTGACAACTTTGTAGACCTTCTGAGGATGAAGGGGTCCATAAAACCTTTAACTGAGTGACATAAACTTCCTCTTCAATCTTGCCATACAAAAAGGCACTCTTGACATCCATCTGAAACACTGTGAATCCCATGTAGGAAGCAAAAGCCAAAAACAGTCGTATTGCTTCAATTCGGGCAACAGAAGTAAACACGCATCATAATCAATCCCTTCTAGTTTAGTGTGTCCTTGTGCTACTAACCTTGCCTTATTCCTGACCATAATGCCTCTTGCATCCCTCTTGTTTTTTAGAATCCATTTGGTGCGAATAGTTGATTTCCCATCAGGCAAGTTAACCAGAACCCATACATTCTGAAACAAGAATTGCTACATCTCATCTTGCATAGCTTCTACCTAACTTTGATCTTCAAGTTCTTGAGAGACAGACCTAGGTTCTACCCGAGAAAGGAAACAAGCAAACAGACAATGAAGGAAGTCTGTGTGATTATTCCTCTTTTGATCTTCAACATAACTCAGAAGAGCATGTTGACTAATAGTATATTTCTTAACCATGCTTCTAGTCTTTACTATAGAACCAGGAGCCCTAATTATTTGAGATTAAGGATGGACTTTGTTGAGACGTGTAGTAGTATTTATATCTACTTCCACCATGGGCTCTATGTTGTTAAGATCAACAACAAATTCATCATCATATGAGGAAGATGAGAAAATGCCGGAAGAGGGATGCTTATGAATGTCATCCTACTTAGAAGTATGCTTCTTATGATAGTTACCAAGGTCGGATGGACTTGAGAATCTAGCTGTGATATTGAGATCAGCAAGTGGACTGCCAGCAGGAGAGACACTTGCACTAGAAGTTATGATAGCACCACCAGAAGGAACTGAGGCATCAATAGTAGGAGGTGTGCCAGCAGTAGGAGTATTCATAGCAAACTCAAACCCTCCCTTCTCAGCTTCAACAATAGCTTCTTGTTGTTGCTTGAGCAGCATGTCAAGGTCGAATTAGGAACTAGAGTCTTCTTGATCATTGACACCATTAGTAGCACCAGTAGTTTCATGAGGAGTTGATTAGGGATATGAGGGGATAACAATAATATCATCATCCTCTTCTGAGTCTAAGAAGCTTGAAGAAACATCTGTAGAAGAGGAAGGAGCATCTTGTGGTCCTGCATGTTGGTCAGTTTTGAAACGATAATATCCTAATGAATCACTTAGATAATCAAGATCAAAATACCATTCAGGACCATTTCCTTGAAGATTGGACGTCTTCTCAAAATACCTCAAGTTGATGGTTTCTATAACTCTCTTGTTAGCAATGTGATAGACTCTATATGCTCTAGAGTGTGTAGAATATCGCACAATGAATCCTTCATCAGCCTTGCCATCAAACTTACCCAAGTAGTCACTGGTGTTGAGAATGGTGACAGGACGGCCAAAAGGTTTCAAATGAGTGATATTTGGTACTTTTGTTGTGAGAAGCTTATAGGGAATCTTATTATTTGGATTGGTAATGGAAACCATATTCAACACATAACATGCAGTGTTGACAGCTTCAGTCCAAAACATGGTAGGAAGCTTAGAATCTGCAAGCATCGTTCTTGCTGCTTCTATTAGAGTCTTGTTTTTCCTTTCTGCGACTTCATTTTGTTGAGGAGTTCTAGCAGCACTGTAGTCTCTCTTGATTCCCTTGGAGCTGCAAAGTGCAATAAGTTCTGAATTTTTGAATTCAGTGCCAGTATCACATCTAATGCCTTTGACATTCTTTGAGAGCTGATTCTCAATCAATGTAATGACTTCTGAGAATGGGGTTTGTTTCGTTCTTAGTAGTAAGAAAGAAGACCCATGAGAACCTGCTGTAACCATCAGTCACCACCAAGCAGAAGTGTTTATGATCAATACTTCTGATGGAGGTAGGACAAAAAAGGTCCATATGTAGAAATTGAAAAGGTCTAGTTATCAAGCTGAGAGCAGTAATGGATTTGAAAGATGCTTTGTGTTGTTTTCCCTTACTACAAGCAACACAATTTTGATCATTCTTGAAGGTTTTGACAAGCAACTAGAAACCAGGTTCCTGTTTGCCAACTTATTGATTGTCTTAAAATTGACATGCCCCATCCTTTTATGCCGTTTAGTGGCTTTATCTTTGGAAGCTTTGGAAACAAGACAAGCCAATTGATCAGAAGGATTTACCTCATTCAACTTGATGCTATATAGATTGTGTCTCCTAGGAACCTTGAGCAGAATTTGAGTTTCATTTGGAAGCTTAAAGTCTTTGGACAGCACCAGGCAATCTTTGTCTGTGAACAGGAGAAATTGCTTCTTATCACATATCTGAGAGACAGAGATCAAGTTGAAGTGTTGGAGTGCTTCCACATAATAAACTTGTTGAAAGTTTAGTTTAGGAGTCTGAATAGTCCCTTTGCCTATGATACGGCCTTCACCACCTCCAAAATAGACCTTTACACCTTGAAATGGTACAAAATTTGCCAACAATTATTTGTTACCAGTCATGCTTCTAGAACAACCACTATCTACAATGCCAAGACTTGGATCTTGGTAGGGATTAATCTACAACAAGAAGAAGCATGTATAACAGTTAGTGTCTTAATGGGACCCAAGCCATTCCTTAATTGAGCCTGCCTTGTGGATCATTGAAAGATTGCCATTAAGATTGATGAGATCCACTATTGTTCTTGTATATTCTGTTCATCGTAGGTGGTTTGTATTGAGTTCAAGAACAACCTGTTGAGGGCTTAACATCAGTACCCATGTGTCCCATCCTAAAATTCGTGTGGCCATTAGTATTATTGTGATTTACAACAGATTTTTTGAAAAATTAAAAGTAGAAGCTTGTTGGTTTGTTGTTATTGTTATGTTTGTTTCTCCAATTCGTAGAAGCTGAAGGAGAGTTCCTCCTGATAGTAGGAAAAGGTTGGGCACATGGATTTAACCTACTAGGAGAAGCATACAAACCAGTAGGAGAAACTACTGGTGGACCAATAGGACCAAACTGAGGATGGCCAGTGGGCCATTGGTCATAAAAATCACAATCTTTAATAAAATGTAATCAACTACCACATATAAAACATGCTTTTGAAGACAAAGGCTTTTTATTCAAATGACATTGTTTATTGCTTCTATTCTTATTACACATTTGTATAGGAGAAGTAACATTCCTAGAGGACATAAAGCTAGAATCAAAACACACGGAAGTAGAAGCTTGAGTAACTCTCCCATCACTAGGCTTAGGGCCGGTAGAAGGGGATGCACAGGTGTCATTTATCTTGGGGCTTGAGGAACCAGACTTTTCACTTGGATCATAAGATGCAAAATCACTAGCCTTGTCACTAAAAGTACAAGAGACAACATCATTAGTGTTAGTGTTACTTTTAGGGGACTCAAGCATCTGTGATTCATCTAAGTCTTTATGGAAGGGGGTCAGGCATAAAAGTTCCCGTGAGAGGTGGAGGAACAACATGCATTCCTGCAGCTGGTTTAAACCAATTGTAACGAGGTTTTCCTTCCTCCTCATTAGGCTCTGGATCAAATATACTAGAGAAAGATGAATCAAATACATCATCTGGTCCAATGTAGTTATCAAAACCTAACCCTCTTTTGGTTCTTCCAGACATGGTGCTATCAACAAGTATAGACAGATTTTTGGGAGCATTTTTCCATTTGTCAAACCTTACTAACGTAGCATCTAACTTAGCTTGCATCACCTGTTTTTCTTTGATAATGTCTTTATTCAGTTTCTCAGTATATTTCAGTAAGTTAGACGTGTTCTCTAAGTCAATATTCAAAACTCTAATCTTATCTCCATACTCTGAGTGTGTATTCTGCAACCATTTCTTTTGTTGTTCTAGAGTTTTTAGAGAACTTTTATATGCTTGAACTTCTAAGTAATATTTATAATTTTAAGCATTCAGTTCATCATAATGTTTCATAAGGTCAAAATATTTAGTATCACATCCAAGATGACATTTTTGTACCTAAGGAGTGATTTCCATTAATACATATTCTTTTGCTTCCTCTGCCTCGGATATGTGACCAGCAAATCATAGAAAAGACATCAGTACCAACTTCTGTTGCTGTAGGAGCCTTTTGTTCATTCCAGTTGATCATAGTATCACAAGATATCAAGGCTTTCTTTTCCTCCTGTAGCTCTTGTACCTTGAAAGCAAAGTACCTGTTTTGGTCCTGGTCATTTCTACTAGTGCACTCTCTAGCAAAATGTCCTTGCTGATGACAGTTGTAACATTTGATCTTGCTTTTATCAAACCTGGATGGCTCCTTTAGGTTGTAGCTGAATTTCCTACCAGCCTTCTTCTCAAACTTGTGGACTCTTAGGGTAAGCATAGCCATCTGCCACTTGAGATCCATTTCATCAAAATCAAGTTTGTCAACCTGTTTGAAGTCATCGAACGCTAACTGTTGTTGTGGCTCTACATCAACAACAAAGGAATGACATATTCAACCATGCTTTCTGTCTTAGCTTTAGGTTCAGGAGCAGGAGTATGTTGAGAAGACAATGGGCTATTAGAATTGGTCACCTGATTAGAACTGATGTTGCTAAGAAAAGTAGAGTTAGCAGGAGTGGAGTAAGATATGATGGAATGACTAGGATACCCTCTAACATCTGGCTCAAAAGTTTTGAGTTTGTAGAACAAATCATCAAAGGAAAGATATTCAAGTCCTCCTTTTGTCTTTAGATAGATAACTACCTGGTTCCAAGAGTGAGGCAAATCTTTAAGAAACATAGCATTGATGTCTTTATTCTCTTGTTTAGCCTTGAGTTGATTCAATTGGCTAAGAATCTTTTGAAACCTAGCATACCCTTGATGAAGTCCTTCTGATTCTGAGATCTTGAACTCTGAAAACTCATCTTTGAGCATTGATCTTCTCATCTTTTTGGATTCTTCATTTCCTCCAAATCTTACTTTGATAGCATTCTAAATTTCCCTAGCATCATCTAGATGATAAAAATCACCCATATGATCATCAGGAAGGGACTAGAGAAAAATTGTTTTTTCTTTAATTTCCTTCTGTGCTGCTATGATATCTTCATGAGTTTTAGGGTCAAGAATGATGACATTGCCACTCTTATCCCTTCTAGTATTCTTCTTTCCATTACCATTATGAACAATTCTCCACAGTGCCAGATCAGTATTACTGATCCAGTATTCCATCTTCATGGCCCAGCTTTCATACTTATCTTTCTTCAGGTATGGAATCTTTCCATTTGTGTTTGAGACAGTGGCGACAATTTGTTGTGGTGGTGGTGTAATAGTAGTGGTGGAGGATGGAGGTCCATCTTTAGAAGAGCTTGATGCAGACATGGTTTAAGAACTTTTTCTAAAACAAAAACTGATTCTTCTTGTACAAAGACTCTCCACAGGCTCTGATACCACTTGTTGGGTCTTTTAAAGATAGATCTTTCAAAGAGACTCTAAGAGAAACTTAAGTACTTGTGCGGAATACAGATACTAAGAACAAGAAGAAACGAAGACTAATTAAATAACATAATCCTTTCTAAGGATTTCTAATATTATTGATATGAAATGAACTGGTGAAAAGGTGTGTCTAACCCTTCTACCAGTGGGTTCCTTTTATACTATAAGGAAACCCTAAAACTACATTAACTCAAAACGTGTAATAGATGATATGCACATCATTTCCTAAGATATCTCATGCATATCCTAACAAACTACTACTAATAATACGGTTTGACTTTCTAACAGATTAGGAGTAACGTATTACTCCTACCAGGAGTAACTACTCCTGCTACTACTATGACCAGGATGAACTACATACCTCCTAGTTAGCCTATTACAATACTAAAATAAATATCTATTACATTATTCCTAACATAACTCTTCAAAACTTAAGCCCTTATAAATATCATTTTTGACACAAAACGCCCTGTTGAAAATCCTAACAACAAGCATATTCATGCAGTTTTTATTAAAACCAATTTTTTACACCGACAAACAAAGTACCATATCTCATTCGTTATAAATTCGATTTTGAAAAATAATATACCGAAACGACCTTAGGAACTTATATTTATCATAATCTCAAATTAAGCAAGTGCTAAAATAATTTTTACTACCCTCTAAACCATGTTAAAATTTCGAACAACAAGCTCCGTAACACAAATCAATCTCATCCAATATCACAACTTTTTCACAGACATTTTCCCATCAATATAAATCAACAAACCATGTTGCAAACAACCCTCTCCATCATTAAAATCGATAATCCACAAAAACATCATAAAGTTTCTAGCATTTTCTATTAACCCATTTGATATTTCAAAAGTAAATACATGAACATGATGACGTAGACCTTTTATATAATAAAAGATATGTATAAATTAGAGACATTTATGAGAATAAATAAAAACCTTATATGAAAATAGTGATTAACATAGTGATTAACAGAAATGAATCAAGAAATAACAAACACCATCAACAAAAATTATGGCGATGGCGGTTTCTGGTAATGCTGGGAGGAGGTCGGTGTAATGATGGAGTGGAGAGAGAGAAAGATAGTTTCTAGAGAGAACGAGAAGAAAACTTTTTTTTCTCTCTAAAATTTAAAGACTGTTTGTTTGAAATGAGAAAAAATGATGTTGGAATCATTTATACACCGTGAAAAAGATGAAAGGTATGGGTACTTCGAGTCTTCATTTTTCTTTTGTTATCGTCCGTATAAATTCACCTTTTAACCTATGGTAAAATATAAATTTTGCATAGCTTAAAAGATAGTTAAAATATCTATGAAACAGTTGTAAATATGACTATATTTTCAGTTATATGATCACTATAGTTTGACCTTAGCCGTTACAAGTAAAATTATAAAATAATAATTATACTGAGCATAGATTAAATGACGGAAGCTGACACGCACATAATTCACACACAAATCATTTACACAAATAAAAACTTTACGGTTTTGCCCATAATTCACAGATAACGAACAATCTCGGAGATTATCGTAAAATAATTAACCGTCACAGATCATGGTCAGTTGACACACACACTGTTCAGTCTAGCGTCAATATGCGTTCACACACGTGTTTCACAAAACACAAGCTAACTTCCTGGTTTAATAGCAGTTATTCAATCAGGCATTAAATAAAATCGACAAATACGAAAATAAGTCGTAAAGTAAAGGACATACTGTCTGAGTTCACAGTTTAACTGACTGACAAAAGCCTAGAGTCAACATATATCCGAAGATAATCATTTCATCTCGAAAATTTTCAGTTAAGCGTGCTCATACGAGAATAGCACTGGCTTAGGTGACTGCTCGAGAATTCGCTAAAAATCAAAATAAATATTGAGTAAAAAATGAAAATAATACTTTTTGAAAAGTTACGAGTTGTTAAAATGAACCCAAATCAAAATATGCAATAGTTTACCCATACTACACATAAACCTTATAAGCCCATTAATCAACCAACTTGAATTTCACAAATCCTTGATCAACACCACAAGTCCATATAACCTCCCTATATTTGCCACTATTTTTAATCCGCTAACCTCCCTCTATAGTTTTTACGAACATACAATTTAAATACATAAATAAAAAGTAACTCCAAATATCATTTTTCATATGTTATGGGTCCAAATACTGTTGTACAGTGTATGAGGAAAGTTAAAACGTAAATAATCATACCACAACTTAAGGTAAAAAGATTATTTCCGGTTTTACCAAAGATAAAAACGATCCTTTGTCCGATTAACACTCGCCGTTAGGGAGAAGATATAAATGAGTCCCGCTATAAACCATTCAACCCTCTCTTTAGCCGCAAGTAGGTGTTACACGCATGTGACTCGTTTTTTTGACACGTCATATTAAAGTTTAATGCATATCATTATTAGTTTAGTTCGTAAATTATACATACAAGTTCGTAGTGTTGGCACAACTAGCTGTCAGGGTTTAGCGACGGATCCAGATCGGATCGGACCGGTTAAAATCAGACCGAAATAATCCGGTCTGGTTTCAATTAGATAAAAAAAATAAATTTTTAGTAAGACCGGATCGGATTGATTGGACCGAGAATCGAAATGGTCCAAAATCACGGACCGAGAACCGCACCGAATTTGCTCGGTCTAGTCCAGGTCGATCCGGTTCGGTTCAATTTTCCGGTTTAAATGCTCACCCATAATAAAAGAATTAGATTATTTGAGAATTTTAATAAAAAGTGGAGGTTGTAGAAAAACAATTGAACCAATCAAATGACTTGATTTTTACATATAAGCAAAATAGAGCAATGTGATTGGTTGAAAAAAGTCAAAATTGAATTCATTTAGTCAAAATTAAAAAAATTTGGTGGAGGAGTTTGATGAAAACACATAAAGATATATGTGTCAAATTTTAGAAAATAAATACTTAAATAAAGAGGAGGGTATTAATAAAACTTTAGTGGTTAAATTTTAAATAAATTAGATAAACTCAATTGTAAACTAAAAATTTTTCATTTATTTTAGTAACTTTATAAAATAAACAGAATACCCCTTAAACTTTACATCTTATAAACTTTATATTTTAAAAATATAACATATATCTTATAATAAAAAATTAACAAATCACATAATTATAAATATTTAAATACAAACACAAATTATTATCTATTTCAATTATAACACTTAACAAAGTCAAGGAATGCAATCTGGGTAAATTATTATTAACGTGGATATACGTATCAAAATGAATACATGACCTCAAATAGCTGTGTGAGATGAAAAAAATAGACGATATTCTACTACTACAACATCATATATTTTTTAAAGTCGTTATGTGTTACTAAACACACAATGTCTAAAAAATGATTGCTAACATTTCAGTTAAATAAAGTTAATTTCTTTATGCAATAAATATTCATACAAAATATCACTTAATATTGTCACATAATGAAAAATCATGTAAAACTCGTGGGTACATGAAAATCGTAACTATTTAAATATTAAATATTTAATATTTTTTATAAAAATGATATTAAGCATTGAAAAATCATGAATTTATAAATCGTGTACGTGTTAATTTGATGTAAATGGTTTTTTTATTGATTATTAAGAAATAACTATTTAGAATAAAAATATAAAAAATAAAAAATTATGAAATTCGAAAAATAAAAATTGAGATTAGTTTATATAATTGACACGGTGCACAGTAAAAGAAGAACATAATTAAAGTATAAATGTTAGATGTTCTTAAAAAACATAAATATACATAAAATAGAAATAATAAAATTATTATTTATTTTATTTTTTTATGTTCAAGTCTCGTGCGTGAACGGGGTATTAAAACTAATAACCAAGGATGCGAATATAAAAATCTAATAACAGTTTCGACCAGTTAGATAGCACATCTCTATAAGGCTTTCTTTACGATGCTACAAACATAATGGGTATTCTTGAATGGGCTTATTGGCAACTTATAAGGCTAAATCTCAAAAGCGAACAAACCCTTTAAAAAGTGTGTGCTTAGTAACAATAAAATTTGGTTGAGACATAAACCCATAAATGTCGCTTAAAGTTAAAATTAGAAGTGGTAAAACGGGCCGACGGATACGGGCGGCGGGTAAAACAGATGGCGGGTTAAATAGGCGCTAGCTAAGCGGGCGAGTCAAACGAACGGGTTAAACGGGCGCAAGCTAAAACGATAAAAATATACATAAAAATGTAGAAATAAAAAATAATAATACTTGTTTGAACGTCGGGGATAAAAAATTAAACACAAAATATATCCGCCGAGTAGCGTATATACTATTTTACATGTGCAACCATTATACCCATTTGGTTCCTTACATGTGCGCCCGTCTAGCCCGTTAATAATAATAAATAGGCAAAAATTACCATTGTCTTTTTTTAAAAAGGCACAAAAAAAATGTCCGTATCTATTTAAACTGGCAATATTTGCCACCTCTAGGTAAAATGGCTATGAGTTTCTTAAATAAATTACTCAAGTCGATAGTTGAATCCCAAATTGGCACTCGTTAATGGGTCAATTTAGTGCAAAAGTTACATGTAGTGCTAAAATTCGAGATGCTTTAAAGACTTATAGATATCTTTGAAAAATATAACTCTTCCATTAGGCTACCCGCATCAACGAAGTCGGTCGACACCATTTTACCTCGTCACATCGGCTTTCTTTTTTTGATAACCTACAAACGACTTTTTCTCACACTTAAATGACTAATTTTTTTTTTTTACATCCGCAATCGTACCCTTGACTAGGTTCGAGTCTCGGATATTCACTCGCTCACGACAGTTGATCGACCGAGTTAGACAATCGGTCGACCGGGTTGTTTCTTTCCCCACTCTGGCTAGCCTTATTATATCAGTTTAGAGAGAAGAGATGGACAAAAAAGAAGGGCCACCCGTGTTGCATTAAAACTTGACAAGGGATGTGGTCCCATAGAGGACTAATTTGTAGCTGTCGTTGTGGTCCAATGGGCCAACAAGGACTTATTAACATTGATTCAGTCTCACATAGTACCCTACATTTGCATGTTTCTGTCCTTTTTAACATTATCTTCTCATTTTTAACCCCATGTCATCATTAGTGAAACTATCTTCTTAAAGTAAAAGGCTAAAAGCAATCCACACATTTTTGCATTCTCATTTTTTAGATCCATATTCTGTTGTTTAAAATTACCTACACGGTGTTCATTGATTCGGTTTTTGGGTTTTCGATTTATTCGGTTTAGATTATTCGAGTAAAAACAAATTTAGTCAATTTGAAAGACGAATAGAACCGAAAACCAAATTTGAAATCGGTTTGATTCCGAGTTAAATTGAATAACTTAAATAATCTGAATTATACTATTTTTTTCAAAAGAAATATCTAAATATATAGATATTTAGAAAAAACAAATTTATTTCAAATATAAATTATTTTTTATATTAGGATTAAATTTTAATAATCGTTATATACATATAAATATATAAATATATATATATATATTTGTATAAGTTTGACTTTCTTTTTTATTTTCAAATACGATTGTCAAACTCATATTTAATCTGAAAACCAAACTTGTAGCCTAATTTAGTTCGGTTATGACCCAAAACTCAAATTATGTGTTCAATTTGGTTCTAGTTGGTTCTAGTTCAAGTTTGGTTTAGTTTAATTTTTTTATTTTTGTGAGTCTAGGTGAAACCTAGGGTTTTGCGGTGGATTCAGACCGGATCGGACTGGATAAAATCTGATCGGGGATCAAATTGGTTCAAAACAGCAGACTGAAATGGTTCGGTCCGGTCCGGGTCGGTCTAGTCTTATCGGATCGAACTGAGGACAGCAAAATAAGCAAATTTCTGATAAAACCGAATTGGACCGAACTGAGGACCAAATAGTCCAAAATCACGGACTGAAAACTGGATCGAATTTACTCGGTCCGATCCAAGTCGGTCCCGTCCGATTCGACGGTTCAAATGCTCACGCTGAGTTTAACCAGTCTACAAGTTTAACAAGTTCAATACAAATGACTTCTTCAATAACATTATCAAGGCAATATGTGTAGTACCTCATGACCACTTCATACATGGGGTTCAACTTACACATTTAATAAAATACTAGTACTACAATAACAATTTTTTACAAAACATATTTCAACATTCTGAAATACAAACCTCAATACAACATCTAATAAGGTTCATTAAAACCACATTACACTCTTCAAACTCGAACCATTATTTTTCACAAAGGTTCTTGCATTGTTACAACAACCGGACTTCTAACGAACCGTTTACCATCCGACCACTCGATCGACCCACTCTTCGTGACCGAACTCCCCGGTGACAGCTTCATCGCCACCACTTTGACTCTCACCAAAAAGTTGAGCTTCTGCCCAACCCGCCTAAACGTAAGCTTCATTGGCTCAACTGTCATGTTCATCCCTCGTGGTGGTCTTATACTGACACTGTAAACCGACTTTGCCTCGCCTACATTAGTCACTGTTCTAATGAAATGTGTCGACATTTTCCTCTTTCCGTATTGTTGGAAAACAGCCGTCATTGACGGGACATTCAAGTTCCCGGTATGACCTGCCTTTTTAGCGCGGCTACAATCTGCGTGTTTCCTAGTTATCACTTGAATATTCTTAGTTGTGTAATTGGAATTACACAAGAAATCGACGTAGTCATATGAGGTAATGTCATATACTAGTCCAGGGTCCATAGCCTTTTGCGGGTGAACATGTCCAGCCCCAAAATCCATAACAGTTGACGCGTTCCCAGTAGACTCATCTATCATTGTCTCGCCACGATTATCCAATGTGTACGCGGTTGTCATCAATGCGGATTTGATTGCAGCCGGGCTCCATTGAGGATGGGCCGCCTTTAACAATGCAGCAAGCCCTGAAACATGAGGACAAGCCATTGAAGTTCCAGACAATATGTTAAACTCAGTCTTTCTATTATCAGAAGCCAGCCCAGACGGACCAACTTTATCCGTCCATGCTGCAAGGATATTAAGCCCCGGGGCAATCAAGTCTGGCTTCAAAATATCGGGTGACTCCGGATTCGGCCCACGGGCTGAAAACGAAGCTACAACAGGCGCAGGCCGTACATTAATCCTAGTCCCTTTAAAAATAATAGTAGCAGTTGGTACTGATTTAGATTTCACCCTAGAAGTAATGTATCTCCTAATTTCGTCCCCGTTGGAAGCACCAACCGACGTCCCAGGCAACACATGGCAATCCGCAACTAAACCCTCCCCATCGAAAACACCATTAGCTAAAATCATACCAATTCCGCCCGCTTTCTTAACAACCTCGCCTTTCACAGCTCGTGAATTAATCCCTCTATCACACAAAACTATTTTCCCCTTAACCGAATTAGGATCCAAAGACCCTTCCAAACATAACGAAGCCGAATACCCATCCCCCCCTTTGTTCCCGGCATATATCAACGGATACATCTTATCGTGGGCCAAAGCCGGCCCACCGTACACACTCACACCCGGGATCAACTTCCCATTACCTAATTTCACATCCGCGGGGAAATCACGGTCGATAGCCCCCGCACCGACAGTGGTCACCCACGGGGCGATATTCGTAACCGTAAGCCCGCCGGGACCTCCGTTCCCGGCGGACGCGGATACGAAAACCCCGTGATCCGACGCGCCGTACGCCCCGATCGCAATCGCGTCGAGATAGTACGGCACGACAACACCTCTAGAGATGGCAAAAAACTCTGAACCCGACGGAGAATCCGATACCCGAATCCGATTTGACCGGGGATTCCCCGAGTTGACCGGGTATGGGGATGGGGGTGGGGATTCCCCGTTAGTAAAAAGCGGGTATGGAGGCGGGGATGGTAATACCCTTGGTTCCCCAAACCCGTCCCCGAACCCGCCCCCGAATATCTTTATTCTACATATATATTTATATATCTTGTATGTTTCAAATATCTATTAGATATTTGAAACACTATCGATCGATGGTTAATATCTCCTTTGACACTAACCTTCTAGGATGAGCTTTTGTGTGTTAATTTTGTTATTATTAATAGTGAGCATGATCGCATGAATGTTAATCTCGTTAATATTGTTTGATAGTACCGTATTTGTTATTCGTAATGGTTGCATCATTTGAAACATAGTTTAAATGCTAATTGTGTAACGGGGAAAAAAATCCCCGATTCCCCATTGGGGATCCCCGTTCCCCGCTGGGGATGGGGATGGTATGTAGTTTGTAATCCCCGATGAGGATGGGGACGGGGATGGGGATAGATATTTAACTTTGGGGATGGGGATGGTAGCAACCATTCCCCGTAAACCCGGCCCCGTTGCCATCTCTAAACACCTCCCACACTCAACGAAATCACATCAACTCCGTCATTAACCGCGGCGTCAAACGCCGCGAGTATGTCGGAGTCGAAACACCCCGCAAGCCAACACACTTTATACGCGGAAAGGCGCGCTTTTGGCGCCATTCCCGCAGCCACTCCACGCGCGTACCCGAGCGTGGAGGCCGGGAAAACGTATCTCCCGGCCGCAATGGACGCAGTATGCGTCCCGTGCCCATCAGAATCCCTCGGAGACCTATGCTCCAAAGTCTCATTCATCTTCCCATTAGTCGCCTCATACCCTTTCGAGAAAAACTTAGCTCCGATAAGCTTCCGGTTACACTCAAAACCCTCCATCACCACACACCCACCCTTCCATTTGGCCGGCACTTCACCAAGCCCCCTGTCATTAAAACTCTCCCTCTCAGGCCATATACCAGTATCAAGCACTCCTATAACAAGATCAGACCCGAAATCAGATTCCTTCAACAACCCATTAGTGTCAGACGTTTTCAGCCCGAGAAACTCAGGTGATCTGGTCGTGTGCAAGTGCCTAACTTGCTCAGGAATGATTGACAGTACATAAGGAGACGAAGCTTGGAGTGAAGTGGCTTGGAGGGAAGTGAGCTTGGCTGAGAAGCCATGGAAGACAGTGGAGTAAGTGTGGAGGATGGTGAAGGGTGGTGGTGATGACGTGGCAAGGGAGTTGTACCAGTGGGTGTGAGTTGGGAAGATGGTGGGTTTGGCATCGTGTTGGACACGTACTATGTATGTTTTAGTACTTTGTTGTTGTTCTTGTGCATGTGTTGAAGAAGAAAGTATTATTACTATTAGAAATATTAAAACTAATAATAATAATGATGATAATGGTGATAAGTTTCTAGTCATTTGTGTTGTTGTGTGATGAGTGAGATTAGTTCATTGGAAGGGAAGAAAGGGTTTTGAGTTTGAAAGTGGAGAGTGAAGTGAGTGAGTGGAGTGAGTGGGTTTATGTCAGATGGGTGGTACTAGTGTAGTACTGCTGTTAAATTTTACTTTATTTCCCCCCAAAATTAATTAATTTACTCTCATTTGTCCCTACCAAAGGCTTTATTCATTACTGTATTCAATACCAACAACCTATACTTTTTTAATTGAAGAAAAGAAGTATACCAGTAAAAGTTAGAGATTTTTTTAGAGCAATGATAAAGTCATACTATAAATTTTATAAATATAAATCCACAATCAAGATATGTACTAATGTGGTTCTTCAGCCACATACATGTGTACTTATCGGTTTTTTTGGTGTAATATATTTAATCGGGGACAATGTTCCTTTTACTAAAAAAAATATAAAAGAAAAAGATAGTGGAAGAAAAGAAAAGAATAATAGTACAAAGTGTCATGATAAGCAATGTTTTAAAACCCGGTTTGAACCAGCCGGTTTAATCGATCGAACCGAGAACCGGAATGATAACCGGTCCGTCAGGTTTTTTAAAAATTTAATCTGGATTGAACCGGCCGGTTTATGCTGACGCGGGTTGAATCATCTTGAAGTGGCTACGTCAACTTCTTGAAAAGGGAGGGTTTTACCTGGTTTAGGTCTGTCTGGCGGTAGGCTTAAACCATATGGATTAGTCGGCAAATGAGTCAAAAATCACGGTTACCAAAAAAAAAAAAAATACTATGCCAGGAAAAATTTAGAGATTTTTTTAGAGCAATGATAAAGTCATATAAATTTTACAAAAATAAATCCACAATCATGATATGTACTAATATGATTTGATATAAAAGAAAAAGATAGTGGGAGAAAAAAAATAGTACAAAGTGCTATGACAACTCATTATATGGACTTTATTTTGTAAAATTATGTGATTGTAGCAAAATTTCTCTTTTCATTCTACTAATTCTCCAAAGTTCTAGTAATAAAAATACGAGGTTTGACCGTACCGTTTTTAATACTCCATAGTTGTTTTAACCAATTGAATCATCAGGATAAACCGGTTTTATACTTGTAATATATTGTTTTATAAAGTTTTAACTGTAATATCTTGTTATATACTACATGTGTTTTAAAATACATATTCACGTTTGATTTTTAAATATATTTTTTCTTAAGTCTCAGCATTATTAGGCTACTCGCAAAGGGTTGGTCGACCGGGTGTCAAACTCGGTCGTACCGTTGTGGCGAACGAGTTGTTACTCGGTCGTGGGAGGGAAGTGGCCGCCCTGTGCTCTAATTTCGTAAGTGTCTGTGTGGAGTATTTTTTTTTGTAGTGTATGTCGCACTAATGTGGAAAAATTGTCTTTTTAGGTTGTGAGAGAGAGTAAGTTGATGTGGCGAGTGTTTTTGTGAGTCAAACCTGGTCAGTGTTGTCACTAGCCTTATGTTGGGCTGAGTAGAGGTAGGTTTGGCTAGGTGAGTATGCCAAGTGAAGTGAGTTACCAACCTCACCTTTAAACTTACGCGTAAGTTATGTGAAAAAAATGGTTCCTTATCTTGTGTTAGTCATTTTAAAAGTGTGTTTATTATTTAATTTTATTATATTTGATTAATTATGAGTTTGTGTTGATATTAGTGAGGTATACTTTATATAAAGTGAATATTTTAAAAAAAGTTTGGTTAGTACGATTCAAAAGTGAGTTGTATGAGTGAAGAGAGAAAGTTGAGGGGCTAAATGGAGATGGATTTACCATCACCAATCAATTCAGCCTTAGAGAATTAAGCATAACAAGTTCACAGCACGCCAAAGTCGTGTTATTTGCGCCTACTGATATTATCTTAGCTTCGCGTCATTTCAACACAAAAACTTCTATACTATAATTGAGCTACAACTCTATCGGAACTTTTCTTAAGATGTACACTCGACTCAAAATAAATGGTCGCTTCCTTTATATGCGAGTGTTTAGCTTTGTAAGTATCTTCTCGATATAATAAGACTGGCTAAGAAAGTTTTATCATTTGTCCTTTTCACTTCGGGGTCGAGTATGAATCTAAGTCCCTCGTGAGGGGCGCTTAGATGTCTTGGGTTATGGTGGATCTTATACTATCAAGAGAAGTGATTGACGATTTTCTACACAAGTAAAGTATACTGTTAGTCTTTATCATGGGGATGGACCCCATAATTAGACTCCGACGTGAGAGTAAGTATTCATATCGTTAGAGATATATGTGTCTATAGAGATGAATGAGAAAATCTTACCTCGTTTGAAGTGCAAAGGAGTACTATTTATAGAGGAAAGTACTGGTCCAAAAGCCCGTTTGTCTTTTGTTTCCTAATCGTGGCCTACGGATTTGTTCTTGAGAACTTATCCGCAGGGGTCCCAAACGTGTTTCGAGGAAAGCGTGTAATGTGTTCGCGTTGCGGATCCGCTCGCTGGGAACTGATTCTCTTAGAGCTTTGCCATCGTGATGGGATTTCATGTACTTGGGTCTGGGCCCAAGGTTTGGTGTATGATTTTAGGCCCAATGGGTCGTTCCATACTATACGCCATCACCCTCTTTTTGTTTGTAGCCTTTGGCAACTAATCTTGCTGTAAAGGCAGAGACTGATCCATGTCAGTTAAGCTTCTTACTAAATACTCATTTAGATCCTATGGGTTTCACATCCGTAGAAAGTTATGCTAATCCCAAGTCTCATTACATAAACTAGAATTCATCTAATCATTACAACTTCCTTCCAAAGATGAGCATCTCGATACAGACATGCCTACGAACACACTTTGAATACCACAAGCTCATAGAAGTAGAAACTAGACTTTATTTCGTGTCCTTTCGACTAAGTAAGAGAAAAAATCTAATCCCAAACTCTTCTTATTTTTAGCTCGTTTATTGTGCCATGTTTCATTAATCTCTATAAGATTTCTATACGAGACGAACTCGTAGAATTATGAACTAGACTTGGACGAGGGTTTTTGACATATTTCGAAAAAATTTCAAAGGATTCCACATCTCTAGTTCTATGATAACACTTGAACTCTCATCTAAAACTCTATTACAGTTTTGGCGTAGCCTACAACCACAATTTTAATACCATGAGCTCCTAGCTCAGATTGTTCCGGTTCAAGTGTATGATAATAGGCTAAACATCCCCAAACCTTCAAATAGTACTCTAATTGCTATCCATTTGTGTCTTCAGTGCATCGACATTTCTTTTTATCATCGGAAGAACTGCTATGGTACGTGTTATTCTTCAAAAGAGAAGAAACAACGTCTCTTTATATTTGTTGCTTTTTCTCTTTGGTGAATATGGAGGTTTGGTAATAGTGTTACTTTTTCGCATTTGATGAGAAAAAGTAACATTTTCGACAACATTTGTTCTTCTTCGTTCTCATGGCTTCATCACAGAGATAAAATGGTATGTCATTGGGTTGATTGGCTCAAGTCTCCATTGTTGATTGCGAGCTATGACATCAATTGATGATTTATTTCGTTTTTTTACTCTCGAGGCTTGTTTAGGGTGCATCAAAACATCTCGGAGTGAAAAACGATGGTCTGGCCTCCGTAATAAGGAGATTTTTCTCTTATTATGGTTCACTGTAATTAACAAGAGATTTTTTAATCTTTTTTGTTGTCGTTGGAGTTAAAGCATCAAATTAATGCTAAAATGTGTTGCTTTGTTCCATTTCTAATTTGTGTTGTACTCTTGAGGCTCTAGCTAGCGTCTTACTAATTGCTTTTATCACTACTAAATATTAAAAGAAAACATCTTCTATTTATAGAAATGTTAAAAAATTAACATACTACATTATATGCGTATTGTACAAGTATATAACATAGTTAAAACTAATTCAAATATAATTTAATACTCATTATTAAAACTAACTATTACATAATATTAAAACTAATGAATACATAATTTAATACTCATATTAAAACTAATACATAATAATTCACACTTAAAAAAATAATCCATACATCTAATTACATAAATAGTATATATATTTTCACATTGTACAACAATTAAAATCATATTTATCTACAAAATCGTACATATTGTCTACCCAAAATGATGAGATTCAACTGGAAATCGGGGGTCATAGTCGGTTCAACTAGCCAATAAAAAACGTCAGAAAACGAACCGTAGAGGACCCACCAAAACTGATAGAAACGGTAACGTTAAATGAATTTGGACTAATTTTTTTGAACAACACATAAATATGACTACTTATAAAAGAGATTGCACTCTCTCTGTCCAAAATTTTGAGTAGTAGAACGTTACAGGGTTTTGGTACAAACCTTTACAACACAAAAATTTCATAAATTTATTTTTATATTATTAGTGGGCAATGCACATTAAATGTCAAAATGAATACTACAAAGTATACATCATTTACAAATGATTATTGTTATAAATTCTAGCTTTTTTTATACAATTATTCCAATTGTTAACTTAATGTAAATATAATATCAAATTTTTGGGTTTAATTTTGAATCATTAATTTTTTTATAAGTTTTTATTTTCAAAGACATATATCGTCTATATATGTATTTTAGTAAAAATTTAGTGAAATACTGATTATTTTGTTAATTAATTCGATTAAGACGCACACATTAAAACAGGAAGATTTTAAAGTCATCATGATGTATGAAAACGTGTGACCATATAAGTTAAGAAGACTTTTATATTTATATATATGTTATATAATATAGCGACGAATGGTACACAGATTTGTAAATTCCTTTCACTATCAATCATTATAATTTCGTAATACTATTTTTATATAAAACGATTTATTATTGCTCAAAGTTATTCCAACTTAAAGCTATCATAGTTATTTATAAATATAACTATAAAACATTATATTTGTAGAATTTTAATTTTTGAATATCTGTAACCGTAACACGTAAATAACCTGTTTGTTTATATTTATATATCTTTCACCCGTTAAAAAAAATGCATCGACATTTCTCATCAATCAACTTATCATGGTTTATGCATATGCTTTTCAGTTATCACTAATCTCTATTTAACATGTGTAAAAGCTAACATAGATTCTATGATGCTTTATACAAATCAGAACACGACAATGAAGTAGAATTGATGGATATTCTTCTGTGGGAAAAAGACCAATTTGGTCAAAATCATCCTTCAAAAGTTAAACTATGATCAAGTTTTTTCATTTTGACAAATTTGGTCATACACAATTGCACAAATGCACAACTCCATCCAATAAACGCCACGTGTCCATCCAAGTACATATTTTAACCAAGGGACCGGACCCACATATGTTCCCATTTACTATGACAATATTTGTCTTATTATGTTATCAAATGCACAACTGACGGCGTTCAACTTGCAAATGCTCAACCTTAACAGTACTTTTTTTTCTCGATATCCGTTCTTAAATTATCAAAATAAACCCTTACAAATTAATAAACATTGCACATTATACCCAAATACAACTTATTTCTTTCTTACGATTTCATACTATTTCAGTTATATTTTCCAGATATGTTCTTCCTGTTTAAATAATCCCATTACTTGATAACCTTAATCATGGTCGTTTAGATAATCCAATTACTCGTTAAACCTTAATCATTGTTCATCGTTGTTTTCTGTTTCCAGATTTGTGTATATTTATGGCCGGTTTTGTACAGGTACCTTCTTCAATCCAATATGCCTTTTAACAATTATGTTTAATTGAATATCCCATTTTGTTTATGCCAAGTTTTTTGATGCGAATGTTGGCATCATAAATATGTTTTTGATATCCCATCTTGTTTATACGTTAGGTTTTTAATAATTATGTTTAATTGAATATCCCATTTTGTTTATACAATAGGTTTATGATGCAAAGGTTGCCATCAGAAGTAGTTTGGATTATTTGACAACTATTAAATCAAAATTGTCTATGATGGTCTCGCGGCAAAATCTGTTCAGGAAAACAGTATTTGGGCCTTGGTTGGATATAGGAAAAGAGGAACATGATAATCATTTGATTAACTATCTTCTACAACATAAAAGATACATTGAGAACCCACCTTCTGGTAAATCTTTTTACTTTGATTTTGGGCAACATACCTTGGAGTTTAGCCAAAAGGACTTTTGTTTGCTTACCGGTTTACGTTTTGGGAACTGTTCCTTAAAACAGTATAGTAAACGTGAATCGGAATTCAAGAAATGTGTCTTTCAGGCATCCGTAGAGTAAAGGGTGACGAAATTAAGAAGCTTATTTTGGACAATTATGCTTTTAGTAATTTGACCGATGATGATGTCGTGCGGGTCTGTCTACTGTTTGCATTAAATTGGGTGTTTATGGGTCTTCAGCTACGGGGAGTTGTTTCAGAAGAGTTGTTTAATCTAGCCGAGAATATTGATTCTTGGAACAATTTCCCTTGGGGTGAGTATATGTGGGACGAGTTTCACAATCGGGTATACAATAATGACAGAAAGTACCGCAAGGTTCATTTGGACAAGAAAGCTGCGCTTGGCCCAACTTATCTCCCCACGTATACATTGCAAGGTTTTGTATTTCCATTAAAGGTGTGTAATTTTCTGTTTATGTTCGTACATAAATCCTATTAGCAAGTTTCCTGCATACAATGTTTATGTTTCCCATTTAATCCAGGTTTGGCTACTGGAAAAGTTTCCGGATTCAAGATGTTGGTGGTCTAAGAAGCTTGATGTACTACCTCGGTGTGTTGCATGGAGTGATGCGAAGCCATTTTCAAAATCCGATTATCCAAATTTATTTGATTTTAGAAATCCCATTTATAAAATTGAGCCAACAAATGTTGAGAAAATACAACCCTGGTGGATTGCTAGTTTGGAATATTTTAAATCAGGTTCACGGTTGTCGTTGTCTACAGAAAAGTGAAACAAAAGAACCCGTTATAAGCGCATGTCTCTAATGTCACAAAAAAGGCCACCGCAGAAATCACTCCTATAGAAGTAGATGTTGATTGAATTCAATATGGATCTACATCATCCGGTGTTGTAGATATTTCCAAGGAGGTTGCTGATTTGAAGTGTGAATTCAATGATCGTATACGTAACCTTGAGCTTATATGTAGCAGCCCCTTTACAAACCACCTAGACAAAGTTGATGTTCTTCAAAAGATTAGTCAAATCAAAGCAGACTTTAAGATACGTTTAGCAGAACTAGATGATCTCGTGAAGAAACCTTTATCTGGTTACCATCAGAAGGTATAGTTAAATTAATAACTGTTTGTATAAAAATACAAAAAAGTAAAATACATTATAAGTTTATGGTTTTTTTTTTGACTTTTTATCAGGAAAACGATGACTTAAGCGGTTCAACATTGGGAAGTTACACCACTACTTTCGATGGTGTTGACTTAAATGTGGAAGATCTAAATGGAAACCACTCAATGAATGAGAATCATATTGTTGCTGAGAATAAGCATGAGTTGCTTGATAATGAAAAGGTAACCTATCTACTTTCAAATGTCTCTTTAAGGAATGTCTGGTATATAATGTGTTCTGTCAACCCTGCAGGCATCCATCCCATTTAAGGCTAAGGTGATGATGGAAGAACATCTTGTTTCAGTTAATGAGAATAAGTGTTCAAACACATCTGATCACAACGAGGGTAAAGAGGCGTGTAATGATATGGAAGTTGATACACTTAAAACAACTGGAGTTGAAGATTTTAGCTCTTCAAAATCTAATGCATCAACGATTAATGACCAAAATCATTAATCGCTTCATAATGAAAAGGTAACATATTTGTTTTCATATATCTATTTGGGTTATGAAAAGGTAACATATCTGTTTTCTAAATATTTTTCTCAACCCTGCAGGCATCCAGCCCATTTAATGCTAAGGTGATGATGGAAGAACATCCTGTTTCAATTAATGAGAATAAGTGTTCAAACACATCTGATCACAACGAGGGTAAAGAGGCATGTAAGGATATGGAAGTTGATACACTTAAAACAGCTGAAGTTGAAGATTTTAGCTCTTCAAAATCTAATGCATCAACGATTAATGACCAAAATCATGAATCACTTCATAATGAAAAGGTAACATATCTATTTTTAGATATCTCTTTAGGCAATGAAGTTAACATTTTTATTTTCTAATTTTTTTTGTCAACCATACAGGCCTCCAGCACAATTGATTCGTATATGGACACTGAATCGATTGTTCTACCTAACACAGAAGAAGTTATTTTAAGTTGTTCAATTCTGAATGATGAGTCTCCCCTTAAGAAAGAACATACTGAGTCGCTTCCTAATGACAATGTATAATATCTCACTTCCCCCTGCTAGTCATACTATTCTATTTAAACTTCCCCTTGTTATTCTTATATAATTCTTGCTTTTTATTGCTAAATTATCAGGGTTTCTCCAAGGATGAATTAAATCAAACGAAAGAAGTCGATATTTTAAGCTGTTCAATTTTGAATGAGTATCCCCTTAAGAAAGAACATACTGAGTCGCTTCCTAATGACAATGTATAGTATCTCACTTTCCCCCTGCTAGTCATACTATTTTATTTCAACTTCCCCCTTGTTATAATACTTTATACTGCTAAATTCTCAGGGTTTCTCCAAGGATGAATTAAATCAAACGAAAGACGAAAAAGTGTTTTTATCTAACGACTATTCTTGTATCCAAGATGATCTTTTAGTTTTCGAAAACACTCAGGTAATAACTTGATCTTCATACATCTTGTTTGATTTAAGTATTCTGATCCCCTCGAGAATTTATACAGACAAGAGAAATGAGTTGTGGATATGTTGCATCCCAGACTTGCATTTTGTCGGACGACACAAAAGGCTTCTATCCTACAGATAAACTCGACGAACTAGACTTTGGGGTTGCGGATGTTTTACTGGAAATAAACTGTGCATCAAAGCTTTCTAATAACCAATTTCTTTCTGATGAAAATTTGGCGGATAATGCTGATCATATTGGAATCTCATCAAATGAGTTGGCAAATTCAGATTTAGCTATTCATCATGAAATTGAAGATGGGTCAAGTATGATGGATCAGTCAGTTAATAACGCAAATGATAGTGTCCCGGATGTGGCTTTACTTAATGTTGATGAACAACCAGCCCTTAAAAGTCAACGTGAGACTAAACTTAGTAAGTTTCAAAAATACCTTTTCATCACCCCCCCCCCCCCCCCCTCTGAGTCATCACAACCTAAGCCGAAGGTTCGTGCAAGGACCAAGAAACTTAAAAAGTTTACAATACCATTGATTGGTTCTGATAATCATGAGATTCCCGAATGGTCCGAGGTATGTATTTGTACATTTGAATTTTTTAATGAAATATATTTGAAAGTATTTTTTTAATATATACTTTGTTTATGAAGGATTTATGGCGCACAACAAATGCACCAAGAAGCCGAACCCTTGTTCCTAAATATATTATGGACTTGATTATAAACCACAAGGATAAGGAATTCTATTTCCCATGGGGTCCTGATTCAATAACTGTTAAAGCTGCATTTTGGGGACGATTATTGGGTATCGGTCGTGGACGAGATGGTTGGCTTTCAGATACTGTAAGTAGAACTATATAAACGGTTATTCGATATTATAGTTATTTTTCATATAGACGAATTTGGTCATTTATAAATTTATTTTTCAAATGACAGCACCTGGAACTATGGATTTTATATTTGTGTCACTATAGATTGCCTGATGCCGATTACATACTTCATGGCCCATTATTTCATACCTCTCTTTTTACTAAGGAGACTCGTTCCCATTTTGCTTCTGGTGTTACATATGGTGTCCCATGGTCCGATGTCGGTGTTGAAAAGGTTATATCTTATTTAATGTTTTATGTCTAGGTTCAATATGGCTTATACTTACAGTTTATTTGATATTATAGGTTTACTTCCCAATCAATGAAGAAGATATCCATTGGGTCCTTGCTGAACTACATTTACGTTCTGGTGTCATAACATTTACGACAGCATGCTTCCTAATCACTTGCTAGAAACTCAAGTTGAATTAAAAAATGGTGGTTGGCATTGGCTGAAACATATCAATATTTCATTCCAAAGTATCTCGAGGACAATGATGTAATGAGTAAGAAAGGGATTGATCCTAAAAATTACTCAATCACTTTCCGTTACGCTGCTAATGTCCCTACGCAAGCTGGCCCTTTAGGCGATTGTGGAATTTGGGTAATGAGAAATATGTTTATGCTGACAAAAAATAAGCAATTGGAGGTGACTAATCCATTGCTAGCAGGATTAGCCTATAGGGAGCATTTTGCAGACTTCTTTTGGACATACAAGATTCCCACTAAGTGTGCAAACAACAGTGCCGACAGTTGATCGTCTTGATTACTTATGTAACTTCTATTATCAGATATTATTCCTAAAAATGTTGGTCACAGTCTTTTGGACAACTTGATTGTTGAACTTTTGTTTATATTTATGTTAAATGCCATTTTCAAATGGGCAATATATTTGATCTATTGTGCATTATATTTATGTCTTTGACAAAATTGGTCTTTTCCCATAAGAAATATAGAAAAAGCTAAATTTGCTTAACTAATAAGCTGAAAACCAGCTTATAACATTCGAAAATTAATATAAGCTGGAAACTAGACACCCCTTATATACAAGCCCTAGGGAAACTTTATCAGTAAAGACCCTAGGGCATGACGGTAAGGAGTGTGTGTTGTGGTGTGTGTGGCGCAGGTTCGAGTCCTGGCCACGTCTAATTTTTTTTAAACTTTTTTATTTTATTTTTCTTTTACCCTACTTGTAAACTAGTTCCCAATACTAAAAAACAAAATTTAAACATAAGATTAACAAGATTAAAAGTTGATCATTTGTGAAAATTGTGCTACGGTTGAGCACTATTGCATTTGATAAATAAGATTGAGAACAGTACAAACATTAAACAAAACAAACAAACGAAATGAAATACAATACATCATTGATATCACTAACAGACATAAGATGGCATGGAGAGTTATATTATTTCACTTGGTGGACTGTTAAGAAGAATAACGATTCCTTGTAGGGGCCGACCATGAAAGAACCGGGTACTTCTTGAATAGCTAGGTTGTTTACAAACTGTCCGGTTGGTCTGTTCTATGTTTCGAGGATGTGAGGAAAACCAACAGGGTTTACACTAGTCACAAATATCGGCTCGTTGTTATTTGTAAACCCCAACAGCTTTTGCACTAGCTCGATAACCCTTTCGTGAAAGAAATTCACTTCAGCCATTGAAAGCAAGCCATACACCACATCTAATTGCCAACCACAAGTAACTCGTCCTCTTAGAAAAACTACTATCCCTGAAATTATGAGACGATTGTTTAGTTTTGAAAGTGTGTATGGAGGTGTAATGGCTCTTGTTATCTCCTCAGGGATATCTTCCAGTATAAACTGGTGAGTATCCAATCCAAAGGACAAAATCATAAATCTTCTGTGCTCTTGATCACGGTTACAAACATACTTTTCAGAACACACCCAATAAATTCTTCCGGCCACCACCGCATGGCTGCCCCTTTTGATTCGTAGAGATCCCCGGGGCGAATCTTCGGGTAACAAATCAATCCATACACGTGAGGACATTGTAAATACAGAGACTGAGCATGCACCTTCAACTACTGGATTAGTTATCTTCACTATGGTAGGTTCATGTGTTGCCTCAGAAACACCAAACCCAAATACCTTTTTGGAAAAAGGATCCTCTAGATATGGTGCCAAGATGGTCACATTTTTGTCCAATGTTGGGTTCCAGAGAACAAATGTGATTTCGCCGGCAACAACAAAACACCATATACCTTCAGAAGTGCAGAGTGCATCCAGCGTAGCAGAATTTAATCCAGAATTCTCAACTAGTCTGAATTCTAAGTCACTATTCACCTTATACATGATACCATTACCCAGAACGTCTTCCTTGTATTGAAAAATAAAGCGGCAATTAGAAATCTCATGAGACCCGTATTCACGAATGAAATCTTCTACATCAATGATAACTTTCAGTGACTTGCATATCTGACGACATCTGCATACGTCTCTTACAGGTAGTCTAAGCATGATTTCTCTTTGTATTTCTATTGGAATGTAATCATACATTTTTTAAAATTGTTTGTGACAAAAGAAACAAACAATTGGTATGTTGTATCTGATGACGAAGTTTTTGTCAACATACTTATAAGCTAGTAAATGCAGAAAAAACCTTAAAGAACATAGTATAATTTCATTAGTTGACTTTGTATCTCGACATGACAAGTCAAAATAAATACAAGTTGATCACTTGAGCACCGTCAGTTGCTCAATTAACCAATTCCAAAGAAACAAAATAAGAATCCTAAATTAACATTCAGGAAAAGATTACTTCGCCTGCCTGTTCTTTTACAAACAAGAATACATGAACTAACAAATCTGAAAGTGATTACTTCCAGTTTCCTCTTTTGGTAAAAACGTTCGCCCTGTTTTGATAAATATTTCCCCCTGTTTTGATAAATAATTCCCCCTGTTTTGAGAAAAAATTTAACTAATAGTTGAGCATTTGTGGATTAGTTGATCACTTGAGTACCGTCATCTGACGGTGAAGACATATTGTTGCTTCGTATAGTTTTGATGGTAAAGACATATTCGTTGGCAATTGTATTTATAGAGTGATTTGTTAAATGCCGTAAACAATAGTTGATCACGTGAGCACCGTTGGTTTATCACTTGCCTAAGTCTACGGTTGTTGAATTAATTTATGACCATTAACTAATGTTGTTACATTATCACTCAGAAAACCTTAAAGAACAGTGCCTACACTTAACAACTCAGAAAACCTTAATGAACAGTGCCTACCCTTTCTGAATAATCTATATCTATTTTCTGGTTGCACATATTTATGACCATTAACTTCACTGAAACTACCCTAAAGAACAGGGTTAAAAGTCCTAGAAGCCATTTCATCATTTGACTTTCCTTGTATATAAGTCAAGTGTTCCATTACAAATTTTCTTTCAAAAGGAAACAAGGATTCAGAATAGTGAAAAGGAAACATACATTAAGTCATACAACTTGTTCCATTACAATAATAAATACCCATAATGTCTAGTAACGGGTTAAGTTTGCAAAAGGTTACATACCATTATACGGTTACATAATAAATACCCATAATGTATAGTAACGGGTTAAGTTTGCAAAAGATTACATACGACAAATATACTAGTTGTCGCGTTTACCTTTACCATTAGAAGGCTTAACATGCTTTGGCTTGGATGTTGCATCAGAAATTAGATCATCTGGGAGGTTCTTTTTACCCTTTGAAGCCTGTTTTGACTCGTCATCACTGTAACTTAGGAAAGGGCTTTTATATTTGGGTTCCCCCTGTTTCTCACTTTCCGTGCCGTCATCAGAGCTGGTATCATCAACCTTTCTTAGTTTGAGTTTTTTTGGCTTCAAAAAGAAGAACTCTGGTTCATCTTTTTCTTCCTCTTCCTCAGATCAATTGACCAGGTAATTAAATGGACCTTTACTAGACACTTTTTCCATTTCAATCACAGAACTTGATGAACTCGATGAATAGCTATCATCTGAATCCCATGTTAAGTAGTTTGATCCCTGAGAACTATCTTGATTATCTGAATTTGGCAACAAAATACGAAGTTAAGTACCAACAATATAAGTGTTCCTTTTAATTGGTATTCCTTAATTTTAAACAAGAATCCCCTAAAATATACCAAGAACATAAGTGTTCCTTAATCAACCAAAAATATATTGCATCTTTAATAATTAATCTACAATAGGGTTCCTTAATCTACCATAAAATATACCAACAACATAAGTGTTCCTTAATCTACCCTAAAATATACCAACAACATAATTGTTCCTTTATCTACCATAAATATACCGAATCTTTAATAATCAATATACGACAAAAACATATCATATGTGTATCTCATATCAAATTATAAAATTTTGTATAACAAATTAAAATTGGAGTATTATACGGGGGATTAAATTAGATTGTCGAAATTTAGTATATAAATTTATTAAAGATGTAACTTACCGTTATGATTGGCCATTATTCCTGATCTTGGGGATCTGATTGATTTGGGTATTGATTAATTTATGTTTTGATCGGTTCTTATGTATTATAATGATAACCAATTAACCGCTTGTAAACAATCTTATCTAAAATGTGCAAATATTACCCTTAAACTTTAGATAATTTTATTTTACATATATAAATTGGTCTTTTTCCCTAAATTAAAAGATTGTTATCTAAATAACAACTTTTTTTTATGTAAATAACAACTTAAGGTGACTAGTTCAAAAAAATATTACTTTGGAATTAATATGTGAAACTACCCCTCTCTAAACGACTTGATGTAAACACACTAGTCTAGTATAAAGCTTTGTAAAAGTCTATCCCACCTGTTTCCACCTGTTGTAGTTACTACTCCCCCTGAATTCACAATTACTTCCCCCTGCGAAAGTCGAGCATCTACGCACTATTGGTTGAGCACTTGTAAAATGTCCTTTGGTTGTTGAATCTCATAAAGACCATTAATAGTTACATGAATTTTGCTATTATATAATCAAGAAAAATGAGTTTCCTTTTAGTTACTTGTTACTAAAAAAATTAAAAAAAAATGACTTCTTCCAGGAAAGAAATTAGTGTGTTTTTTGATTACGAAGGCTTAATTTTTGGTGTTAGCCTTAAGAAAAGCACAAATTACGAAGAACTTGTCTCTTATGCGAAGAAAAAGTTCGATATTAACCTGCATTCCGATATCACGTTTACTTATGAACAAGGTTCAAGATTTGTGCGCATACACGATGATGATGATGTCAATTTCTTCATCAATAATGTAGGTCACAAGAAAGGTAACCCGCATACTCTATTTATAAAAAAGATAGACATTACTTCTAGTCCTAATAAAAAGAGTGATTTGGATCCTCTTAAACCTGATATAGATGATAATAATAATTCACCTTTACCGAAACAAGAAACTTTAGACAAGTATGACATAATAGATTGGGAACAAAATACATTAACAAATATAGGTAGTCCACCAGAAGATATAGATCAGTACATGATTGAAGAAGGTGACTCAGGTGAATCAAGTAATTTATCTGATCGAACTGTGGCACAGGGTGATAGATTTGATAGTAAAGAATTATTAATGCGTAAACTTGGTGAAAAAGCTCTTTTAGAAGGTTACCAGTTTAAGCCTAGGAAATCAGATCCCCTTAGATATGATGTAATATATGTGCACGAGTGTTGTGGTTGGAAAATAATTTCAAATAAGCTGACATCTTCCAATGAATGGATTGTTAAAAAATTAAATGACCATCACACTTGTCCAAAGAACCAAATTGGTATGCATCATCGTAATGCTACCGCAAAATTGGTGGGTCATTTATTACAAGATAAGTTAAAAGAAAATACCAGTTGTATATACAAGGGTAAGGACATTCAAGATGATATAAACCGTCAGTACAACATCGACATTACCTACAAACAAGCATGCAGATCCAAGAATGTGTCTTTGGAAGCTATAACCGGTTGCCCGGTTGCCTCTTTTGCACAGTTACCGTATTACTGTCATAACTTAATGTTGACAAATGACGGTACTGTAACACATATCGAGACCGATGACGAAAAAAGATTTAAGCAAGTGTTTATATATTTGGTGTTTCGGTAAACATTTTTATTTGTATCTATTTTTATCAGTATAAATAAACTATCAGTATAGCTAAAAAAATTTAATTGATTTAGATTCGGAGCTTTAAGGACCATATGAAGCCGTTGTTGATAATAGATGGAGATCATCTTAAAGGGCCATTCCAGGGAACTAATTTGACAGCGGTGGGAATGGATGGCAACAACCAAATTATACCTATTGCAATTGGTGTGTCTCAGGGTGAGAGTGCAGAATCATGGACATGGTTTTTGAACCACTTAAAGGAATGCATAGGGGAAAATCCAGAATTGGCTAGCATATCAGATAGACATGCTGAGATTTTATCAGCATGTGCTGCTGTTTTCCCAAATGCATTTCATGGGTACTGTTGTAGGCATCTAATGATGAACTATAAGTTGAGCGGTGATGTACTTGAGTCAACATACTGGAAGATGTGCAAAGCTTACCTAATTGAAGATTTTCATAATAGGATCAGTGAAATTAGAGGCAAAAGACCGCAAGCATACAAAACCCTTATAGATGCTGGTGTAGACAAGTGTTACATGACTTCTAACTCGGTTGAGTCGATCAATTCTTTAACAAAAGAACGAAGAAAACTTCCAATTACAAACCTAATGGAGTGGTATAGGAAACTGGTTCAGAAGTGGTATTGTAGTCGTCGCCACAAATACAAAGGTACTATTATTGGTCTGTTATCTGTAGTTTAGATAAAAAGTTCCCCCTGTTTTGATAATAAAGTTCCCCATGTTTTGATAAAAAAGTTCCCCCTATTTTGATAAATAGTTCCCCCTGTTTTGCCCTAAAATATGTAGTTGACATGTAATTACTCTATTTGATGAATAAGAAAAAATTTAACTAATGGTTGATTATTTGTGGATTAGTTGAGCATTTTTACAAAATCTGAGAATTTGTGCACAATTAAAAGCAGTTGATCATTTACAAACTGAGTATTATTTTTGTTTTTTTCAGATGCACAACCAAAGGACTATGAACTAAGTAACTGGGCTAAAGGAAAAATAACCAAGCGGTGGTGAAAAGGCGTTAGTTGGACTGTGACAGGCATTGAGAAGTTTAAAATTTACCAAGTTGACGATACTCGTAGAATCTATACTTTCGAGATATATAATTACTCATGCACATGTCGAGTTTGGCAACTTTCAGGTTTGCCTTGTGCCCATGCTTTGGCAATATGTAGAGTTCTTGGGTTGACAGAGTTTAATCACATGGCACAAGGCTGGTTTAAGAAAGCAACGCTAAAAGCCACATACCAAGGAATGGTTTATCCGATCGGAGAAGTTTCAAGTTGGCAACGTCCTAATTACTTGCAAGTTGTTAGGCCACCACTTATTGGTAAAAAACAACCGGGCATACCAAAGAATACAGATCGTATTAAATCACAAGGTGAGGAAAAGCTACCTGTTAAATGTGGAAAATGCGGTAATCGTGGGCACAACAGACAAACTTGCAGAGAAACGTTACCATCTAAAAAAGTAAGCTCTTTATGTTGTTTTTATATTTTATATTTGGGTACGTGGATGTTTTGACATTTATAAAATATTTTACATATGTTTTAGGCAAAGACGTGTGACAACAAAATAAGGCAAGAAGCACATAACGTCACTCAGCAATCAACGTCGTACTCTTTAGACGTTGTTAACTTGGATGAACCATAGATATGCATCATCTTATGTGGTTGTTAATGAACATTGATTTGTTGTTTCTGTTTAAGAACTTATTTTCTTATTTTTTCTTTTTGTATCGAACAATGTGGGTTGATTTAAATTCTCTATCAAACTGTCTGTTAGTTGATGATGTATGATATTTTCATTTTTTAGGTACATAGCTCCCCTTGTGTTTTTTCAATATTTGATTAGCTTCACCCTGAAATTAAAACTTTAAACAATTGTTGATAGTTGAATGTTGTTTGACCATTTTGTCCCTGTTTTTATAACCGTTGAGAGAAAGAACCGTTATTGGATAAACAAATGTTTGACCATTGACTTTTAACGACGGTTTGATCATCAGTTGGTTTAATAACCTTCCAAAACAATATATTGATAATTTCTTTTTTCAATTCAATCAAATCCGTTCAATATTAATTCTTCAATCTGCCTATAAAATTTCAATTCCCTTTTCTGGTTCATGGTTAATTGCAAATCAATCATAACCCACTCGCAATGACCACTATTAAATTTCAGGATTATCACAACATGGTTGCCAATTTGAAGAAGAGTGATGATCACAGGGAATTTGATGATATTGTGGCCTATCTTCGTGTTTGCTACTTTAAGTTCGCACTTCAGGTAAATCCTAAAATCTACACATCACACAATAAGCAGTTTTGGAATAATTCAAAGATAAAAACTGTCGATGGAGAAGTAAAAATTAAGAGTAAGGTTAATGGAAAATATAAGTGGGTAACTGTTGATTCAATCAGAGACTCACTTCTATTGAATGATGCGGATGGTGTCAGTACAATGCGTGAAACCGAATTGTTTCAAAATATTTCATTCTTGGGCCATAATATTGCTGATGATCAAAAATCAAAGTTATCAAAAGGACAGTTTGCACCCTACTGGAAATTTTTGATACATGTAATACAACAGTGTTTAAGTCCCAAAACAACCTCTTTTAATGAATTCGGGAGTAATATTTCCACGGCACTTGTATGTTTGGCAACAGGGAAAAAATACAATTTTTCGCAAATGATTTTTGATGCTATGTTGAAAAATGTTAAAAGCAGGAAAAAGTTTTATATGTACCCAAGATTTTTGTCAGTGATTTTAGACATGGATGGGGAGATCAAACACAAAAGGTTTAACAAGATGGCCAAACACAAAGCCAAATTATTCAACACCTTGAAACCAAACACACAAAACTTTTCTGGGAGATATGTCCCATTAACCAAACCAATTCTTGATATAATTCAGTGTGAAGCTTCTGCAAACACAGCAGAAGCCCATCAAACACCCTCGCCTGAATCACAACCTCATCCTGACCCTGTACCTAAAAATAACGTTGTATCAACTCATACCAAGTCGATCGGGGTACATTCAGTTGTAGAAGAAGAGGCTCATACCATAGGTGAGGGTAGTAAGCAAAAGATGACTGAGCCAGGCTTTGAAGGTAGACATGAAAGTGGCAACACAGGTGAGGGTAGTATGGAATCCTTGACAAATACCGAGTTGACTATTTTGTGCACTAGTCTGCAAAGACAAAATGCACAACTGGAACAAAAAGTAAAGGCTCAGGGTCTGGAAATTGAAATTTTAAAAACAAGACTTGAACAACTTGAGGGGACGAGAAGTAAAAGTTTGGTTGTTTCCTCTAGTGATGGCAATGAAGATGATGATGCTGCCAAAACGAATGAAGATTCAAAGGAGTCAAGTGGGACCGAATATTATGACTATCCCACAGAAAATATTGAAACAAATACTGTAAAGGTTACTTTTAATAAAGGAAGTGATAACGGAAGTCACAACATAGATGATATTGCTGATATATTGGCCAAAATGGCACAAACATCTGATCAAACACAACAATGTAAAAGAAAATATGACGAGTGGTTGTCCAGGTACGTATGGTTTTGTTAGTCAACGTAACAAATCAAAAAGAATGAAAAGGATGGAAAATCTAGGGAAGTTTACTGCTAATAACACGGGACCATCTGATGAGCAGATTAATAAGAAACTGAAATTAGTTCTTCCTGATGACTTCAAGCTAGATTCAATGTCGACAAAGTAATCGGTTTATAAATATGAATATGTGATTGATAAGGGTATGAGTTGGTGGAAGGTGTTTAGGACAAATGGTGATTGTGAAGCGTATCAAACGTTTTCAGAAATGTTTGAGGCTTTAGACAGAGAAGATCTTGATGATCTTTGGAGGGTTTTAAAAGCAAAATTCATGTCTAAGCCACCTACAGAAGACATGGAAAAAGATTTTGACATCTGGACTACAATGAAAAGAATGTACGAGCATGATAAAAAAGATTCCAATTGGGGAAATCAGACGGATTCAAATATGATATTCTGGAGGCTGTTTTCTTCTTCTGTAGTTATTGAGGTAATTATGACAGAGATGATTGTCTACTTGCTAGTCGATAGGATGTATCCCCTCACACAGGAAACTTTGAAGAAAATGTGGAATTTGATTTACAGGTTGATTGTATCAATCATGTAGCTTATCAGTTGTTCAGGTTTTTGCACTCTCAGATTCTCCCTTGAAGAAGTTACTTTATTTACTTTATTTAATGTAACTTACTCTATTTTTTGAATATTTAGCAAGAAAATGGTGGAATTTATTTAATGTAATATACTATATTTTAATTTTCTCTATTTGCTGAAGTTATGAGTGACCTGGACAACGCAGATCCACTGTTTTGACAAAAAAATCCCCCTGTTTTGTCAAAATATTCCCCCTGTTAATAGTATTTCATTTGATGGAAAAGTTGAGCATTTGTGCATTAAGCAACAAAAATTTGAGCATTTGTGCAATATCCAACAAAAAGTTAAGCATTTGTGCATTAGGATAACAAAAAGTTGAGCATTTGTGCAAATATGAATCATATAGTTGAGCATTTGTGCACTATGAAACAAAAGTTGAGCATTTGTGCACTATGTAACAAAAGTTGAGCATTTGTGCAATATGGGAAAAAAAAGTTTTGCATTTGTGCAACATTTGACCAATATTTTTAAGAAACAAATATAATAGATAAAATATCACAAAACACATACTTGAATATTCTTTAACAAATAATAAAACAAAATAAGTTAGAAGTTATTTGAAGCAATTCAAACATAACAGTTGATTAAAAATTGCGTCTAAGACATATGCAGGAACTACATTGCTATCTTGTGCTTGAAAAAGAATTCCAGCATTTTTTCTCTATAGGCAAGGGCGGTTTGTATTGGATCTTCAACATAGAGGGAGATACCATGGGCTAACCTATTTATATAGAAAAAAATAAAAAATGTAAGATCTGACAAAGGATATATAAGACAATGAGTTATACAAGGATATACCTATAAAGGAAAATGTAGAGAAATACGCCACAGTCACCAAATACCCCACCTTGGATTGGGACATTTTTTGCTCTACATAAGTTAATAGAGTAGGAATTTTTTTCAATACCTTTGCTTTCAAACACCTCGGTTTTTTCTAAAATAACAGGAAGTTTATTCCCTAAACACTCCATTACTGAAAAATACCAGTCACTACATTCATCATTATCATTTTCACTGTCATATATCGTAACATTTCCAGATGTGATGTGAAACTGTGCTAAGAACCAATGTCGTTTGGATTGATTGATTGGAATGAAGACCTATAAATATTATTATCCATAAAATTAAATTCAAAATAATATATGATTTGCAAATAAGATTTTTCAAACTTGAAATAATTATCTGTTCAACATCTCTCTACGACAACGGGTAAACTTCATCTGTTGCATAAAATAGTGGCATCGATTCGGCCATCAAAAGGTTAAAAAAATAACAGCTAACCATTGACCAGTCATGAGATGATGGTCTAAAATGCCACATGTACCATACCCATAGATCAATGTGCTATAAAAAGATAAATTAAAATATAATTAACAATATAGATCAATGTGCTATAACAAGATAAATTAAAACATTTAGTATAAGTACCTCATCCAAATACCAACCAACTCGTTCTTCATCCAAACCAACAAAACTATCCCAGAAACTACGATCTACTGAAATGTCATTGCACCATGAGAACTTGCAACGAGGAATTGGTAAGTTGTTGAGGAAAAACACCGTCGGAGAATCACAATAAATTTTGTCAATACTTTTAGATGGTCTCCTAAGATCCTGAAAATAACAAATTATCAGTAAAGACAGTTAACTTAACAAAAAAGATAACAAGAATTAATTTGATGCCGTGAACGGAGGACAAACCTCTTTCCATGGTTCAAGATTCATGCACATTTTAATCATAAATGCATCAAGAACGTTCTTCTGATTTCTTAATGCATCCATGCTGGGTAAACAGTATCTGGATTGCTGAATTCCGGTTGCCTGACCACATTAACATACCTCCTATTGGTGTTGCTTCCAGTTTTCTGTAGAGCAAGTTTCATGTGACTGGAATTAGATATGTTTGTGGTCTTCATGCTTCGTTGTTCCTCTTGCAATGATTTCATCCCTTTTCTCTTAACCTCATCCAGCCTATTCTTTTCAGCCTCTAACTTTTGCGCTTTGGTGCGAGAATTTAATACAAAATTTTTCTTCTCAGAACGATGATCCTGTTTAAAGTTATATATACTTTTTAGAATACGCTTAAAAATATATTGGAATACCGAAAAGTTGTGCAAAAAACATACCTGATTATCAAACTCATCTAAAGCTTTTACCAAATCCTCAACAGGGTCTTTGCTTGATCGTACAATTGGAGAACAATTTAATGAAAAATATTGTATTTCATCATCACTCAAATACTTGTCTCCAAGATCACACGCCTTATCAAGACTAGGCAATTTATTCTGTTGATTAATTTAAGAGACTATTATTATATTGTGCTTTAAACCAATGAATAAGAGGAGAATTACCTTTTGGGAAACTGTGTTAGTCTTATCTTTACGAGTGAGGACCTAAAACATTAAGATTAATGAATTTAACGTTAAATTAACAAGATAATGTGTAAAACAACTTGATAAACCATGTTTTAAAACTTACATTGATAATAGTCTCAAGCTTGTAAACACGTGATTTCAAACTCTTTGTCTCTTTCGGTAGAATCATTAAACTGTTGGATAATTTCTCTAGAGCCTGAAGACGGTTCTCAATTGATGGTTCTTTGCTAAGTGTACCTTTTGATGACTCGGCATCTTCCTCCTGGGCTTTGCGGGCTTTCATCAATTTTTTTAAATAATCACCAAATAGGCCACCGTATTCAACAGGAGGAGCTCTAGGTGTATACCACTTGAAATATTTATTACTTCTTGTATACCAACCAGTTTTCCCCTCAACTTTGTTTGGATAAATGTCAAAATCTGGAGCTTTTGCCTGAAGGTAAGGACATACAAAACTTAGAATGCCTATTTGATCAATTAAACTTGTACTAAATAAAACAAATATTCCCCTGTATTGTCAATAAATTCCCCCTGTTCTGCATTAGGTTACAATTTTTGGCCTGTTTGAACAAATATTCCCCCTGTTTTCAATCAACATAACATTATGCAGGAGATGGCTCTAGGGATCATATCAGTTGAATCAAATTATTTAGTAAATTATTAACATAAAACATAAAACATAAAAATAACCTGGGGGAAAATTTTGTCATAATCCTCAATATTCCTATGCTTTGACCAGGAAATGGCTCTAGGGATCATATCAGACATTTGGGACCACCAACAACCGCTCACTCTTGAAGACTCTAAAATCCAAATCTATAATTTATAGATGTAAAAAATGTTATGGTAAGGAACAACCAATGAATATGGAATACTATAAAATCAATAAAAAAATACTTATTTTGAAAGCTAAGACAAATCCAGACAATAAATACGACGGGACAAAGTTAGGGTTTCTCTCAAATGATTTACAGTGAGTATCCATATACTTGGAACTAACATTTCTAATGGTAGTATATAACTCCCGCCATATATACTCACCCCAACAAAACCCATTCCAAACAACAATATTTTCCACCATCCGCCGAAATACATCATCAAAAATTGCTCCCAACTCGTGTCCCGTGAAAATAACTCCCAAAGACAAAAGTAGACAAACTCTAACAGAATCTTCATCAGACAAATTGGTAAATCGCTCTTCATCCTCAATGATACACAGAAGATCCATGTTTTTTACCTATTCACCAATCTTCTTTGGTAACACTCTATCACGGAAACTGATTTCGCCAGCCCTATACTTACTGAAGCTTTGGTGTCCAAATTCAAAAGCAGTTATAATACAGAATTCACGACGACCAAAGTGGAATGTACTGCCATTAACATGATAAATTAAGGGCAAATCATAATGATCACTATCTGAATACTTCTGCTTCTGAAGCATATAATGTATCATACCATCGTCATTATCAACATTATCTAGATCCAACCAGCGACCAAAACATGTGGACCTAAACAACTCACACCTTCTTAAACCGAATCTATCTTTCATCAAACGAAAGTAATGGAGTTTGCTTTTTATATGAATCTTCGCAACATATTCCTATAACCATAAAATAATAATACTATATCAATTCAACAAATTAAATAATTGCAGCAGTTAAAAAAAATACTTTTTCGATTTCACCAAATAAAATCAGTTTAATGGATGAAATGAGACATACTGTTGAAAAACAAAAGTTAATGAGACTTACAAGTCGATTCATGGAGCCTCCTGGATGAAAAATAAGGATGCAAAAATGAAAATAGTAAGTGAAAATGAATATATATAACGTTTATCACAGGGGGTAAATTGAAAATAAAAGAGGGTAAAAGTGAAAATTAATCCGGATATCAAGGTTATGACAATAGTACATATTTTTTCAATTTCCAATAAAAGTGAAACACAGAAGTTGTGCATTTGAGGGTTGAGCACCGTCGGTTGATCATTTAAAAAGTATCTTTAGTGGGACACTTGGCACATTATGAATGGTGATGATCATATTTGTCTTTAGTGGGAAAATTGACCATGATAAGGTTATGAAGTGATCAAAATGACCAAATTGGTCTTTTTCCCTTCTTCTGTTGCATGAGAGCTTTATGCATGAATTTTGGCATAGTCAACTCGAGATGAATGCAACATAATGTATGGGAGCAAAACCGACCAATGATCAAAAACTGACTAAAACCAATATCGACCGACATCAACCAGCCTTACTCGGGTAAAGACTCATGGGTTTTCCACGATATATGACAAATTGTATGTATTCGTGTCGTACTTTTTATAATTACGTATTACATTTTGGTTGTATCGTTTTTAAATGACCAACTCACGTATAATGTCCATTGACTAAATCATGTTTTTCTCTTATAAATTACTAAATTCACATTTTATATTCTTCGAGCGATGATTAAAATATGATTTGAACTATTATATTTCTGTAAAACCCGTTTAAAATAGATGAATGTATTAATTACATGAAATCACGGATTTATAATTAAAACTTTACATTTGATCAATACACGACGCGTATCATGAATATTTAATGTTTAAATACAAGTATTACGTATATTATATTTTTAAGTATTTACGTATAATAATTTATACACGACAAGAATAAACACGAACGTAAAACACGAACCCACGTCACACGTCACGTAGTTAAATACACGAAAAATAAAAGTAATAAAAGGGGTGTATGTTTGGCCGGTTTGAGAACAAGAAACAAAGACCCACAAGCCCGACCCATGACCTAGTTAATTCACAGGAACACCAAGTATATTTCATTTCACAAGTTTAGTAAAATAACAAAACCCTAGCCACCATTTTTTCTTCTTTGGCCGCCGGCAGAAACAAAGGAAAGGAAAAAGGCTCGTGATTTTGGGTTGATTCAAGTATTTAGATCGAATTGTTCATCTTTCTTTCAAGCTATTCGGTATTCCCAAAATCTTTAATCTCCTTTTATTTCTTATGTTCACAAATTAATAATGGTGGTATGAACACATGGCTTGATTAGATGATTAAAAACATGTAATAAACAAAGTTGTAACAAGTTTTGGGGTTGGTTATCACGAGAACCGACATCACCAAGGGTCTCGGTGTGGTGTTCTATTGGACAGCCGAACCCACAGTGGGTCGGTGGCTGTTTGTTTATGACGGTCGCAACACCAAACCACCCAAAAAGGGGTGTTTGGGTTAAAAACAGTGGCAACCGAGATCCCTAAGATCTCGGTGGGTCTTGGCTGGACAACAGGGGGAACCGATTCACAATCGGTGGGATTATATTGATAAACAGGGGAAAGGTTGCACCGACAACTAGTTGCCTATGTTATCGGTGGGAACTGTGTTTGGCCAGGGGAAGGGACAAGCTAGCAGTGGCTAAAAGCCATTGTCGGTAGCAATGAAGCCACAGCTAGGGGTTGTGGCAGTTTGGGGGTGTTTTTTTGTTCGTGCGACCGGGACAAGGGGTCTCGGTAGGCTTTATTAGGGCTCAAGTACATGAATATTAAACAAGGGTGTGTTGGGTTTAGACTTTGCAAAATTAATTTTATTAATCTAATTTTGTATAAAAATTAATCATGTTATAATTTATTTTATTAATTTTAATTAGTATATTAAATTAATCATGTTATAGTAAGTTTTATTAATTAAAAACTTAGGATATAATTAGATGGTTGTTTATTTAATAAATAAACTTAGACTAAAATAATAATCCTATATAATTATTCATGACACATGACATGACACATGTTGGTTTAATTAAATTAAACTATACCTTATAATAATTATGACTATAATTATCCATGATAAATACATGTTATGTTTATTTGATAAATAACTTAACATAAGTATTTAATTACATGTTAACGACGGTTTAATTAAATTAATATCATACTTTAATTTAATTATACAATATCAAGCTATAGTAAAGTATTATTAATATAAGTCAAGTTATGTTATTAATTAATAATTATTAATAAACCATGTATTATAATATTAATTAATAATTATCATGTTAGCCTAAGTATTTATTAATTAACAAACTTCACTATATAATAATATTTAATTAATCATGACTTATTATTAAGCTTTAGCTTATATATCACCATCTTATTAAACAAGCTTACTACTATTTATGAAAATATATTAATTATGGAAACATGCTATTTATGGAAAGACGCTATTTATGAAAACATGGTATTTATGGAAAAATACTATTTATGGAAACATGCTATTTATGGAAACATACTATTTATGGAAACTTTCTATTTTTAGAAACTTACTAGTTATGGAAACCTTCTTTTTTGGAAACTTACTAATCATGGAAACCTTCTATTTTTGGAAACTTACTATTTACGGAAACTTACTATTTTTAGAAAGGTGCTATAGAAACCTGCTATTTTTTAGAAAGTTACTATATATAGAAACCTGCTATTTTTAGAAACTTACTCAGTATGGAACATCAAGTATAATGTGAGACCCCCAAAAATCGGACAAGGAAACACGTAGGCGGCAAGGGAGTTCCACGTCATGGTCCAAGAAACAATGAAATATTGTTGACAAAAGTTGACGTAATAAAAACATACACATTACATCATAAAAGATCAGAATTTTTAAACAAATGTCCCAGAGTTTTATATGCGGAAAAATATATTATTAATCATGGTTTTATAACATATAGCTACTAAAAATACAAAATAACTTCTGTCAGCTTTTACCAATACCAAACTTTCACAAGTAACACAGAAATCTCCAAGCTGCGATAGTATCTTGCGGGCTCCCATCCAAGCAAAGCTAAGTATTAATACCTGAGATTAAACATGTAAACATCGTCAACACAAAGTTGAGTGATATTCATAGGTTTAGCAGTAAAGTTGTGGAACACAAGCATTCATTTGTAAAACAAGTAATAGGGAAAATGGTTATATACGTCAACCATAGTCCGAAACCATTATTATTGCTATTTAGCTCATGACACCGAAGCTTAACAAAAGGTAAGTTCTCCTAGTGAGTGTTCAGCCTAAAGACTCAAGTATAAACAAATGTAATGCGTCAAGGTAATACGTGACGGGGATTGTTAATCCCGATGGATCCATCCACAACATTCGCGCTTAGAAAGGTAACACTAGAAAACTAACGGTGCATGAAATGGTAGGGAAACTTAGTGGCTATGGAGACTAAAAGCGATAATAATAATGGTTATCTGTTTTGGAAAGCATACAAGTTCTGGAAAGCATACAAGATCTGGATAGCATACAAGTTCTAGATAGCATACAAGTTCTAGATAGCATACAATTTTAAATGAATGTGTTCCACCATGTAAAATCTCACCCCGCGTTTAGAAACAATGTATAAGTAGTAAAAAGGGAGCTATGAACTCACCTGATATAGCTATTACACGTAGATCAAGGAACAAACGTCCAATAGTCGATACACGATTTCACGAGATAGCAATCACTAGTTGATAAAGCACGAGACGCGCAACAGTCGACATAAGACCGAATGAGACCTAAAATGACGAGACACGTCTTAGGCTCGAGGCTTTACATAAGTCATACGTATATGTAAATAGTTTACTTTAGTAATTGTGAACATTGCATAAGTTTTATAAAACCTTTGATAAAAATTTACCATATATTTTCTCATTTTGACAATTTTTATTTGATAAAAGGTACCCGAAATTGGACCTGCAAAAACCTACTATTTGATCTACTGTTTTGACCCACTTTGACAACTCTTAAATTTACAAAAAAAAAACCAGAGAACTCACACACTTATGAATAAGCTACTGTAGCATCATGATTAAAACCATCCACCATTGACAAAGCATGATTTCTTTACATAAACATGAGTTTTAGACTCAAAAGTTAACTTAAATAACGGGACTGCACCAAACTTTTAGAAACATGCTGCAAAGATCAGTTCATATCTCAAGTTCTATGATAGATATGAATGCATACTCAGTGGCTCTAGAAAGGTATGAATCTTACCTTTTCAGAACACTAAAGAACTCATTCATATCCTATATGAATCAACGGGAAAATATATTTTATTGACAGACTAAAATTTCTGACCCGAATAACGTTAATTTGATTCTTGGCGTTTTGATCATAAATCAAGTTCCGTAAAATACTTTTGAGTGAATACAAAAATGAGAGTTTGCTTATGACTATGGTTATTGAGAATAATTGAATAATCACTCATCCAAACATTTCGACCAAAGGTTTGACCCATTTCCTCAAAATTGACCGGTTTTATTAAAACGAGCGTATCAGGCCCATCCGGACACTTCTATTGAGCATCCGAATCGCCACATACACTAAATAACCATGACTACTCACGTTTTATAAAAAGTGCAGACCTTATGTTGACCTAAATTTGACCACGACCTGTAGCTTTCAGCAAATAATTTTTGTTATAATTTCTCGTCAAAAATCAATACCAACCAAGTCACAGCGACTCTAAAGCCTATGCAATGCCCTAACCAAGTTGAATAACCTATTTAGGGTTCATTACTCATTACAAAACAGTGGATATTTAGGAAAATATAAAAAAAAATCCAAGAATCATAATAAATATATATAAATTAAATCAAAAGAAATAAGTAGAAAACCTTCATAAATAGAGAACAACAACTAGTGATGATCAACAAGTCTTGAATCCTTGCTTCAAAACCACCATTCAATCAACCCAAGGAACTTTTTACCCAATATTATGTACATGCAAAACTCTCTTAGAAATCAGCCTATTAATCCTCTAAAAGATGTAAGTAATGCTTGATTTATGTGGAAATAACGATAGGATTATAATATCACAATAAACCTTCACCTCTTTAAACAAAATATCTACTAAATGTTTAATGTTTAATGTGTTTGTGGATTGTGAGTTCACGGCAGATTTTGAATTGACAAAGGGAGTATTGATTTGTTTTCGCTTCTTTTGGTTAGATTAAGTTCTATATCAAATTAAAATGTAATGGTTAGAAGTGTATACAAGTGTGGTTTGTAAGACTCGTGGTGTCCTTTGTTGTAGCAAGATGCCACGCCACATTTATAGTGGTATAAAGTTTTATAATAAAAATTTATTTCATAATTTGTAAGTACGGGTATTATCGAAACCCGATATTTTAAAAGTTACGCGGTTTGAAAGATACGCGTAAAAAATGAAAAATAAACGTTCAATATTAAGCAAAAACGTCGGTATTCGGAGAACGTTAATATTTTTATAAATAAACGAGGGCTTATAATTTAATAAATGTTAATGCGTTATATAAACGAACGACGCCCTAAACTTTAACGTATATTACGAAAAATGCTCGTAAAATGAAAATTTTAAACGACGACAATAGAAAATTTTTATATGTCATAAACTCATAATGAGAATATTTACGGTCGGTGACGGACAAAGACTTGCCAATAAATAATAATTGACACGTATATGACACGTTAAAACCCTAACCTTGCCAGTTAGTCAAGAATGTCATATTATTTTTTGAACGAACATGACATTTAAAAGTCGGAAAATAGATATTGTCCGGATATTAGGAATAGAATTAGAGCTCGGTCTGAATGTTGATTTTAAATTTCGGGTTACTACAGTAAATAAATATGCAAAAATATAATTCCGAATAAAATATTATTAATGATAAAAAAACTATAATTCATTAAAATATAATTTAATTAAAATTCTCGAGATCTCAGAATTTATTTATGAAAAGGTAAAGAGGAACAAGTAAAACATTGTAAAATCAAGAAGTACGAATAAAATAATAATTTAACTACCGGGAAAAATATGAGTTCTCATATATAATAACACATGAAACATGAAATACGTTAATCAAGAACACATGAAAACACTAAGAAATACATGATAACAATGAAACAGTAAAACAAGTCAAGAACATGTAAAACAAGTCAAGAACATGTGAAACAAGTCAAGAACAAGTAAAACAAGTCAAGAACAAGTAAAGTAAACTAATAACCAGTCAGTATACATGAACACACAACTCATTCACTTCCTTTATTATGTATCACTCGTGAAGTCGGAGTAGATTTCTTTCCGCCTTTCATCTTTCATCGTGACTGAACATAAGGTACAGATATTCCGTCCTTCAGTATGGACATTCCTTTACTATGCATGATTAGGATTTCCCGTCTGCTGCCATCTGTTTTCCCCAGTAGTTTACATGTATTAAAACTTTCAAGTAATTACCATGCCATGATTTTAAATTGCCTGAGCTATATACACGTATGCCATGTTTTACCTAGTTATGGAGGTATCATAACCATAACACTTGAGGCACCGGTGTTATGACTCTTCCGCGACGAGAGTGATTTCTCACGTCGTCCCTTCACGTTTTGGCCAGTATTATTATTATTATCATGTGGGGCGAATGGGTGCATCCTAGTACATGTTTTACAGATTTACACGGTGACTGTGGTGTGTGCTCTACAACTGTCACATGGAGCTGATCCCTCCACCCAGACTTATATAATTAGAGGCAACCCCTCTAATTGCATGACGAGGTCACCCCTCTATGTATTCATGCACGTTGATATATTTCATGACCTATATGATCTCTTGGCATTTACATTACAGTTTCATGTATAAATATCAGACTTTTCAGTATAAACCAGTTTATAACATGTTCCAGATTTTCCAAGACTTACACAGATTCAGCTGCATTTCAAGATCTTTTATTTATGTTTCAGTTATTCTTATCATGTTATTATATCCGTTTACTGAGCGTATTGCTCAGCCGTATTTTTCTTTCAATGACCCAAACGACAGGTACCCAAGGACACACTTGAGCATTTTAGAGGACGTGCATAGGATGGGAGCTACCTCATACTTCTTCTCCTTTTGCACTTCACTTACTTTATGCATGTTTGGGTTTATGTTTGGGAACCGATGTTTGATTCCGTTTTTCTTTTATGGTCATTTATGTTTTTAAACATATTACCTTTCATGCTTTGATGACACGCCATAATTATCATGTAACGGTCTACTTATCGAAGTGAGGTGTTACAATTGCTATTATATTCCTTGCCAGGTATGGGTTAATCAATTTATTCTTGTCACTCATGAATAATTTTAATTTGCCTAAATGCAATCAAGTTGTGTGAATTTATCATATTCAAACTCTCCAAAGCGCTGAAACTGAAGTTGTTGAGGGGATCGTCAGGCAACGCCTCTACTCTCAACAACTCTGAAGTGCTGATTTGTGTTTGCTCCATGAACGGATCCGGTCAATCAATAAATTGTTCACTGGTTGGTCATCAACGAGAAATTTTTGACGTACTTTATGAATGATCTCTCTTTTTAACTAGTTTCATTCATTAGTGATTGTTTTCAAATGTGTGTGAAAATAAGGTGTTATGTTAAAGATTGTGATTTAAAGTGGGTATGTTATTTTTCGTTAGATATATAGTAAAAAAAAGGTAAAGAGGTTTTAAATTTATAAGTTTTTAAAAATTAATCGTCGAATTGAAACAATATAAATTTAAAACGTATGACGTTCGTGTTTCGTTTAGCATGTGAACAACATTCGGCGAGCTAATGTCGTACCCGACAAATAACATTCGGCTAGCTAATGACGAGTTTCACCGGTGTAGTGGCAAGCTCTGAATGTCACCGAGTTGCTGCCACCTTGAATACAATGAGGCTACCAGGCTGTACACCCATCACTTTTACAAATTAAACTTTAAATTTCAATTAAAAAATCTTGATGTATCACAAAGATAGATTTTTTAAATACTTGCATTTAGTTACGTATTAAAGTATGAATCTTGATCATGATTATCTAAAATCAGATCATATAAAAATAACATGGAATGATTAAAATTGTCAAATGTATAAAATTGACGAAAGAACAAAATTTGTAAATACTAAGTAATACTAGCAATCACTGGTAAAAAAAATTAGAGTGTCGCTATATCCTCCTACAATATCCTCCTACATATCCTTTTACACAGACAATAATATTTTATATTTTATCTGTACTCATTATCTCTCCGCATCTAAATCATCAGTTCTGACACGTGTCAGGATCCTGTGAGTGGACATATAAGTAGGAAGGAATTGTAGGAGAATAAATCATTTCTCAAAAAATTATCATCAATAATATTTTATTATTTATATAATCAGTGATACCCACAAAAGGAGCTAACAAAAACAACCTCCTAAAATCGAACTTCTAAACTTAAAAAAATATGCTTGTCAAATTGTCGTGATTGATTGGGAGTAGTAACATAGATCCATAGATATAGGTACGGAGATGGAAACGACCATGTAGGTGCGAGTCACTTTGTAAGAATATCCACCATTATGGAAAAGAAAACTGGATATGGGAAATAAATTTGGCTTGTTTTGGAAACTGAACATGATAATTGAATGAGGTTTAAGTTTATTGGTTAGCCCTCCGGACCTCCAACGAGTAGCCGGTGGAGGCGACGGCTAAAAGATGATTTAGGTTAAGGTTTAGAGAGAAAATGTTTTCAAGATGGTTTTAGGTTAAGGGTTGAGAGAAAATGTTTTCAAGATGGTTTTAGTATATCACCGTTTTCATCTATGGATCTATGTTACCGCCCTCAATCAATCACGACAAGGACCAGGGCAGGTTTTAGGCAGGTGCCGGCAGTGCAACAGCACAGGACTACCATTTTTTTAGGGCCTCCATTTTCTAGATCTTAATGTTAGTATAGATTTATCTTTAGATGTTTTTATTCAAATAATATATGTTTTTATGAAGAATTATGTTTAAAAACTAAAATGTTAGAAACACTTGAATCACGATTGTAAAAATAAGACACGGTTTTTTTAATGAAGTAAATACAGAGATACAGACACGCCCTACCATCTGGAGAAGATGACCGAAAACAAATTCTTGTTTATATTTTATATATTTCACTTTTAACCCTTGTATTTTATATAGTTTGCTATAAAGTTTGAATTAGTTGTATAATAGTATAGTACTATTACTAAAAAGTAAAACCACCTAAATATATACAAAAACTTTATTTTGTACGTATCTTAACAAATACTTTTAGATTTAAGTTCATTTGGATATCAAAGTTTTTATTGGATAGTAGGGGACTAATCTCCACCCTTTATATCAATTTTAATCTAATGGATAAGATTAAACCAAAAACTCATTTTCCAGCATTTTTTTCAAACATTAATATCTCTTAAACCGTTAATCGTTATTTGGAAAAAATATACCATCGCGATGCATTTAATTATCTTTCTACAAATATGCTATATGATATACTTTCGACAATTTTTTTTTTCATTTTTTTTACGTTTTCGAAAATTATCATATATGATACTAATATCATATATGATGTATGATCAGTATCATATATGATATAACCTATCATATATGATAGAAACCAATATTATATATGATTAACACTGTTATCATATATGATGAAACAGTATTATCATATATGATATTTCACGTAAATTTTAACAAGAAGAAAAAAAACGAAAATTTTCTTTTCTCCGAAAGTATATCATATTGCATATTGGTAGAAAGATAATTAAACGCTCGTCACGATGGTATAATTATTTTTGTTTAACACTTAACGGTTTAAAAGATATTTAAATTATAAAAAATAGATAAAAAAATAAAATACATTTAATCTCATCCATTAGATGAAAATAAGATGGATGGTGGAGATGAGTCTACTCATATACAAAGAAAAATATGATATCCAAAATAACTATCCTCATATGAAACTATGAATTACGTTGTTTGGTGTTATAAAAACTATTCTGATGCTATAGTTGTCTTTCTAAAAATAATATAATTAATCTTTGGAACTTTATGTATATTTTTCACGTATATCTTAAAGTTTAATGAAAATTTAATGGATTCTTTAAAAGGAATGCAGGTATATCAAAATTTGAAAGGAAAAATATTACACAAAAGTTATTATTAACTTTATTATATAATCAGATTGCATAAACTCGTCATATTAAGCTAAATAAGTTTTACAAGTCAAGGGTCTCATACAATAATACGGCACAGGGCCTTTCAAAATCACGAGACGACCCTGACAAAAACAATCAGTGATGTTTTTGGTTTTGTTTTAATTTGAATATATAGTTTAGATTATGATAAGTTTTATGTAATACTAAAATCTTTTTAATGAAACTGTAATTAATGATATTATTATTTTGTTATATTTGAGATTTTAGTTTTTATTTTATTTTTATAACTTTTTTATATTTTGACAATCAATAATATTATTGTATGTACACACGTGCCGGTCTTTTTCTATGGTTTGTTTTTAATAAAAACAAGGATTCGACTGTCGTCAATATTGAAAATCGAGAAGTCCCAATTCCTAGTTCTTTTCACGTGACTTATTTTTTGTTTATTTCTGTTTCATCGACACTAATAAATATATTTTTGGACACCACTTCGCATAGATCTCATCAATTTAAAGTACGCTATATTAATAAAAGCCTTATAAGTTTTTTTAAAGCTTATCATTTATATAAAATTACATTTAATAAATTCATTATTTCTATTAATAACCCGAAAGTCACTCGTAAACATGACTCATTTTGATAAAAACTCTAGTTATTTATGATATATAAACGACAGGGAATGAAGAATGGGCAGTGATAGTTCGTTTTGAGTTTTATTATTCAAGCTCGAATTGGGCTCGTGGCATATTTGAAAGGCTAAGGCTGTAAGGCTCGACTCTTTTATATGATTTGTCAATGTAAAATTAAAACTAAGCTCGAAATGACTCGTAATGTATCTAATTTATATAAGCTTGTTATTAGGCTAAGTAATAAACTCGTATATAAAAAACTACGCTCGTTTAAGTTCGCGAGCCCAAACTAGTTTTGTACGTAAAGCTTAGGTTCTAACTTATTTAATAAATGAGCTCCAACTTAGGTTGGAACTTAATTAAACTTGACACGTTCGAGCTTTTATCAATTTGATTTCTAATTTTTTACGAGTGGCTCCATTCGTTTCTACCTCTACCTGAGTAATTCCTACGTAGCACATATTGTCATGATAACTAGATTTAAAAAATTCAAACTAAAGCATAAACTATATAAAAAGGGTAATCATAATTAGAAAGCAAAGTCCATACCCTTTACAACTAGACATGTAACTTACTCATCATTTCTTTTGAATTTTCCATGATCCACATTCTGCACCTTTTTAATTTAACCTTTGGTGATATATTTGGAAATCATTAGCCGACATAAGCATGGTACAGAGCCAAAGGTGTCCCGTAGATCAGGAACGGAACCAGGATGGGTCTTGGGGGTCCCGGGACACCCATGAATTTTTGTTACATAGTGTTAAATTTGTTAAAAAAACTTTGATTTTTGTTAGATTTGCGCTAAATGCACCTGGTCCTCAAAAATTACGAATGTAGTATTGTTTAGTTTAATGTAAGTGAACCTGGTCGTTTTGTGTCCTGGTTCCGTCCCTGCCGTAGATGTTTTAAAATATTTATAAATCTTTTAAAAAAACATCAATTTTTTTTTAATATACTTTAAATGCATCTAATGTATCAACATGTGTTTTTAATCTTATTTAGTTAATATAATTAAAAGAATTGAACTATACTATGTTAAAATTCGAAAAAAATTATGCTCTCAATTATAGTACTTGATATCGGTTTCATTCATGAACATAGGAAACCATCCTTTAGAGAATAATTTGTATTAGAAATGTGTATTTTAAGTATAACATGTTTTAACTGCTTGTAAATAATACAATGTTTTAATAAAATTTAAAAATGTGCAAATCACTTGCTATTCATTTATAAAGGATGTATGGAGTTTTGATTTTTACACATTACATTCTCTCATTCTGTTTCGTAGTTTTCGGATTGACATATTTTCGTACAAATTCGCTTTTTAATGTCGTCGTGTCAACAAGAAATACCAAAAAGATAAAACGACATCACGGGTACGAGCTTGATTTATATCACATATAGGATGCGTTTGGCAGATGCTTAAAAGAGAGTTGCTAAAATAAATTACATTGATGATAAAACTGTTGCACAAGATGATACTGAAAATGTTGAAAACAACCTGAATCATGATAATCCGTGCGATGATAATACTGTTGCACAAGATGAGCCACACAAGGAGGTAAATTACACTAGCAATTTTTTAGAATCTGTCTCTTCGGGGAGGTTTAAGGCTTCCGAGATTCCTAAAACAGGAGGTTCCATCCTTAACATCATGGAAGAAGTAATTAAAGTTGGGCATATTATGGGTTTTAGTATGAATGGATGTATGCAAGATGTTACTGCTATCGTGGAACAACAAGGAGAGGCATTGGTGGATCGATGAATTTCTTATCCCTCAACATTCAAGGCCTTGCCCAAAATTCTAAAAAAGATTGAGTTAGGGAGCTTTGTGTCAAAAATAAAGTTAATGTTCTCGCTTTTCAGGAAACTAAAATGGAGAACATGAACGTCTCTTGTGTTAAATCTTGCTGGGGAAATTATGCTTTTCAATTTGTGCATAGTGATTCTGTAGGAAACTCGGGAGGTATTTTATGAACTTGGGATACACGGGTATTTCATAAAAGCTATCGTACATGTTCGGACTACTTTGTTATTGTTCGTGGTACATGGCTACTCACTGGTGATAAGTTAATGATAGTGGTGGTATATGCTCCTCAAGAACAACGGGAGAAAATTATTCTTTGGGATTATTTGGCTAATTCTATTAACGCTTGGAATGGTCATGTAGTTACAATGGGAGACTTCAATGAAGTTCGTATCAAGGCAGACAGGTTTGGTTATTCTATTAACGCAAACTTTGCGACGACCTTCAACTCATTTATTTCTAATGCAGGATTAGAAGAGATTCCATTAGGGGGATGTGTCTTTACATGGTGTCATAAATCTGCGTCCAAAATGAGCAAAATAGACAGATTTTTAGTGTCTGATTCTTTGATTAACTCATGTCCAAATATGTCGGCTATTACTTTAGAGAGACATTTATCTGATCATAGACCAATCCTCCTTCGTGAGTCTTCGTTTGATTTCGGCCCCACCCCTTTTCGATTCTTTAATTACTGGTGTGATCTGGATGGCTTTACTAGAGTTGTTGAGGACGCCTGGAATGAATATCGCTGTCCAAATAATAATAATGCTTTGTTTTATTTGGCTGGGAAACTTCGTTTATTAAAAAAGAAGATTAAAGATTGGAACGCGGTTGATAAACAACGGAGGAACTTATATAGAGATACAATCAAAAAGGAGATAGAGGATTTGGACAAACAGATTGATCAAGGAAATGGGAATGCAGATTTAGTCAATAACCGGGCTACAATTGTTGCTAAACTTGCTAATCTTGATAAAATCAAATCTGATGAAATGGCTCAAAAAGCCAAAATTAAGTGGACAATCGAAGGCGATGAGAATTCAAGTTTTTTACATGGTATTATTAACAAGAAACGTAATCAACCCAATGTGCGTGGGTTAATGATTGACGGGCTGTGGGTTGAGGAACCAATTATGATCAAGAGGGAATTTGTTAAACACTTCAGCAAAAGGTTTTGTATTCCCAATAAAGAACGTGCTACTATTTCCATGGATTTTCCTAGACGGATTTCCTTGGAAATCAAGTTGTTTTGGAAGAAGCGGTCTCTAATAATGAAATTAAAAAGCCGTTTGGGATTGTGGCACTGACAAAGCTCTGGGCCCAGATGGCTTTACGCTCAGCTTCTATCGTAGATTTTGGTATTTGATCGAGAATGATGTCTATGATGCGGTGAAACATGTTTTCATAAACGGGGATATCCCAAAAGGGTACAATTCGGTCTTTATTGCTCTAATTCCTAAAATTCCAAATGCTAACATGGTCAAGGACTTTCGTCCTATATGTCTTATTGGGAGCATTTATAAAATTCTAGCTAAAATTCTAGCTAATCTTTTAGCAGGGGTCCTTGATGATATTGTTAGTGACGTTCAATCGGCTTTCGTGGCGGATAGGCAGATTTTGGATGGACCTATTATTCTTAATGAAGTTCTGAATTGGTGCAAAATGAAGAAATATAAATCTTTGGTCTTTAAGGTGGATTTTGAGAAAGCATTTGATTCCGTGAGGTGGGATTTCCTAGATGAGATTCTAGGGAAATTTGGTTTTGGTGATAAATGGCGCAAATGGGTTCATAATTGTCTTCATTCTTCGAAAGGATCAATTATTATTAATGGAAGTCCTACGGAGGAATTTCAGTTCTTCAAAGGTCTTAAACAAGGTGATCCACTATCACCTTTCTTTTTTATTTTAGTCATGGAGACGCTTCATCTATCTTTCGAACGTGTGGTAGAAGCGAGTTTGTTTAAAGGTATCAATATCAACAACTCTTTATCGCTTTCTCACTTATTTTATGCGGATGATGCTGTTTTTGTTGGTGAATGGTGGGAGAGAAACATCACTACGCTTGTTCGTGTTTTGGAATGTTTCTATAGAGCTTCGGTTCTTAAAATCAATATGAATAAAAGCAAAATTTTAGGTGTTCATGTGAGCAAGGATAAGGTTAATGACGCGGCTAACAAGCTTAGATGTCTCACTTTGACGACCCTTTTCACTTATTTAGGGTTTAAAGTTGGTAGTAACATGTCCCGTATTAATGACTAGAACGAGGTTATGGATAAAGTGAAAACACGGCTCTCAAATTGGAAGATGAAAGTTCTATCTATTGGTGGAAGACTAACGCTGCTTAAATCTGTGTTAGGATCTATGACCATTTTCCTAAGGTTCCTTTGGGTATCCTCCGCTCATTGGAATCTATTCGCAGCAGATTTTTTAATGGGCATGAAACGGGAAGTAAGAATCTCTCTTAGGTTAGCTGGAAAAAGTCCTCTCGTCGAAGGCTGCTGGAGGTTTATGTGTCTCGAGTCTATACGCGTTGAATCGAAATCTTATGTTCAAATGGCTGTGGAGATTTGTTACTCAACCAAATTCGCTTTGGGTAAGGGTTATTAAGTCTATTTATGGGCAAAATGACGGTATTCAGGGGACTCAAGAATTAAGGGGCAATTCTTGTTGGCCAAATATTGTTAATGAATGTATCTCTTTGGAGCAGAAAGGGATATTTATTCGTGACTTCATGTGCCTCAAAATTGGCAATGGTGAGAGTGTTAAATTTTGGGACGATTCTTGGAAGGGCAATTTCTGCTTCAAACATCGTTTCCCCCGTTTATATGCGCCAGAAAATCAAAAAAACATCTCGGTAGGGGCAAAGCTTTCTCACGCAGACTTAGCTTCTTCGATTCACAGAAATCCTCGTGGCGGTGCAGAGCAGGAACAATTCTGTGGTATTGTGGATATTCTTAAAGAGACCAGTTTAGTGCCTATGGAAGACCGACGGAGGTGGACGATGACTGGTGATGGTGAGTACACTGTTTCATTAGCAAGGAAACATATTGACGATAAGACGCTTTGTGGTACATGTTCTAAAACTAGATGGTGCAAATTTCTGCCTACTAAAATAAATGTGTTGGCCTGGAAGATTAAAATAGATGCGTTGGCGACTAGATTTAACTTATCCAGAAGGGGTATCAATATTGACTCTCTTTCGTGTGTCCTTTGTGACCAGGGAATTGAGACGACGAACCATGTGTTTTTTCTTGCAGCCTTGCGAAGCAAATTACCAGTCATATCATGCGATAGTGGAATATCCCAGGTGTCGAGTTGGAAGATTACATTCAATGGCTTTGATGGCTGTCTAATCTTAAGTTGTCGAGTAAGCTTCGTTTAATGCTTGAAGGTGTTTTTGCCGTGATGTGGTGGTATATCTGGATGCTTTGGAACAAACTTTTATTTGAAGGCATCATCCCAAAGAAAGCTCTTATTTTTGATGAAATTGTATCTAAAAGTTTCAATTGGTGTAGATATAGATGTAAAGTCTCATTCTCGATAAATGATTGGCTAAAAAATCCATATCTTATTTTCTTGTAATTTTCTAGCTCGTTGCTAGTTTTTATCAATAAATTACCGTTAAAAATAAAATAAAATAAGTTTTGTTTGTCACACGTGTTGCTAAAACATTATATAAGTCATAAGCTTTAATAAGACAAAACTAAGTAATACGGGCTTATAAAAGCTTATAGTTAGTTAAATGACTTAAATATGTGTTAAAATATACAAATTATCAAGAAAAAAAATTGTAAAACAAGTTTTGTTTGTCACACATATTTTTAAAAGGAAGTGATTTGTACACTCTACAAAATGATTGGCACACTCAAAATGTGAGTCTGTTGATATTTTTACCCTTAATACTTGTGTTAAAAGTTGCCACACTATTTAATGGAAGGGTACAAATGGCAAAACACACATATTTTGAGCGTGCGAATCATTTTGTGGAGTGTGTAAATCACCTCCCATTTCTAAAGCATTATACAAGTCATAAGTTTTCATAAGACGAAACCAAGTAAACTGAGCTTATAAGGGTTTATAGTTAGTTAGATTTAGGGATGTCCATTATTGGGTTTGACTCACGAAAATTGAAAATCAAACCGAATCAAATTCGAATTTGAACAGAACTGAAAATAGAATTCGGGTTATGGGTCATAACCGAACCGAACTACAAATTTGGTTTTTGGGTTAGATATGAGTTTGACAATCAGACCCGGAAACTGTACCGAAAACCGAAGTTATACAAATATATATATATATATATATATATATATATATATATATATATATATATATATATATATATATATATATATATATATATATATATATATATATATATATATATATATATATATATATATATATATATATTTATATATATAAAAAATAATTATTATAATTTAATCTTAATATAAAAATACAATTTTTATACTTGAAATAATTTTTTTTAGCTAAATAATTATTTATTCTTTTAAAAAAACTTGAATAATTCGGGTCAATCCGAGAACCGAATCGAATTCAAATTCGGCTTTTGGTTCGATTCGGTTAAAATCTAGTTCGTTTCAGTTTGGTTTTTGGGTTGATACATAAAAAAGAAATTAACCAAATAACCTGAATCGAATAAAATGAACAACCTACAAACCAAACAGAAAGACACCCCTACTTAGATTACTCAAATATGTGTGAAGGTATAACAAATTATCAAACAAAAACTGAAAATATATCCGAATTTAAAATTTGAAAAGGGAAGAAGGTGTTTTGGAATGAAGGTTAAGGCCAAGAGATGAAAAGAGTCATGGTTAAAACTTAAAAGTTAAAGTGGAACATAAAGGTCCTACAAAGGTCTTGTTTATTGGTAAGGCCCATATTAAGATGTTTGTAGGCAAGTAAAATTAAAAAAATTTGCTTTACTAAACACTTTCTTTTATTTGACTTGATGTATTGAAATATTTTATTTTTCATGTATACTTTAGGAAAAAGCAAATGCAGTGCTAACACTTTTTTTTAGACATAATGTACTACACAAGTCATCATCATATGAGTCTCATCGCAAAAAAAAGTTCTAAGTAACCTTTGTATTCGACTCATATCTTAGGCTGAGCGAAGTGGAAGTGAGTTATTCCCGTGAGTTTGTCGGGGGAAGGTAGGTTACCACCTCGACTAAACAATTCGCGCGAGTTAACGTAGTAAAGGTGAGTTTCCCATCTTAGCAAGTTAGATATGTGTTTGCTCATCTTTTTTTCCTTCTTATAATTTATTTTATCAATTTACGATTGTGTAAGTGTATTTTACTGGAGTATGTTTTATATAAAATGTATATTTTAATGAAAGATCAGTTTTCCACCGTCATTACTTTTGAAAAGTGAGTTATAGGACTAGAGGGAGAGAAAGTTGAGGTGACCTAATGTTGATGTAGGTTTACCAACATCACTCCTTTTAGACTAGTGGGAGTGGGGTGAAACCCACTGATATTTCGATTTTGTATGGGTTCTAATTTTACTCTCTCTCTCGATATCCTCTCGAATTGATCTAAGTCTTAAGTGGAATGATTGTTCTTGGTTACTAAAGAAAAGGGGTTTGGTTTTCTAATCTAATAAAAAGTGGAAATGAAAATTTAAACCAAAGACAATTAATTTAATGGTGATTACTAAAAACTTGTATTAAACTTAAAATTAAAATCAAGATTAAAAATTAGATTTGAAATTTAAACAATCAAACATAAAGGAACAATAAAGTAGACAAACAGTAATCTAAAGGAAATACTTGATTCGGAACTTTTAAAAGTTAACTCATCCGGAACTTACTGTTCATTCACCCGGAACTTTTCCATCCGGAACTTACTCATCCGGAACTTAATGGTTGATTCGGAACCTTCCGGATGAAGGTGCTTGGTTTGGAAGTCTGAGCTTGATCCGGAACTTTTGCTTCGTCCAGAAGTTACTGGATTGGTTCGGAACTTTCCGAATGAATGTTCATTCGGAACTTGCTGGATCGGAAGTTTCTGATTCGGAACCTTCAGATTGATTCGGAACTTTCCGAATGAATAGGTTGATTCGGAACTTCTCCTTGATTCGGAAGTTTGAAACTTCCGAATGAAAGTGACTTGATGCGGAACTTAAAGACTTATGCGGAACTTAAGGACTGATTCGGAACCTTCCGAATGACTACTTCATTCGGAACTTTTTGTCTTGATTCGGAAGTTCTGAAACCCAGTTACAGTAGCAGAAAAGCGAAGAACACGGAACAAGGGCTTAAATCAAAATCAAATCAAATACTTAAAAAGAATTTACCAAATTAAATACAAATCATTTAGACAATATAAGCAACAAATCCCACTATTAAAAACACAAATCCAAACAACTTTTGAAGATCAAATCAAGAAAAATAAAACTTAAGAACTTGAAGATAAAGATGAAGATGAACAAGATTAAATGGAAAGATTAAACAAAACTTTGAATTGAATGATTAATGTTTTGACAAGATTAAACAAGGATTAAAACAATAAGATTGGAATAACAAAGATTAAAATCAACAATCACCCTAGTGGTGATTGTGATGGAACGAACAAGAAAAGAGAAAAAAGGGAAGGAGAAAAACTCCAGACTAGTCTTCTAAATGTGTATGGGATGGCCTATTTATAGGTGTTTCCTTTGGTTGGTGAGTGGGCTTTCTCCCGTTCTTCGTGTCTTTTCGTCTTTTCAGAAAAGTTTCCGTTTTCGATTCTGATTCGGGATTTGTTGTCGATTAAATTCAACTCGTCTTTTAATTTCTTCGTTTAATAGACTTGAGTTTCTTCGACTTATATAAATCTTCCATCTTTGGTCCTTTTCTTCGATAAATCTTCGAATAGGCCCAGCGACTTCAAATCTTTTGCATCTCTTGGACAATAGACTTTATCTTGAGTCTTTTTCTTCAGTAAAACCCGTGCAATCCCATGTTTTCTTCAATAATAATCCGGTTGGCTCTGAAAACACAATAAACACAAAAACCACGCATAATTCCAAACAAATGATATTAAATACGTGTTTTGGTCTCGTTTTAGCCCGAATTAAGTGGTAAAAGGATGGGTGTTTACACACCTATCAAATCCCCTACACTTAACCATTGCCATGCCCTCATGCAATGCTTAGTGATAAAGCAATTTTACACTTTTCTCATAATTAATCAACCTTGGCCTTATTTAAATTCTACTAAACAAAAATTTAAAGAATTGAAACTTCAAAGGTAACAAAGGGATAGAAAACCATTTTCACTTGAAAATAGCTACATGGAAATAACTTGTAGAGAAATCGATGACTTACATTAGGGCTTTGGTGCTGCGAAGATTTATCACCCTCAAGTTTCATGTTCCCCAAACTAAGCTTAAAAACGAGATCATTGTTATTATAAGTTAGCAATTCAAATACTTACACACATGGCTTAATTAAATGCTTAAACTCCCTTATTCCTAGGTGTATCTCTTATATTTTATTTTTGTCTTAGAATGATCATGAAGATGCATTTTTGGACTTATTTCGATAGTTTATTAGGGCTGAAAGCAAAGTAGGACGATTTGATCAATAGTTAGCTAAAGGACAAAATCTCTTAAAACTGCTTCTCGGGATATCAAAAAGTTCATATCTTGGCATAACTTGGTTCACGATTTGAGACCTTTCTCGGGCCGATATTTGGCATGTACTTCATACTTCATATCTTCGAGAGACGTTCTTGAGATAATGGTCTTCTCATCATAATAGAATTTCTTCACTTGGAGACTTTTGAGGGGTACTCCAACTTTGTTGACCACGACTTCATGATTATTTCTTCAATCTCTAATTGGGATTTGAGATACAACGATCCGCCTCCTTTTCGGACTTGGATCTATTTATCCTCATACCTTGTTAGGGTCTTTTCGAATAGACTTCTCCATGATCTTTATGGGAGTTGATTGCTTTTCGTCGTGAGTCTTGATCCTTCATATTGACTTTAGGAATAATGCTTTTCACATTACTTTGGATCTTCAGCAATAAAATTGAATCCTCATGCCTTGTTAGGGCCTTTTCGGACTCGCCAATCTTCGCGCCCCGCTTCATAAGTTATGCCTTGGCTATGAACTCTTATCATTACCGAGCAACTTTTAAACGATCTTGGGCTAGAAGCTAAGTAACTTTTCAAATCGTAAGACCTTACTTATTGCAGATAAATTATTAGCAAGTGATGGGAGAGTAGGCAAATAATTACACCAAGTGAGCTTGTGCAAGAATACCGACTTATAATTGACTCTATCATTTCTCGTCCTCCACAATTTAAAATCTCAAGTAATGAGACTCGTGAATACTTAGCCTAATAAACCAATTAAGGTCCACATGGTTAAGGATACTAGCTAGAATAAACTTGGATAAGTCTATTCGGGTTGAGTCAAAATAAACGCAACGGGCCTAATATGTCAAAGGCTTCTAAACTAGCTACACCACTTTATTAATATTTTTGACTTATTTGCGGGATATATATACATATGAGAGCAACGATAAAAATTTAAAAATTACGACTAAATGGCCAAAGTTAATAAAAAATTTGAAAAATGTTGAAAAATAGGATTTTCCGGTTAATTGAAGGCATTTTCATGGAAAAGTCCACTTAAAACTTCGATAGAAGTCCCCCCTACACTTAAGATAAACATTGTCCTCAATGTTTAAGCATGTGGGAAAAGGTTCCCCTATACTTATGACATTGTGAACGTTGGTTAACTCCAGTTAAGGAAGAGACAACTAACGTGATCAATTTCAAATGAGAGTATGAAGAAAATTGAATCACGATAGTTGAGAGATAGAACCGGATTTCGGATAAACACGGGAGCACGGTTCTTCAAAGATTCCAAGAGTGCACTTATCCCTGTAATCACATCACCACAAAGACAAACGCATATACAAGTCCCCCCTACACTTAGGGGATTAAAATATACAAGGATAGATACTCGGGCTGCCTCCCGAGGAGCGCTTGTTTTTGATAACCGAGTCACGAGCCTGACTCGACCCAAAATTAGTTCATGGGGAACGTGGTGAGGGATGGAATCACCTCCTTAGAGGTGTCCTCACCAAAGTACAACTTCACTCGTTGGCCATTCACCTTAAAATTTGGTCCATTAGGTTGAGCGAGCTCGAGAGTACCATATGGAAAAATTTGGGCAATGGTGAATGGGCCGGACCAACGAGATTTGAGCTTTCTCGAAAAGATTTTCAACCGAGAGTTAAAAAGTAAGACTTTGTCTCCAACATGGAACTCTCGGTTTTTGATCTTGGAGTCGTGAATGAGCTTAGTTCGCTCCTTATAGATCAAAGAATTTTCATAAGCCTCATTCCGAAGTTCACTCAGCTCATTGAGTTGGATCTTGCGTAGGTCACCGGCTTTGTTTATATCAAAATTAGCCCACTTCAAAGCCCAATAAGCCTTGTGCTCCAACTCAATGGGGAGGTGGCACGCTTTCCCGTACACAAGACGATAAGGCGTACAGCCGATAGGGGTCTTGTAAGCAGTACGGAAAGCCCACAGAGCATCATCGAGTTTATCAGCCCATGCGGCACGATGCTCTCCCACGGTCCTTTCAAGAATTCGCTTGAGCCCTCGGTTGGATATTTCAGCCTGGCCATTAGTTTGTGGGTGGTAGGCTGTGGAAAGACGATGATTTACACCGTACTTAGCCATGACTCGAGCAAATTGGTCATTGCAGAAATGAGTCCCACGATCACTAATAATGGCGCGAGGCACACCGAATCTAGCGAAAAGAGCCTTCAAAAAGTTACAAACCACCCTTGCGTCATTAGTAGGCAAAGCTTTGGCTTCAACCCACTTTGAAACGTAGTCAACGGCTACAAGGATGTATTTGTTTCCTTTAGACGAAGGGAATGGCCCCATAAAGTCGATACCCCAAACATCAAAAATTTCACACTCTTGAATGAAATTCTGAGGCATCTCGTCTTTATGTGTGATTTTGCCTTGCTTTTGGCAAACATCACATCGCTTGACCATATTGTGAGCATCACGGTATATGGAGGGCCAATAAAATCCCGAATCAAACACTTTCTTTGCGGTGTAGTTAGGACCAAAGTGACCACCGGTGGGTCCTTTGTGGCAAGCATCAAGGATGTCCGTCGCTGCCGGTCCATCAACACATCGGCGAATTATCAGATCAGCACATTGTTTGAATAGGTAAGGGTCGTCCCAAAAGTAAGTCTTGATGTCGGTAAAGAACTTCTTCTTTTGTTGGGACGTCAACCCTTCCTTGAGAATTCCACCCGCCAAGTAGTTTGCAAAGTCCGCAAACCACGGGGTTTCATTCGGCTTCGATTTTATAGAGATTAAGGTCTCCAAGGGAAAAGAATCATTGATTTCTTTGGTCGGATGATCCCCTTGGTAAGGATCCTCAAGTCTACTAAGATGGTCCGCGGCTAAGTTTTCTGCTCCTTTTTTATCGCGGATGTCGATTTTAAATTCCTGGAGCAGCAAAACCCAGCGAAGAAGTCTTGGTTTGGAATCTTGCTTTGTCAACAAGTACTTCAACGCGGAATGATCGGTGTACACAATGGTGGTGGAAAGGACAAGATAGGGGCGGAATTTTTCAAAAGCATAGACAACAGCTAAAAGCTCTTTTTCGGTTGTCGTATAATGCAATTGTGCCCCTGTCATCGTCTTGCTAGCGTAATGGATCGGTTGGAAGTGTTTGTTCACTCTTTGTCCAAGAACCGCTCCAATAGCAAAATCACTAGCATCGCACATCAACTCAAAAGGAAGCTCCCAATTAGGGGTAACCAAGACGGGTGCCTTAGTTAGCTTATCCTTAAGTGAGTTGAAGGCTTCAAGACACTCTTTGGAAAAGATAAAAGGAGTATCTTTTTCCAAGAGGTGGGTCATCGGGCGAGCGATTTGAGAAAAGTCTTTGATAAATCGGCGGTAGAAGCCCGCATGACCCAAGAAACTTCTCACACCCTTCACAGTGGAAGGTGGAGGCAACTTTGCTATAACATCAACTTTAGCACGGTCTACTTCAAGACCGGCTTTCGAAATCTTATGTCCAAGCACGACGCCTTCTTTTACCATAAAATGGCATTTTTCCCAATTTAGAACAAGGCGAGTGTCTTCGCACCGCTTTAGCATACGTTCTAAATTGGCAAGGCAAGCAGAGAAGGAATCCCCGAAGACCGAGAAATCATCCATGAAGACTTCCATGGTTTGTTCAACCATGTCATGGAAGATGGCTAACATACACCTTTGGAAAGTCCCGGGCGCATTACATAAGCCAAAAGGCATTCTTTTGTAAGCGAAAGTGCCATAGGGACAAGTGAATGTAGTCTTCTCTTGATCTTGGGGATCGATGGGTATTTGAAAATAACCCGAGAAACCATCAAGAAAGCAGTAATATTCATTACCGGCTAATCGTTCAAGCATTTGGTCCATGAAAGGTAGAGGGAAATGATCCTTTCTCGTGGCATCATTGAGTTTGCGGTAGTCTATACAAACTCTCCACCCAGTAACGAGACGAGTGGGAATCAACTCGTTGTGTTCATTGGGAACAACGGTTATTCCGCCCTTCTTGGGCACACAATGGATTGGACTAACCCACGGTGAATCCGAAATAGGGTAAATCATACCCGCATCAAGAAGTTTGATAACCTCTGTTTTGATGACTTCATGTATTTTTGGATTCACCCTTCGTTGGCTTTGAATAATGGGCTTATAGTCGTCCTCCATGAGAATTTTGTGCGTGCAGAAGTGAGGATCAATTCCACGAATATCCGAGATTTTCCAAGCAATAGCCTTCTTATGAGCTTTCAGCACGGCAACGAGGCGAGTCTTCTCTTCATCTTTCAAATCCGTTGCAATAATGACGGGCGACTTCTTGTTGTCGTCAAGGAACACGTACTCGAGATGTGGCGGCAACTCCTTAAGTTCCAAATCCGGAGGATTTTCGACGGGAGGCGTTTTCAAAGTCGGAGTATCGATAGCAATAACCGTGGGAGATGGAGGCGAAGGATTGTCTTCGGTGAGAAGATTGTCAAAGAAACTCATGTCTTCATCCCCCTCGGTGGGAGAATCATTAGTAGCAGAATTCGCATCTCCCATGGCATCTTCAAGATTGTTCCAGAATAAATCACTATCTCCGAATAGAGACAACGATGAATCAATGGAGGACACGGTCTCAACAGTGGGAAGAGAGGTAGGAATACTTTTGCAAGCATCATTAAAGTGTTCTTCACAAGCCTCATCAAGAACGTCAATACAATTAACGCTCTCATACGAATAAGGCTGTTTGGACAACTTTCCCATGTTGAAGACTACTTTGTCGTCACCCACTCTCATGATAAGCTCTCCGGCTTCAACATCAATAAGAGTGCGACCGGTCCTTAAGAATGGACGACCAACAATAAGTGGCACACGGGGGTCCATCTCGTAGTCGACGACAACAAAATCAGCAGGGAAGGTGAATTTGTCGACTTCTACAATGACATCTTCGGCTATCCCCACTGGATAAGCAACCGTACGGTTGGCCAATTCCAAAGTCATTTTAGTGGGGACTAGCTCTGGGAGAGATAATTGCTTCCAAACACTTAGAGGCATGAGATTAATACTGGCACCTAGATCGGCTAGGGCCATGCAATTCTCGACTCCCGGGAAATTGCAAGGGATAAGAAAACGACCCGGATCACCAAGTTTGGTTGATAATTTCCTTAAGAGCACTGCGGAGCAGTTCTCATTAAGTTGGGTGTTGGCAATGTCGAGGAGCTTTTCCTTGTCGCTCAGAAGGTCTTTAAACATTTTGGCGTATTTGGGCATGTGAGCGAGAGCCTCAGCGAAGGAGATATTGAAATTCAGTTGTTTAAACATTTTAAGAAAGTTAGAAACCTGAATATCATCCTTGCTCTTTTGCTTCTCTTTCCTCAACCTAGAAGGGTAAGGTATATTGGAAGAAGAGGAAGTCTTTGGGAGTATAGGATCACTCACAACCACGGGTGGAGGAGGGGTAGAAAGAAGAGGTGGAGAAATTGGGGAAGGAGAAGGATGAGGAATGGGAGCAGGTGACTCGTTCTCCTTAGTCACAACCACCGGTGGCGGTATAGGAAGCTCGGGTTCCTTGGTACCTTTGCCACTTCGAGTGGTGATTGCTTTCATCTCCCCTCTTGGGTTCGCAACGGTGTTACTCGGAAGAGTACCCGAAGAAGAGGGTTGACTACTTTGGAAGAAACTAGCCATCATGTTCCTCAGATCATTAGTCTGGCTATCCAACGTGTTTCTCATGTCAGCTCTCAAATCATTTCCTTGCTTGACCAAATCTGCCTTCAAATTGCGCACTTCTTCTTGGAGATTTCCCACTATCACATCATTGGTTCTCATGTAGGTGGCGACCTCTTGGTGTAAAGCAGTGGTGGTTTGGTTGGAAGGAGCATTGTATGTAGGTGGTTGGTAAGCTGGTTGTTGGTAGACTTGATTGTTACGTTGAGGTGGTTGTTGCTGCTTGTGAGGTGGGACGTAAGGTTGTCGAGGTTGTTGTTGTTGTTGAGTAGGGCGGTTAAGGTTTTGTTGTTGGTTTGGGTTGGTAGGAGGAAAGCCAGGTGGTGAAAGATAGTTGTTGCTGCGGTAGCTAAGCAAGTTACGGTCACCTTGAGGTCTAGCTTGATAAGCAGGTTGTTGGTAGGTGCCATATGCCGCATTCACATTCTCAGCAGGGTAATCTTGGGTGGCGGTACAAGTTGTGTAAGAGTGGGGACCACCGCATATCTCACAAGGTTGGCTGACAGCGTTCACTTGTGCATTTTTGGCGTTGTTGCTGTTGTTGTTGCTGACGGTGTGGGTGACAAGCGATTCAAGAAGCGTGGTGATTTTGTCTAATCGCTTGTCGCTGTCATTAGTGCTAGCACTAGCAACATTGGTCCTAACACTCTTGGTTTGCACACGAGATTTGTTCTCAATGATATCCCAAGCAGCATTGGACGTCTTAGCCAATAAATTACCCCCTGAGGCACTATTCAGTGAATCTTGGTCACTCATGCTTAAACCATTGTAAAAAGTATTAATTTGATGTACTTTGGTAAAACCATGTTGTGGGCATTTTCTTAAAAGATCTTTAAAACGATCCCAAGATTCACTGAATGACTCATCGTACTTTTGTTCAAAGTTTATAATCTCATTCCGCAAAGCGGTAGTACGAGAGGGTGGAAAAAAGTAATTGATGAACTTTGTTTCCAAATCCGTCCACGAGAGAATACTCTGTGGCGGTTCTTTAGCAAGCCAATGCCGGGCTTGTCCCTCTAAAGAAAAGGGAAAAAGTTGTAACCTTATCACTTCTTGTGGAACGCCATTAAACTTGACCGTGTTCGTGAGTTGTAGAAATCTCTTGATGTGGTCGTGTAGATCATCAATGGTTCGTCCCAAGAACGGTTGAGCTGAGACCATCTGGATAAAGCCTGACTTGAGCTCGAAATTGTTGGCGGCAATTGGAGGGATGACAATTGGATCCGTGTTGCCATCGACATGAGCTTGCAGCAATTCAATCATTGGGCGATTATCCGGAAGGTGCTCATTGTTGTTGTTATTGTTCATGTTGTTGAAAGGCGGGTTGTTGTTGTTATTATTGTTGTTCGGAGGTGGTATGTTATTGTTGTTTTGTACACCAGCCATGTCTAAGTTATCGAGAGGCTCGGGCTCTTGATAAGACGTGGATCGAGTGCGCATACACCTGCAAAAGAACGAACAAAGAAAAACAAAACAAAAATATTTTTAGTTTTTATTGTTTTTTACTTTTTAGGATTTTTGAAAATTTTATATTTTTTAGTTGTTTTTGAAAATTTTTGAAAAAGTAACGTTCACGGGGAACGGATCCCAAAATCCAATTTCTCACAAAAAACTTTTGATCTTAACGAGAAGAGCCGGCAGCGGCGCCATTTGATATTTCGATTTTGTATGGGTTCTAATTTTACTCTCTCTCTCGATATCCTCTCGAATTGATCTAAGTCTTAAGTGGAATGATTGTTCTTGGTTACTAAAGAAAAGGGGTTTGGTTTTCTAATCTAATAAAAAGTGGAAATGAAAATTTAAACCAAAGACAATTAATTTAATGGTGATTACTAAAAACTTGTATTAAACTTAAAATTAAAATCAAGATTAAAAATTAGATTTGAAATTTAAACAATCAAACATAAAGGAACAATAAAGTAGACAAACAGTAATCTAAAGGAAATACTTGATTAGGAACTTTTAAAAGTTAACTCATCCGGAACTTACTGTTCATTCACCCGGAACTTTTCCATCCGGAACTTACTCATCCGGAACTTAATGGTTGATTCGGAATCTTCCGGATGAAGGTGCTTGGTTTGGAAGTCTGAGCTTGATCCGGAACTTTTGCTTCGTCCGGAAGTTACTGGATTGGTTCGGAACTTTCCGAATGAATGTTCATTCGGAACTTGCTGGATCGGAAGTTTCTGATTCGGAACCTTCAGATTGATTCGGAACTTTCCGAATGAATAGGTTGATTCGGAACTTCTCCTTGATTCGGAAGTTTGAAACTTCCGAATGAAAGTGACTTGATGCGGAACTTAAAGACTTATGCGGAACTTAAGGACTGATTCGGAACCTTCCGAATGACTACTTCATTCGGAACTTTTTGTCTTGATTCGGAAGTTCTGAAACCCAGTTACAGTAGCAGAAAAGCGAAGAACACGGAACAAGGGCTTAAATCAAAATCAAATCAAATACTTAAAAAGAATTTACCAAATTAAATACAAATCATTTAGACAATATAAGCAACAAATCCCACTAATAAAAACACAAATCCAAACAACTTTTGAAGATCAAATCAAGAAAAATAAAACTTAAGAACTTGAAGATAAAGATGAAGATGAACAAGATTAAATGGAAAGATTAAACAAAACTTTGAATTGAATGATTAATGTTTTGACAAGATTAAACAAGGATTAAAACAATAAGATTGGAATAACAAAGATTAAAATCAACAATCACCCTAGTGGTGATTGTGATGGAACGAACAAGAAAAGAGAAAAAAGGGAAGGAGAAAAACTCCAGACTAGTCTTCTAAATGTGTGTGGGATGGCCTATTTATAGGTGTTTCCTTTGGTTGGTGAGTGGGCTTTCTCCCGTTCTTCGTGTCTTTTCGTCTTTTCAGAAAAGTTTCCGTTTTCGATTCTGATTCGGGATTTGTTGTCGATTAAATTCAACTCGTCTTTTAATTTCTTCGTTTAATAGACTTGAGTTTCTTCGACTTATATAAATCTTCCATCTTTGGTTCTTTTCTTCGATAAATCTTCGAATAGGCCCAGCGACTTCAAATCTTTTGCATCTCTTGGACAATAGACTTTATCTTGAGTCTTTTTCTTCAGTAAAACTCGTGCAATCCCATGTTTTCTTCAATAATCATCCGGTTGGCTCTGAAAACACAATAAACACAAAAACCACGCATAATTCCAAACAAATGATATTAAATACGTGTTTTGGTCTCGTTTTAGCCCGAATTAAGTGGTAAAAGGATGGGTGTTTACACACCTATCACCCACTCACCTCCACCTCAGTGTCACGTCAGCTTTTTACCAAACTCACCAAAACTCACCCAAACTCACTACAGGAGGTAATGGCACTCACCAAACTCACCCAAACTCACTCCACATCACCCCATTTTTTCATTAAATATTTTGTATTCATACATTTTATTAGAACACGGGTACATATAAAATTAAAACATAGTACGAAATTAAAAGACGATACATATGAAATTTAAAAACAACATTTAAAAAACATAAATATAAAAAAAACTTAATACGATACTAAAAATAAAATTACATAATACGATTAGTCCGTTCCCGGATCCGAATCCGATAACCGACCACAAGGAAACTCCCAACGAAATGTTTCTTCTTCATCTTCTTCCGCCATAATTTGAGCCTCCAGCTCCCTTCTTTCCCTTTCTTCTTCTTCCTGAGTTTTTCTCAACACTTTTTGATCTAGGTATTCTTGATACACCTCATTGTCAGTCATTCTGCCATCTGTGAGGTTTGGAATTGGAAAGGGTAGATCGGGCGACTCATTTCTTATTCGGTGTTGTTGCGACGAAGGACCGATATGAGTTGTTTGATATCGGGACGAAGAACCAAAATTATTCAACTATTTAGTATTTTTTTCAATTCTAGCCTCCAATTTTGTCGACTTTCTACACAAAGATCTCCGGAGGCTGAAATCCAATTCAGCTTGCTTACTAAGATACGTGTCGATAAACTGACGCTCCTGTGGGGAGAGATCACGGCATTTCTTACATGCCGAGCTCAATTCCGTATTCTCTTCGGACGCAGCATCGAAATCATCACCTAACTTCGTAAGCTCCTCGTAAAGGCGTTGTTGTTGAATTATTTGTCTCTTAATTATAGCCTTAATCTCGGCTTCGGTATGTGGGAATGAGCATGCCATTTTTGATTGTGATAAAGATGGAGATGAAGATTAGATGTTTGATTTTTTGTGTGTGAAAAATGAAGAAGATGTTGGGGTATTTATTAGTAAATTTTGAGTAAAAAGTTTTTTTTTGTTTTTATTTAAAATAAAACGGTTATAAAAAAGTGGTGGGAGCCAATATTATGTAACTCACCTGGGTGAGTTTGCTATGGGTTTTTGGTGGCCGAGGAAAAAGCCGCGCGCGAGTGGAAGGAAAGGGGGTGGGGCTCGCGCGTGAGTTGAAGGCACCCACGAGTTGGGTGAAGCCCACTCCCACCAGCCTTAGCCTTATGTCCACGAGATCTTTGTGAATAAAGCTCGACAAACCAAAAAAGTATATGCGTTACTAGGTGACACAAAGTAAATAGTGGGAATTTCGTATCTCTCATCTTAAACGACTTTAAACTAAACGAGCTCGAAACTAGTCTACAAAATTAGGCAATCGTTATTTTCTGCGGGCTTATAAAAAAACGAATCAAGCCGAAACTCAACTCGTGCATGTAAAATATGTCACGAGCGATTATCTCGATGACTCGAACTAAAAGTATAATAATACCCGGAACGAGCTCAAACTACATTCTCGAACAATTAAGTGAGTTAATGGGCTGGGTCTTATATAGTTTTAGACTTTAGTTTAGAGCGTTCATAATTTTGTTTCTAAAACTAGTATCTGGATTTAGTTATTTATATTAAAAATTAGGAATTAAAAAAAATTGTAGAAAAATTTGAATTAAATTCATTTATAAAATTTATAAAACCATGTTTGAGAGTAAAAAATTTAATAGCAAATAAACAACTTCTAACCTAAACAAAAAAAAAGTAAAAATATTTTCAACTTTAAGAAAAGCATAAAATAATCTAAGTTTACTTATAAATTAATGGTTCTTAAACTTTCAAAAGAATAAAAATAATACCATAAGTACAAATGATAACTCAAAAAAGTAAAAAGTAAAACTCTAAATATAATTTCTGGAAGAAACAAAACAATAAAAAGTGAAAATCCCATTCACGTAACAAAAATCAATACTTATATCTTCAATTCCGCAATCAACTATTGAAGTCCCCTATAAGATTGTCGTTGCCGGAGACTATACGCCTTTCTTTGATAAGAATTGATACGATTTTTAGACAAATCCTTCTCTAAACGAAATTTAATGGGATTCAGAGAGACCGTGTCTTCATCTATAGGCTTCGAAGCACCCAAATCATTCAAAAATTCGGTTCTATCAGAACTACTCATCTTCAAATCATATTCACACCGTTCACAAAGATTCTTTTTTGATTTAAAAGTTTTACTGTGAGATAATAATCGACAACAACTATCGCAATGAGCCCACATATGCTTGGTACCCCTGAAAAAAAAAGATTTAAATTATTAGATCAATTTGCTATACTTTGAATATAGCAGAACGAAAAAGATGGCAAACTTTTTCTTTATACATATTTTTTCACTTAATATTAAATAGATACAATATACGTTTAAATTGTTTGGTTAAATCGAGTTCGAATCAACTTGATTAACCATGAAATAATCTTCTTTTAAAATTTCATGTATGACCCCATTACCACAAGTTTAATATAATTTTTAACTTATAATTATAATTAATCGATAAAAATACACACATATTAATCGAATAAACAACCCTCCGCCATGAAAAATTATGCTATAAGAATGAACCCATTAACACAAGTTTAATATAGTTTTTAATTTATAATTATAATTCATCGATAAAACACACAGTTAATAAAATCAGTCGGATAAACGAACCCTCCTCCATGAACATTTGTGCTATGCCCTTATAAAGGGGAAGAGTGGCTTAGTGGTCACTAGGTTGGGTATTATTTTAGATTTTTCTCTCTTAATTTTTACACGATAACAATTTTAAAGATTATAATTTCAAAGAGGAGGGAGTATCTAATTTAACAAAATCTAACCTAACATAATAAATAAAAGTTACTAGTAACATATAATGAATCTAGGAGTATAAAATAATTACCAGTCATAATAAAACTGATCATTCCATGAGGGTTCTTTGGGAAGCATCTTGCTAAGCTTTATGGCATTTGTCCATCTATTAAAAACATCTTCTGGTAGAACACTTTTAAGGTCATCAGGATTCATCGTATGATTACAGTCGGCTATCGGACACTCGATTACTAGCTCGAAATCACTCTCTCGAAACTTTTGCATGACATGTTTTTGACAACAAGCCTTGCAAACCGGGTGGTAGCATTCTTTCTTCTTGTCCGAGGGTCGCGATACATACACCTCAGAAGATGAAAAAACATCCATGCAAATCGAGCAACTCGTAGTACCCGAAGTCGTACCTGCAGTTTCTTTTCTAGAGTAATCGATGTCACAAGGTTTAAGTGGTTTTAGTTGTTCTGAATCTACTATACCTTTATTTTTCGTGTTTTTCGTGTCTTCTTCTTCTTTTTGTTTTTCTTCTCGCCCTGCGATGACTATATCTTCGTCATCGTCATCATCATCGGTTTGCAGGCCATGTATTTGAGAACAACTCTTACACATAGGGTATGGGTCATATAAGTCAAGTTTTGGAACAGCTTCATTGCAAATAATGCAACTCGACCCCAGAGGCCTATTATAAATTTTTTGACTAGATTCGTCGAGGTTGCAAGGTTTAAGTGGTCCGAAGATCAAATCATCGTCATAATCGGATTCAAAAGCTTTCGTAAGATCATCTGGTGTCAGCATATAGTTGCAGTCGTCTTTCGGGCACTTAACAAATAGCTCTCCTCCGAAATCATTCTCTCGAACCTCTTTACTGACATAGTATCCGAAACAAACCTTACAAACGAGGTGGTCGCATGTTTGTATCTTGTACAAGTCGTGAAAAGCATACTCGCAAATCACGCAGCTCGTACCCGAAGGCCTATTATAACTTTTTTGAGAGTAATCGAAGTAATCGCAAAGTTTATTGGCTTCTTTCTTTTTCGTACATTCTTCTTCTCGACCTCTAGGGTTCAAATCTTCGAAATCATCGTAATCGTAATAATGATCGAATGCTCTGAAACGACTCATGATGATGTTATCGTTATGTTGTGCGCATGAATGTCACGGTTAAGAATATTATATATAGACAAGAATAAGATATATAATTGGAATATTTTCCTGAATAAGTTATTTTTTTTGTCAAACAAGTTAATATCAATATCTAATTTTGGAATATATATCATTATATCAATTCAATATATCTTATTACTTGTCAAACAAGTTATTATCAAAATCTAATTTTATTAATTAATGGGATATTTGCAAGTTATTATCAAAATCTAATTTTATTAATTAATGGGATATTTGCTCTAAATAGTTGATCGAACGGATGCAAGATGTGAAACAAATTTGCCAAAAGAAAACTAATCCTTAATAATGAAAGATTGCACAACATCTTTTACGTAATTATAATTATTTTTTACTACCGTCTCATAGTTATTATTCATATTTTTATTTTAAGTTGTCATAAAATTATTTTCTACTTTCAAAAATAAATAAGTTAAATTAAATTTACTATATTACTTTTAGTTGAAAATATTATTACAAACTGTAGATAAGTTATAAATTAATTATATACGGGTAAAATTGTTATTATGTCAAAAATAAGAAAGAAAAAACTGAAAAAATAATATATTTATTAAACTACGTAATTTTTATCGATGAACTATAATTATAGGATGAGGTGAGTATTTATTAAAGCAAAATAATTAGTATTGACTTTTTTATCCATAAATTTTTTAAATAAGAAATAATCTCGTAATTTAATTATTTTTACTTTTATGTTTTTGTTTAAAAAATTTCTTATTTGGTAAAAAAATTTAAAAAAAGTCGATGCAGAAAAAAATATTAAATTATAAATGTCAAATTGTAAAAAATAAATAAAAAGATGAGGTAATAAATAAAATTTTACTAGTTAAGTTTTAAATAAATTGGACGATGTTAAATGAAATTATATTTTTCATATTTTTCCAGTCACTTTAAAAACTTAACAAATACCCCTTACACTTTATAACTTAATAGTATCACAATTACAAAATATTAAGCAAGAATGTTTTTATATATTCATATATCAAACTAAAATTTAAATTAAATTTGATTTATTTGTAATCACATGCATGCATGAGAGTATAAAACTTACAACTAGTATATTAGGAAAAGATTAAAAAAGATATATATCCTTTTTATAAATAAAATTGAATAGTGGCAATTTCGTATCTCTCATCTTAAACGACTTTAAACTAAACGAGCTCGAAACTAGTCTACCAAATTAGGCAACCATTATTTTCTGCGGGCTTATAAAAAACGAATCAAACCGAAACTCAACTCGTGCATTGTCACGAGCGATTATCTCGTTGACTCGAACTAAAAGTATAATAATACTCGGAACGAGTTCAAACAACATTCTCGAACAACTAAGTGAGTTAATGGGCTGGGCCTTATATAGTTTTAGACTTTAGTTTAGAGCGTTCATAATTTTGTTTCTAAAACTAGTATTTGGATTTAGTTATTTATATTAAAAATTAGGAATTAAAAAAAATTGTAGAAAAATTTGAATTAAATTCATTTATAAAAATTTATAAAACCATGTTTGAGGGTAAAAAATTAATAGCAAATAAAAAACTTCTAACCAAAACAGAAAAAAAGTAAAAATATTTTCAACTTTAAAAAAATCATAAAATAATCTAATTTTACTTATAAGTTAATGGTTCTTAAACTTTCAAAAGAATAAAAATAATACCATAAGTACAAATAATAACTAAAAACGTAAAAAGTAAAACTCTAAATATTATTTTTGGAAGAAACAAAACAATAAAACGTGAAAATCCCATTCACATAACAAAAATCAATACTTTTATCTTCAATTCCGCAATCAACTATTAAAGTCCCCTATAAGATTGTCGTTGCCGGAGACTATACGCCTTTCTTTGATAAGAATTGATACGATTTTTAGAAAAATCCTTCTATAAACGAAATTTAATGGGATTCAGAGAGACAATTGAAGGTTTATGAAGTTCATAACAATTATTTAAAACCCTAATATTGATCAAAACACACATAGCGCAAGCGATTTAACAAGATCATAACTAATAACACAATTATAATTAATCGAATTAGGGTTACATACCTTTATCTTAGCGAAGATCCACAAGATCATCAATGAATCACCAATTAGGGTTTATGACGAACATTACCAAGATGTAGTCTAAAGTAAGACTACATTACGTTCTTGTACACACGTAATACAACGAGCTAACTGTGATTCTAGCACGTGTAAACCGAGCTTCTACGTTTGTGGAATATCTACCCAACAACCCTAGAGAGGGGTTAGGACTAGATTATTGCTAAACTAAATCCAAAAGATAAAAGGAACCCTAAAAAAGTTGTTTTTCCTTTGAAGTTGATTTGCAATAGAAACCTAACAAATCAAATCAAACGAAACCCTAAAGGGTGCGTTTGATCTGATCGCATGAGGAAAGAAAAGAGAGTAATGGGATGGATAATAATGAAAGTCATGGTGTGTTTATATAGGCTTGACAAATCTTATTCTCCAAGTAATAAACCAATTAGGAAACAAAATCCCCCTTGGGCCTTGTATAACCGGCGGTGGAAGCCCACCCATGGGGTCTTCCGGAACTTTCTGGTTTCCTTCTTTTCTCTTCTATTTAATTCCATAACGGTCGTTTATACTTAAATTTTAATTATTAACGATCGTTAGTTAAGCTTCGGTTTAATTTAATAAATATATAAAATATATTTATTAAATAAATTAACCCTTCACGTAATGTGTGCAATCCCGTAATCTCGAGTTCGATCCTAACACACGACTATTTAAATATAAGTCCATAAAACTTTCAACTCCCACTTGGACATATTTCAAAATATCGTGATCACATTGGTTAGCGTCTAGTTACACGCCAATGCCCTAGTCCGATCTCGAGTAAGGTCTCTAGGATAATACCTTTTAATGATCTACTATCATTATTATTATCCTTTCATTTCAAATACAACGTTAATAGGATATGGATCTCAGTCATTCCTTATATTAACCATTCTGTTTCTCGTTTACAGATATAGCAAGATCACCAAAACAAATTTGGGTGCGGCCGCACAAATATCTTACTACTCCCCGGAGGGACCCAGCTGTATTTATACTTCAAAATAATTTTGAAGGAAACAAACCCCATATTGACTACAAGCAAAACTTATGAATTTTGCAACACTTCTGAAAATAACCCTTATAGCCACAAGTTACGTTTAGCGTTAGATTATTTCACAGAAATACACTAGATCTACGACAGTTTCCTGGTATCTCAGGTCTAAGGATAACTATTTATGATTTACTTGATGACAAAGATCCATAAAGTAAAATCACATAGTTGGGATAAGTCCAATATTTGATTCATCAAATATCATCCAAAATTGACCCAATATACTTCCAAGTATACCCTGTCACTATTTTGAATTGTCTTAGTTTAATAATATTCCCATATTATTAATTGACAACGGACATTTAGAAATATCATAATATTCATGGATTAAAACATGCAAAATAGGATACAAATTCAAATAACAGAAAAATAAACGAAACTCAATCTTTATTTCATCAATTCAATAATGTTTTAACATCCTTTATCCAAATACTAAAAATAGATCAATGCATAAAACTGGTACATGCATCATGCCTCTAGTAATGACATTCATACTTGTTTGGCAAAGCATAAAATAACCAATCTTGACCTTTGGAATTTTGAGAATACTTTCTTCAAGAATTCAATTTATTGAAACTCTTGTACATGTGCATTCAAACGATTTGATATAGCCACATTGTATCAAAATTGTGAAACATCCTTGATCACCAATTTCCTAAACTTCCAAAACACATTTTAAGTTCAAAGTATTCTAATTCTTTAATGTATAATGCAACTTTAATCAATATGTCAACTCCAAAAGATCCCATGACTAATATTGAGTGTTACCTCAATTATATCTTTTCAAGTTTTACAACTTGTCATAAAAGATATGAATATGTTACCTTTAATATCTATTATGTAATATTTTATTCCAACCAAACCTCCAAGTTTGTTGGCTATGATGATTTGCACAACGATTGACAAATTATTCATCTATAGAATATGAAAGCCGATCCAAGATTTAAGATGTTATTCTATTTCCAAACATATTCCTCCAGAATATTCATTACACAAGATATTTTAATAACTTTTAAATAGAGTAATATATCCAAATCATCATGCATTTTAAGCATGATATAAATACAACGCAACACACATGAGAATTTCTCAAACCAGATTTAGATTTCTCCTTGTTCTAAATATCCATATAAATTTACTACATGGCATATTATGTTGTATTTCCACCGCATAAATAAATAAATTTATTTGTTCCAAGGTTATATACATCTTATTTTCTAAATCTCCAAAGCAAAGTTTCATCTTAAATGTAAACCAAATCAACATTTAATTTGAATGAAAACTTACTTTCTTACATGTCTATTTGACACATGTAATTTAAGAAAATAACCATAATACTCCCACTAGCTTTTAGGAATACTCAGAAATCATCTTGTTCAAATTTAAATCCAATCTTGGATTTTAAATTAAACATAAGAATAATCTCCTAGATGCATGCTTTTATCCATTCATGGATAATTGCATTTTGTACTTTTCCAAAGATTTATTTTGAAGTAATAAACTCATTTTGATTACTTAAGTCCTTGCTTAAGTAGTCATTCAAGAAATAGTTCATACATATTCAAATTTTTCAATTTAAAATATGACCATCAAAATCTTTATACATTTAATGTGTTTAGGAAAGAATACTTAATCACAATTAATTACTTAAGTGTGATTAATAATCTATTCATAATACATACATTAAATATGTGTACAATTTTGTCCATATAATTTTGACACAAAGATTAAACCACCACAATTGGCGTTTTTCTTCCTTTGACGAAACTCATCTCCAATTTCTAGTCAAACTGTTTAAGATAAAACAAATCTAAAATTGATTATCTTATTGGACAACATCTATAACGTTCATAGTATGAGTACTTTACCCAATTCAATATTTGGTAACAAATCATAACGATTATTTGTAACTCATATTTCTCAGCATATTAATCGCATATCCAAGATATCCTTGCGGACCTATGACTTAAATTCATTTATCTTGAGAGTTAGCATTTACAAGCATACCTCATGATAATTACTAGTGTATTTCAGAAGATTATGTATCTTGTAAATTTATCTTTCAAGATCAAAACTTTCACTTGCTTTTAGTAACTTAAAATTACTCTTTAAATACATAGAAAATAGATCAACACTCCAACGTTATCTATATGGGACATTACAAAACACAATGACAGTTCCATACTCTTTATTTTCTAAAAAATCCACTTCATAAGTAGTTTAGCAAAATCCGAACTTCATTTAAGATATAACGTGATTCATTACATTCCATATATAATGGTATCTTATTAATCTTCTTAGCTAAAGTCATACTCAAATTTCTAACCTTGATATCTTTTGGAATAAAGGAAGATATAGTTATCTTGAATCAAACATCACCATCATATTGAGAATTTTGATTCTCCTAATGAACATACCATAACAATGATGTATTTCATTTAGGGAAATATTGTAAGTCAATCTTAACAATATTTAAGGTAGATAAATATCTTTAGGCTTACCTATATACCAACTAAATCATCTTAATGGTATAATAGATATCCTAACCATTTTTCATGCTTTATAACTCAAGTACTTCTAATACGAAGTCACTTCATTTCCATGTCTTTAAAACATAAACATCTTACTTTATATTATACGTCTTTCAAGACTTTATGTTTGTGACTTTATTCAATAAATCATAAACACGTATAACTAATGTAATGATGAACACCACTAGGTTTCAATAATCTTTTCAAGTTAATTCACTACTATGTCTATTTATGTAATTTCAAGAATACACAAATTTTTAACTTTAGTAGAATAAGTACTCTATGTATTTATGTTATTCAAGTAATTGTCCATTTTAAGAAACCGCAAAATAATCCACGCTCGATCTTACGACATGTGGATATTTTATCCCTTGTGTTTACTATTTAGTCCAAGCTCTTACATGACTAAATCAAAACAACAAGTGTTTCTTAATGTAAATGATATATATACTTTTAAGTAGTCTTCTAATCATATTGACACATGACCTAACTTTCATCTAATATTAATTAGATTGTTAGTATCTTATCTTGAAGACAAGAGAATCATATCTTTATGAGTTGTTTCTTGCACACAATGTTCATTTCTCCCACTTGTGCATGGAACAACCTCCCACTGAATTAGAACATACTAAAGATAATATGGGTTATTACCAAGACAACAAGGCTTGTAACTCCCATTGAATTAGAGAATGTTTTAATAGACTCAAAATCAGTAATACAACACAATTCTCCCACTGAACTTGACAACATTGAAAAAGTTTCATAATCGGTGAAAATAATTAGTGTTGAGTTTACTTTCTTACACTTTTGAAAAACACATTCGTAACAATTACTTATAGTGTTTAAGAGTGTACTCTACTTCGTAAATGATGACTTATCCATCAGTTGCTTTTAACTTGAAAGACTTGACATACAATTTCTTCCTTAATAGGTCTACCAACCTCACAATGGTATGTAGTGCCTATAAATGGTCAAAGCACAACTACTAGACAAATATGCTAGTTTGCCTTATAACCAATTAGCGGCAACTTTTAATAACTCAAAATATGCACTTTTCTTAACTATTAAAGTTTGCTATGAGTTATGTATTTTGAATCTGACATTTCTAAAATTCTTATAACTCCTTCTTTACTCATGAAAAAGAGTTTTAGGTTTATCTTTCATTTGTAAATTGACTCTATCCTCAACCATACGGTTTGTGGATCAATAAATGAATAAACCACGTTTACGGTGTAACGTTGCATTAATACATTTGTAAAAGAATTTACAAAATTCAATTTTAGTATTTTCGATAATACTATTCAAGAAAATAAAATTACTCTGGTAATAATAACCATAGTATTTTCTTTGAAACCTAGAATCCAAAATGACATAATTTCATCACATCAGTTGATCTGCTAGCAATGAAAGTATTCAAGATGGCAACTTGTCGAACAATGATTGACAACCAAATTTACAATTTCTAGATATTTAAGGAATTTACATTGCCAAAAGTCATTTTTGTATTGTAAACATGTTTCATCCCTTCTTTATGCCTTAAGTTTCCAGATCTTACTGAGTAACTCAATTAAGTCGACTAATCTAAAGAACGTAAAACCTTCATGTGCAATCTTATTCAGTCATGAAGTTTTCTCTCCATTACAACATCGTCCAGAATCTCATATGACGAAAATTGTAACTTCAAGTGTTCGTCAATTAGATGGCATATGACTTAAATTTTAAGGGTATTGATTTTGGTGTCAAAATCATGTATGGAGAAGCATGCATACATCTCCATAGCATAAGTTTAATAAAACTTTTAGTAAACTTTTTGCTGAGACTAAAATTTCATCATATATTTGCAAGTTGAGGTATTGGTTAAACCAATTAAAGATTTTACCCACAACTAAATTCATACCGTACTTTTTCTATAACTTAGCTAAAGCACAAAGCAATAACCTTATTCATTGTGTTTCAGATGTGAATTTTTGCGGTTAAATCATCCTTAAGGAATTATGTAAATAATAACCGTAGGTAATTCCAACTTTGACGCACAGGCAAGCCGGGAATTTGGTCAACGTTGAAGCATAACACCTCCTTCCTTAACCGGGTACATGACCAGCAGGGCGTTATACCCACTTTATAGTTTGTCAAAGTTGAGTAGGCCGTTAAGTTATTATTTCAATTCCAATCAACGTAAATCATATGTCAATTAGATCTCAAAAAACAATTCATTAATTTTTATATGATTTAGTCCATATTAATTTTCTTGTAAAAAATTACCATTGTTTACAACATACAATTAAAACAAAAATGTATGAAAACAAGTAAGTACAAAAAAAACTAAATCATAAACACATAATAACAATTTATATGTGCAATAAATAAATCAAATAGCCACATGCATACGATTTATTTAATAAATAATATCAAATCTAGGTTTTTATATTCATATAAAAGTCTTCCCTAATTTTAGATTTATTGAATCAAATAAAGCATGTAGCAAAACACGTAACAATTACCACATAAAACATATGATTCATGAAAAACATGCATGTTCATCACGGATCTCGTACATAACTTAACAATTAAATCTCTACGGATCGAAACATTAATTCACATAACATATGCAATTCATCAAAGTTCCACCCAAATCACTTAACAATTAATTAAATCACTACGGATCGTAACCTTAAATACATGACATAACAATTAATCATGTAATTATCTAAAGATCAAAACATGCAATTTTAGGGTTTCACAAAAAAAACTATTTTTTTTATATATCTAATCGGCCAAAAAAAAAGAAAAAACCAACTTAAAAAAAAAAACGGATTTAAAAAAAACAAAACCAAAACCCTAAATTTACTTTAAAAAAAACATGTAGTTTTAACTCAAAACAATTATTAGTAAAAAACAATCTTTAGATCTCGATAATTATAACATGTTAAAACGGCTCTCTGATACCACTAAAGGTTTATGAAGGTCATAACAATTATTAAAAACCCTAATATGGATCAAAGCACACATAACAGAAGTGATTTAACAAGATCATAATTAATAACACAATTATAATTAATCGAATTAGGGTTACATACCTTTATCTTAGCGAAGATCCACAAGATCATCAACGAATCACCAATTAGGGTTTATGATGAACATTACCAATATGTAGTCTAAAGTAAGACTACATTACGTTCTTGTACACACGTAATACAACGAGCTAACCGTGCACGTGTAAACCGAGCTTCTACATTTGTGGAATATCTACCCAACAACCTAAGAGAGGGGCTAGGACTAGATTATTGTTAAACCAAATCCAAAGGATAAAAGGAACCCTAAAAAGGTGTTTTTCCTTTGAAGTTGATTTGCAATAGAAACCTAACAAATCAAATCAAACGAAACCCTAAAGGGTGCGTTTGATCCGATCACAGGAGGGAAAGAAAAGAGAGGAATGGGATGGATAATAATGAAAGTCATGGTTATATAGGCTTGGCAAATCTTATTCTCCAAGTAATAAACCAATTAGAAAACAAAATCCCCCTTGGGCCTTGTATAACCGGCGGTGGAAGCCCACCCATGGGGTCTTCCGAAACTTTCGGGTTTCCTTCTTTTCTCTTCTATTTAATTCCATAACGGTCTTTTATACTTAACTTATAATTATTAACGATCGTTAGTTAAGCTTCGGTTTAATTTAATAAATATATAAAATATATTTATTAAATAAATTAACCATTTACGTAATGTGTGCAATCTCGTAATCCCGAGTTCGATCATAACATACGACTATTTAAATATAAGTCCATAAAACTTTCAACAATGTCTTCATCTATATGCTTCGAAGCACCCAAATCATTCGAAAATCTGGTTCTATCAGAACTACTCATCTTCAAATAATATTCACACCGTTCACAAATATTCTTTTTTGATTTAAAAGATTTAGTGTGAGTTAATAATCAGCAACAACTATCGCAATAAGCCCACATATGCTTGGTACCCTTGAAAAAAAGATTTAAGTTATTAGATCAAATTGCTATATTTTGAATATATAGAAACAAAAAGATGGCAAACTTTTTCTTTATACATATTTTTTTTTCATTTAAACACTTTTTGTAACAATATTTTTATGAAAGTACACAGATTTTCGGATGGAACCAAAGAAAACCCGAATATTAAATAGATACAATATACGTTTAAATTGTTCGGTTAAATCGAGTTCGAATCAACTTGATTGATCCTCAAATAATCTTCTTTTAAAAATTCGTGTATGAACCCATTACCACAAGTTTAATATAATTCTTAACTTATAATTATAATTAATCGATAAAAATACACACAATTAATAAAATCAGTCGGATAAACCAACCCTCCTCCCTGAACAATTGTGCTATGCCTTTATAAAGGGGAAGAGCGGCTTAGTGATCACTAAGTTGCGGTAATATTTTAAATTTTTCTCTCTTAATTTTTACACGATAACAATTTTAAAGATTATAATTTCAAAGAGGAGGGAGTATCGAATTTTAAAGATTATAAATAAAAGTTACTAGGAACATATAATGAATCTAGGAGTATAAAATAACTACCAGTCATAATAAAACTGATTATTCCATGAGGGTTCTTTGGGAAGCATCTTGCTAAGCTTTATGGCATCTGTCCATCTATTAAAAACATCTTCTGGTAGAACACTTTTAAGATCATCAGGATTCATCGTATGATTACAGTCGGCTATCGGACACTCGATTACTAGCTCGAAATCACTCTCTCGAAACTTTTGCATGACATAGTTTTGACAACAATCCTTACAAACCGGGTGGTAGCATACTTTCTTCTTGTCTGAGGGTCGCGATACATACATCTCAGAAGATGAAAAAACATCCATGCAAATCGAGCAATTCAAAGTACCCGCAGTCGTACCTGCAGTTTCTTTTCATAGCAATCGATGTCACAAGGTTTAAGTGGTTTAAGCTGTTCTGATTGTACTATACTTTTATTTTTCGTATCTTTTGTATCTTCTTCTTCTTTTTCTTCTCGCCCTTTAGAGACCATATCTTCGTCGTCATCGGTTTCCGTATCTTCTTCGTCATCGATTTGCATGTCATACAAACAGTTCATATAAATACCTTCGTCGATATTTGGAATCGCTTCCTTGCAAACCAAGCATCTCATACCCCCAAAGACCTACCGTTACTTTTTTTACTAGAGTTGGTGATGAAAAAGTTGGGTGATCCTTGCTAGACCCGAATTAGGCTCAATTCGGATTGGCTGGGCTCCGGCTCCTGCACCAAGTGAACTATTTGGTTGGGATCCTGCACACTAAACAATACGCGTTAGGCTTACCGTGGGAATGTTTCCCACGATTAGACTCCGGCGTGAGAGTAAGTAATCGGTTAGGGGTTTTATATGAGTTGAGAGTATAGAACGTAATACCTTTGTGGAACCCTTGGGGGTTCCTTTTATAGGCAGTAAAACCCTAATGGGCTGTCACTGATACTTCGGCCCCAAGGAAAGGATAAGTACCAGAATTAGATTGATTGTTATCTTCTAATTATGGTGAGTGAATATCCTCTTCTTTGGGGTAAATCCTATCCCTAGACAGAATATGATCCTGTCTAACCCTGTACCGGCCGCGCCGGGCCGTGGGCCGCACACGTGTGTGCGGTTTACTGTTCATCCAAGCCCATAAGCTCAAATGACATTATTCCCACCCATCTGTGATGGGTCGGATACAGGTAATACCCGTGGGCCGGGTTCCTGACCCGGCTGGGGACTATACGTCATCATGTCCCCCCAGTCTAGTTGTTACAGCCGTAGGCGTAACCTCTAGACTATCAAGGTGCTCTCCGGACATACCAAGAAAGACCTAGGGAATGAGATATTTAAATTTTTTGTTGTGGCTGCTCGTGGCGGCCCGCCTTAGGAATATTATTCAAATAGCACTTCAGCCGTACGTAACGGCCGAGACAAATTAAATGCAGCATTAAAGACGGTCTTACGTAAGAGCCGCATATCCCGACACAAGAATAAAAAACATTAATGATAGTCAACCTTCCAGCCGCACGTCTGCAAAAGTGCACCATTAATGCCCACCATTAATGCCCACCATTAAGCCACGTAAAACTGCCAAGAAGTGACCCATGGGCCCCCTCTGATTTTGCAGAAGTGTCAGAAATCCTATCCGTTGGATAGGCGTAGTGGCCTACACGTGTCGAACATCTACGTTACCCCGGAAACCGAGGCAACCCTATATAAGAGTTGGTATGTGTGTTTGTTACACACACAATCCCCCCCCTTCCTTCCTCCATTGTTATTTTCAAGCTTCTACTTCCAAAACTTTGCCTTCTTTTCCACGGATTTCCTCCGCCGCAGGTTAGATCATGACGCCCTTTAAAACCTTTTTATAAAACATGGTAAAGGACAACCCACTTATCACGGATGTCCTTAACGTGATGTCGGCGGAAAAATACATCGACTTTCTGTCGAAGTATTATATTCCCGAAAGCGTACACCCCACCTATCCAGGGGAAGGTGAGGCTATTACGGATGCACCGGCGGGGAAAATAGGCGTGTGCACGCGCCTATTTGACTCAGCCAACTACCGTATCCCCCTGTCCAAATTCTTAGTAGACCTATTATTGTATTATGACTTCCACGTAACCCAGCTTTACTGCATAGGGGCGTGTAAAATCAACCAGTTTGAAATTACATGCCATACCTGCGGAGTAACCCCAACCGTGAACCTTTTTAGGGCTTTTTACTTCCCCCAGCTAGTGAATGGGTGGCTGTCGTTTAAAAAACGACCCGGGAATACCCCTATGACGTATAGGAAGCCTCTAGACTCCCTAAAGAACTGGTACGACCATTACTTCTTTGTAGACGAGAAGGTGTTCCCTACTCCTTTCGTGCTCAAAACCAAAGCACCCAAAGACTATCTGCCCAAAGCCAAAGACTATAGCAGCAAAGACTTAAAAACACTAGATACCCACCGCACAGAATTCCATAGAGGGTTGCCAGAACACTTTCTGTGCTTAGTAGGGATAATTCGCCGCTACTTTGGGAGGGATGACCTATATCCGTGCTTCCTGACGGAACAGGAAGAGGGTAGGTTTACTTTATACCTTGTAAATTTGAAATGTCATGCGTGTGTGAGATCATTACTAACCCATATACTTACAAATATCCGCAGAAATGAACCTACACGGACTAATCCGCCAGGGCGACCCAACGAAGGTGGCCGAAGGATTCCGGCCTCTGAAGGAGAATGAACTCCCCCTGCTGCAAGCGACTACTGACCGCACCATGCCGCTCGAAGAGACGTCCGAGCCCAGATCAGATGAAGGGGAGCCCATCATTGAGAAGTCCCCATTGGACTTCCACAATGAAGATGGGGGAGAACTATTGTTGGAGGGGGGCGCGACCAACCAGGACGAGGAAAATGACCCCAATGAAGACACAACTCAAGCGTCCGGGTCCGCCCCGCCCACATCCAGGAAGAGAAAGACCACCAGGAGGGTGGAAAAGAAAATAGGGGATGAGTCCGGGGTTGCGAATGCTCCCCCAAAGAAACTGAGGAAGGATCATCCGCAGTACCAAGAGGGGAGTGGTACCGCGACTGCTCAGGCCGACCCCACCCCGAACATGGGAGAGCCAGTCTTGCGAGTCACGCCCGTGAGCGCCGTAGCTCCTCCCGGCCCAGACCCTGCCATTGATACCACGTAAGTATCCTTTCAAATATTTAGTCGCGTCACTATACTTTGTGAAATATATAATGCTTAGACTAATTTTGCCATGTTAATAACAGGGCTAATCCATCGGCCGTAGCACAGGAGAAAGAAGTGGAGAGGAATCCATCCCCCGAACCAACTAACAAACCCCCACCCCCTGCTGCGACACACGCCAAGGAACCCCACCCCGAAGGGCCAGAAGATAGCTTGCGCTTAGCATGGAACCTCTCAAGCCTGACAAGGTTGGAGGCGGAATCCGAGTGTTCAGAATTCATTGAGCACATCACCCCGCCAGCCCTTGCACAAGATTTAGACGAGTTGGATCATGAATCCCTTCTAGAGCAGTTCGACGTGTCGTCCGCACACCAAGTGACGGTGGGAGCCACTTTAAGACGCCGTTTGATCAAGGCCCTTGCAAATGTGAATCGGGCCGATAAAAAGATAGCTCGCCGTGACGCAATGGTCGTGAAGAACGAGAAGACCATTGCATCCTTGCAGGCAGCGCTGGTGACAGCCGAGGCGACGGTAAAAGAGCAAGCTCATCACGCCGACACCCGAGAAAAGCGTATTGCCGAGCTCGAAGCCCTTGTAGCCGCATCAAATGAGAAGGTACACTTTCGAAACTTTTGTACATATACTTAAACCTTGAATATTTATTCGACCCAAAAAAGTATATACCCTTGTAATAACTCAAAGTTCGATATGCAGGTGTCTGCGGCCGAAGCTGCTACCAAGGCCGTGACCGTACAATCCTTCAACATCGCCCAGGAGCGTGATGAGCTGAAGGATGAGCTGACACAGGCGCATGCCAACTTGGAAGAGCCGGCTGCCTCAGCGGATGAGAAGCTGAGCAAGATGGCCATAAGTTGTGCGGATTTACTATGTCCTCCCCTGCTATCCGCCATAGCTAGACGTAGGTGGATAATTGGGCAAGGACTGCGACTTGCTGTGAGCAGGTCCCTGGAAGCTCCACACCTACTGCAGGCATTCGCCGGGGTCGTATCTGATGGAATCGATCGTGGTAGACATGAGGGTTTGGTCAAAGGTGCAGAACTGATAGGCAAAAATGAAGACATCATGCAGCATCCCTACCATAATCCCTCAGCCGCGGATAATATGACCGCGTCCATGAATGGCTTGGCGGAAATCCAACACCCTATCTTGGATGAGCTTGAGGCACTTAGAGATGCTCCAAACGAGGCAATAATGTCCCGGCTTACGGCGGATCCCATCCCTTTGACCTTGGCCACTTATGATTCCGCATCCAAAACGATGAAAGGTGAGAAACTGCTTGTAGAAGCATTGGATGCGATTGCGGTCCAGGCCCAGGATTGGAAGGATGCTCGTGGGGAGGTCCTCCGTGCTCTGATTGAAGAAGGGAAGAAGGACATACAAGAATTCCTACCCCCCTTGTAATTTATCAGTTGTAAACATTTGTAATTTTATTCGTCCGTGCATGTACACGGCTAAGACATATGTGAAATGACTGTCTTTTATATGGAAGTCCGTGTTGACCACGGCCATTTTGTTATTTATTTTGAAACTTGTGTATTTTTATTTTGTTTGAACATTGTATGCCAATACTGCATGACATGTCACGTCTTACACAAAAAAGGAAAATACCTACAAGCCTATAATTTACTAGACATGCGACGTGCGTCTTTACTATGCGGAGCACTGCGTGAGTACGGCATACGAAACTTACCACAACGTCTTGTGAGTAAGGTGTCTAGTAAGGACACATGATCCGTGCGGCTGGGGTTGCATCCCTCTTACGCGGCAAGTTGAATTAGTAGGTTCACTTAATCCTCTTACCCCGCCTGGAGGCATATAGTACATGTACAGGAATTTGAATGAATGCATACGAATGAAACATGACATATTATGATAACAACTAAAATTCATATGACTGACGAAAATCTACAAAATGATTTGCACGAAACAAGCCGTGGAGCTAGCTAGGCGCCATGGCATTTTATTAGAACGTTTACATTTTTTGTTTGAACAAGAATGATAAGTCCTAAAAAACAAAAAAGGAACCTAAACAAAACATAAGAAAAAAAAACAGATAGACCGCATGGTTCTTCATTAAAGCCACATATAGCGAAGCACCCATGCGGAAGCCGTAGCTTTCAAAGATAACACCTTTTGAGATTGGAGATGTTCCATGTGCGTTCTAGGTCGCGACCATCCATGTCACGTAACTTGTACGCGCCTTGTCCCAAGGCTTCCGTGACTTCATACGGTCCTTCCCACTTAGGGCCCAGCTTTCCTGTATTCTCCGCCCGACTTGCTTCGTTAGCACGATAGACATAATCTCCCGGTCGAAAAGAAACACCTTTGACCTTGGCGTCATAATAAGCCTTCATTTTAGCCTTGGACTTAGCCTCATTGATGGCTGCTATCTCCCTTTTTCTTCCAACAGATCCAGGTTGATTCGCAGCTGCTCGTCGTTCGTAACGACATTAACCTCCGCCGTGCGAATGGTAGGCATTCCTATCTCTGCTGGTATAACAGCTTCAGTGCCGTAGGCCAATGCAAATGGAGTATCTCCGTTGGCTGTTTTGATCATAGTTCTATGCGCCCATAGAACATGTGGTAACTCATCGACCCATTTGGCACTTCGTTCATCCAGACGCGCCTTGATGCCATTTCCCAAGCTTCTATTTGCTCGTTCCACGAGGCCATTTGTCTGCGGATGCTTAACAGACGCGAAGCGCCGCTTGATATTCAATGATGCACACCAGTCCTTGAATGGATTGTCCGCGAACTGTTTACCGTTATCCGAGATGATTTCTCCTGGTAGGCCAAAACGGCACACAATATGCTCCCAAACAAACTTTTTAACTTGTTTGCCTGTGATGGATTTGACTGCCTTGGCCTCTATCCATCGTGTGAAGTAGTCCATCGCGACAATCAAGAATTTAACTCCCCCCGCAGCTACAGGAAATGCTCCTCCAATGTCGATTCCCCACTTATAGAATGGCCATGGGGACGTGATAGGTGTAAGCTCCTGCTGCGGGTGCCGCGGCACTGGCCTATGCACTTGGCAATCAATACACTTGCGAATTGCGCGCGTCCCTGTGCATGGTAGGCCAATAATATCCTGTCCGTAAGGCTCTAGCTACCACGGATCGTGGACCTGCGTGCATGCCACACAACCCTTCATGTATTTCACTGATTACATAGGTAGCCTGCCGTGGTCCAACACACCGCAACCATGGCTGCAAGAAAGAGCGCTTATAAAGAATACCTTCTCGGAGTTCAAAGTGTTGCGACTTCCTTTTGATGCGCCGTGTTGCTTTTTCCTCGTCCGGAAGGGTCTCACTAGTCAAATAGTTGATGATCGGGGTCATCCATGTAGGTCCATCCTCCTCAACTATAGTAGCGACCTCCCCTTCTGTTATAGATTTCTCCTTGAGTATTTCCACCAAGACTTGTTTGGACAAGTGAACGAAGCTCGTGGATGCGATCTTGCTAAGAGCGTTCGCCTTCTTGTTCTCGCCTCTTGGCACCTGCTTGATGGAAAACTTGCTGAAAGTCGCGATTAGTGACTTGACTTTTTCCAAGTATCTGACCATGTTGTCCTCCTTAGCCACATATCCACCTAGAATATGGTTCGCAACATGCCGTGAGTCCACGTAGGCCTCAAGGTTGTGGACTCCCATTCTAGCGGCGATTTTTAAACCCGCAATTAATGCTTCATATTCCGCTTCGTTGTTGGTGGCCGTGAACTCAAAACGGAGGGCGTACGTGAACTCCATTCCTTCCGGATTTGTGAGAATGAGACCAGCTCCGGACCCATCCGTACACGAAGATCCGTCTGTAAATAACACCCATGGTTCTGTTGGAGTCTCGTCTTGTTTAATGATTGGCCCTTCCTCATCCGGCTTCTCAATCAGGAAATCTGCCAAGATCTGGCCTTTCACAGCCGTCCTTGGCCTATAGGATATATTGTGCTCCCCCAATAAGATGCTCCATTTTTGTAGCCTCCCTGCCACATCCGGTCTAGAAATGACATGCTTAATTGGTTGGTCCGTAATGACTACAATTGGGTGCGCCTGAAAGTACAGGCGCAACCGCTTTGTAGCAAACACTAGTGCCAACACCAATTTTTCCATAGAGGAGTAATTCAGCTCCGGCCCTTGTAATGTTCTACTTATGAAGTAGACCGGAGTTTGCACTGTATCTCTATCTGTCATGAGTACCGCGCTTATTGAGCCATGAGTGGCTGAGAGATACATAATGAGTTCCTCCTTTGGCCGGGGAGCTACTAGCATAGGGAGAGATGCAAGGTGCTGCTTGAGTTGGCCAAAAGCTTCCTCGGCTTCTTTTGTCCATCGGAAGTCTCCCTTCCTAATGCACTTATTGAGTGTCTTAAATAGGGGTAATGACTTCTCTGCGGATTTGGATAGGAACCTATTTAGCCCGGCCAGTTTCCCATTTAAGGATTGCACCTCCTTCCGTGTCTGAGGGGATGGCAGCTGTATCACTGCGTCCGTTTTCTCTGGGCAAGGTTTGATACCATTTGGGTCAATCATGTACCCAAGGAACATTCCCTCCGTTGCCCCAAAAGTGCATTTCTTTGGATTTAGCTTCATGTTAATCCTCCTTAGTGTATCGAATGTTTCTTGGACATCCCGGAGAAGTGCATCCTCCGTATGACTTTTTATGACTAAGTCATCCACATAGACTTCCAAGTTGCGGCCTATTTGTGATTCAAAAGCTTTGTCCACAAGCTAGGGGTGTGCACGGTTCGGTTTGGGTCGGTTTTTGGCTAAAACCGAAACCGAACCGACATATTCGGTTTTTAAAAAATCAATATCAAGCCGCTGGTATGTAGCACCGGCGTTCTTTAGTCCAAACGGCATTTTCGTATAGCAATATACGCCCTGACTTGTGGATATCCTTTATATGCGTCTAAGAAGCACTTAAAGGGATATCCACACAGGGATTCCACCTTCCAGTCGATCTCCGGTAACGGGTAACAATCCTGTGGACAGGCTTTATTCAGATCCGTGAAATCCACACACATGCGCCAACTTCCGTCATGTTTTTTGACCATGACCGGATTGGATAACCACTCGTGGTAGTATACCTGCGTCCACTAGTTTCCGTACTTCCTCCAATATCACTTGGCTGCGCTCAGGCGCCTGGCCGCGTTTCTTTTGCTTGATGGGTTGGTACCCCTGGCGGATCTGGAGCTTATGTTCTGCTATCGCGCGTGGCACGCCTATCATATGCTTTGGCTCCCATGCGAATATATCTAGGTTTGTGCTTAAGAGAGAGCACATGGCCCTTTTGCCGCTATCCGAGAGCGCCCCCCCTTTGGATATCTCCTGTTCTGGGTAGTCAGGATGAATTGCCAGTGATGAGACGGCTTTTATACATGGTCTCATCGTTCTTTTTGGACTTAAAATGCATTAAATATCATCATAAATGCCAAATATATGCTTGTGTTTGTTGCTTGTGTATTTTAGGTACGGATATTGAGAAAATGACAAAAGATCACAAGAATCACGCAAAAACGAACACGGGAAACGAAGCCGCACGATGAACCAAGCCCTAGTGAGGAATTTTCCAAAGAAAACCCTAGAAGATTTGAAGAATATTGAAGATTGGTCCTCCAAGTTTGAAGAATTGACACTTTATACCCTTGTATCTTCATAATTACAAGTTTGGTCCCTAAAGTTTGTCAAAATTACAAAAAGGACCCTTAACTTTGAAGAATTGGCAATTTTAGTCCCTCATCAAATCTAAATTGCCAATAATGGTCCTTCAAGAAAGTCAACAAACAAGTCAAAGCCTTGAAGTTGAAAAAAAAACATGCCAAAATCAGCCCTTGAATATTGAAGATATTGCATGTTTAGTCCTTGTTGAAGTTTGGAAACAATATGTGCCAAAAATGACACATAGCCAAAGATAAATACAAAGGAAATGGGATTTGTGAGCTGATAATACAAAATGAAGATGTGAAGAAAGATGGGGGACTAAACCTGCCCAGACAACAAAACCCCACCAGCCACCCACATCCTGACACGTCACCTCTGCCAGTCCACCAGCCAAACCAACCAGTCCATAACTTTCTTTGACCCTGTCACAAAATCCTTTTTGAACCCCTTCTTTAATTAAACTTGTTTTATTACAAAAAAGGGTGGTAAACACGTTTTTTAAAAAGTAAACCCCCCCCCCCCCCCCCAAATGGATTAAATCACTCCTGTTTATCATCACCCTCACCCTTAAACCCTAATTCAATTAAACCCTTAATCAAAGGGTTAATCTTTAAAAACCTCCAGATTGATGATTCAACCTATCAACATCACTTCCCCACTTTCAAAACAACCTCCAGCTCATCCCAACACCCCACATGGGCATGCCCTGCAGCGTCACTTTCAATACAAAACCCCAATCCGACAAGATTAGTGGTGGGATTTCTTTCCTTGGTCCCAAAGGTTCCTTATAAACGGCCAAGATCAAGATTGCTAGCTGTAAACAGTACAAGAGGTCACAAGACTCATTTTGACCAAGATTCCAGTCAAATCTTCAAGGGCAGATTGGGGAATTAGCTTATTAGGGTTTCTCTTATTTATCTTAGTTCTAGAATACTCTTTAGACGAGTATATAAAGGATGCTAGCCTGTTAGCATCTCTCTTGTTCCAGTTTTTATGTAATTTTATTTTCTTTAAATTAATGAAAAGTTTTTTTACCTACATGAAACTGTGATCCATTTACTTTCCAGCATTTTAAATTTTAAAGTTTGTTCATCTTTCTTCAAGTTTGTGTTTTAAAAAGTTTTCAAAAAAGGTTTTTAAGTTTCTGATTTGAGCAAGTTCTTGGTAAGGACTTGTGTCAAGATTTGGTCTTTCCAGCTTCAATTTATTGTGTCAATGCTTTGAAGAATATCACTGAGAAGTTTTGAAAGGTTTTAAAAAGATTTTTAAGAAAGTGAAAGAAAACAGAATATTAGATATTGCTTGTATTTCTTTTTTTTTTTTGATTTTCTTCTCAGGTTGTTAAGGGAGTTGATCAATGTTCAGCATACACCCGGGTGTATTTGGAGGTGGATTTACATCCACTAGAACCCTGGATGTAGGGTTCTAAGGTAACTACTTTTTACCTTTTTGAAATTTTCAGAAAAAAGTGAAGTGCCATGAGATTTGTTTGATTTAGTGCTATCAGTGTGTTAAGGTGTTTGATTTGAGTTCATTTGAGTTTGTATGCATGTTTAGTTTGGTTGGAATCAGATTTGAGTTCATTTGATTGCAATCTCTTTGTTAATAGTTGATTTTAAATTTTAAAGGAGTGTTTGGGTCTGCTTATTTAGTCTAGGATTTGACTTATATGTGGTGTAAAAACGGCTTGAATACACTCTAGGAGTTGTTATTAGGTAATGGTAGTGGTTGGTTTCCATTTTGGGTAGGGTTCAAAAGGATTTTGTTTGTTAAAATTGGCACTTAGCTTAAAAAACAGTTAAACTTTGTTTCTGCCTAGTTTAGTGCATCATTTCTTTTGTAATCTTGCTCATTGTTAGCTAATCTGTTTACCTAGGGCTTGTGATTGATTATTTGTGATTTGGTGGATGTATGATTGAGATTCTGAGCTTTGAAACTCACCTAGTGACCAAGTGCATCAGCAAACAACCATTTGCATCCTTTCTGTTTATCAGCAACTGACTTTGTGAATTTGTGTGTTGTTATTGGCTTGGACTTGTGTTGTTTATTACTTAATCTGACTCCCTACACTCCACTGAGTGTAGGGGTGCCTCTCTTGTCCAACAAAACACAGCCAATCAAAAGTTACCAGCCTCCAAAGGCTCAGACCCGTTTTTTTATACTGTCAGTGGGAACTCCTTTCCCACTGATAGGCTTGTTGTAGCCACTGCTACACAAAAAGACAGAAAACAAAGAAAAGGTCACTATCAGATTTCATAATTTTGTCTTTAGTGCTTAAAAAGTGGAATTAGGACTTCAAACTTGTGCCATTATTTTTCTTATTTAATTTAGGATTTTTCTGATTAATTAAATTTTTATTTACTGTTCATTTAGTAATTTTTAGGTTAATTAGCTATTTTTAATTAACTTTAATATTTCTGTTTTTGTCTTTTAGTGCCAAAAAGTAATATTTTTAGGTTTAATCAATTTTTCTGAACTTAGAATAATATTTTAAGGTTTTTAGTTAAAAAAAGATTTTACTGTTCATCCTTTTATTAATTTTTAGAATTAATTTAAGTTAATTAGGGTTTTAATTAAACTAGTTTTGTCATTTAGTGGAAAATTTAATATTTTTCAAGATTTTTCATTTTTCTACTGTTCATTAGAGTAAAATAGGATTTTTAAAATTGGTAGGTTATTTTTAGCACTATTTAATTATTTTTTTATAATTATTTTAATTTTAAAATAGTTTTTAGTTATTTAAAAATAGAAAAATAGTATTTAAAAATCATAAAAAATACTTTTTAGTTTTTAGATAATATAAGTAAGTTATTTGTTCAATAAAATCATATTTTGGACATTTTGATTAATTATATTTAATTTTAGGGCTTTAATTAGCATTTAAAATTGAATATTTAATTAATAAAAGGTTTTAAAATATTTTTATTGGATTTTATTCCTTATTTATATTATTTTAGACTTGTTTTAGCTTATAATTAATTTTTAGGTTGGAAATTTTTATTTTTTGTCGTTTTTTTACGGTTTTACGTTTACGCCTTTTTCGTCGTAGTTTAATTAGTTTTCGTAACCGTCTTTTCTTTCCTTTCTCATTTCTTTTCTTCTTGATCAAAATCACAAACATCATATATCAACTCTTAACACAACGCACTAGCCTCCTCGAGAACGAACTCACCTAGGGTCATTCACACACGGTTTTCCTAAATCGTCGTGCACACTTGCCCTATTTATTGCCTTCTTTTCCTAAAGGGGTAATTTTACTCAACATCATTTTGGCGCCGCTGCCGGGGAGGCGTGTTGTGTTTTGGTTGAACCATTGTTGTTTTCTATATTAGCCATAAATAGTAATTGTATTAATAGCACTCTATTAATACGTATTATCGTTTTTCGATTTTTGTGAATATTATTACTATATTGTATACGTAGAACAATAAATTTACAAGTACTCCAAATACGTGAGCAATCACAACCTTGATTCGGGATTTCATCACTCGATCATTGTATTCGAATCTCAAACCAAAGAAAAAAGGCAAAAATAGATAAATACTTTCGTGAAGCTTGATTTTGATAATACAAACTATAAGGTGGGTATAAGGCGGTTGTATTTCACGACCTAAAGGAAAAAGGCTCTTAAGTGCTTCGCGCCGCCTCGTTTCCTCCGCTTGCTTGTGCGTATTTGATTTTGAGAGTGAATCGAGGGTTTTGCCGCCCAAAGTATTACTAAGTATCATATATATTTTCTTGGTTTCATTTGATTAAACCCTCTTGAACGATTTGGTGTTCCACCATCGTTCTAAAGTCATCGAAGGCGTTCACTTCACGTGTTCGTTTTCATTCCTTGAGGCTTCTTTAATCGAGAGATTTGATTAAGGAGGAGATTTGTAGATTTTGGTCTACTTAATACATTCCAAAAAATCCAAAAAAGTTAAAAACAATCAAAAACCACAAAAAAAAATTGAAAAAGTAAAAATACCAAAAAGAATCTTCTTTGCTCGCCTTCTCGTTGTACGTGACGTTTATGCAAACTCGCTCTAAAGCTAGACGTGCTCGTAAACGAAGAAACAAATCACTCACTCCTACTAGTGAGGACTCTCCTATTGACGAACCCATTATAGTGAAAGAAGCACCCATGGCTAATCGAACTATGATGGAGTTGCTTCAAGCACCCACCGAGGATTATGGAGAAGCGATTGTGATTCCCGCTATCCTTGCGGAGAATTTTGAGGTTAAGACGGGTTTGTTGTCCATGATTCAAAACAACAAGTTTCGAGGGGACGAAAAGGACAACCCGCATAACCACATTCGCCAATTTAATCGTCTCACCGCCACATGCAAGTTTAAGGATGTTTCAAACGACTCGATTAAGATGATGCTTTTTCCGTATTCCTTAGCGGGGCCCGCAAAAATTTGGTTAGAGAAAGAACGACCCAATTCTATATTGACGTGGAAGGATCTCGTTTCAAAATTCGTGAACCAATTTTTTCCGCCCTCTAAGACTACGCACTTGAAAAACGAGATTTCAAAGTTTTCGCAAGAGTTTAATGAGAGTTTTTCAACGGCTTGGAATAGGTTTAAGGAAATGTTGCACGAATGCCCTCATCATGGTTTTTCCGACTTGCATCAAATAGACACTTTTTACAATGGCTTGAACGATCATGAGCGTGATTATCTTAATGCCGCCGCGGGTGGTAATTTCTTGTGTAAGACGGTCGAGGAAGCATTGGTAATTATTGAGAATAGGTCTAAGGTGTATAGTCCTCGTAGCACGTCGAGTGTTCGTAAGGCTTCGTCTTCATCTTCACCTAGTTTGTCACACACCGTTGATGCTTGCCAAGTCGAGGCTAATTTGGAGAACAAAATTTTTGATATAGTGAAAGGCTTGTTAGTTGAGTTTAAAGTTGGTGAACAACCCGCTCCCGCTACGATTAAAGCGGTTGAGGTTTCTTGTATGTATTGTGGTGGAGCTCACGATTATTCCGAGTGCATTACCAACAGTGGTAACACTTCGAGTGCCTTCGCGGCCGCGGGAACTTATAACCAAAACGGTCAAGTTCCTCGCACTAATCAATTGACTCCACCGGGTTTTTCACCAAATCAAAATGCTAACAATTATCGAAACAATCAAGTTGGTTACCAAAGCAATCAAAGGAACAATTATAAGGGTAATAACAACTATGGGAATCAAGGGAGTAGTAGTAGTAGCCAATTGCAAAATCAAAATCAAAACCGTAATTTTCAAAATGCAAGTCAAGGTCTTCAAAATAATAAAGAACTTCCAATAGACTTTTTGAATTACGCTACTTCAAATGATAAGATTGTGGAAAATATTCAAGAACAAATGGCTAATCAAGCTAAGGAGACGGCTAAGAACGCAAAGGAGTTAGCTAATTTTATTAAGGAAAATCTAGCCATGAGGAATGAATTGAAAAATGATTTTGCTAACCAAATTCGAGGTCAAAACAACAAGATAGAGCAAAGTCATGCTAGGCTTGAACAAAGAATTGACCAAAAAGCCGCTAGCCAAGATTTGAAGTTTAGTAGTCAAGATGCTAAGCTTAATGCAATTTTAGAAGCCGTAATGGGGAACAAAGCCTCTACTTCGGGTAGTTTGCCTAGTAACACCGTTTCAAACCCGAAGGGAGAGATGAAAGTGATTACCACACGAAGTGGTAAGACACTTAAAGAACCAACTCCTCAACCAATTACTCCAACGGTGGAGGAAATTGAGGAAGAACCCGAGGTGGTGGTCGAAAAGGAGCATATTTCAAGCCCACAAAGTACCGCTCATGCCACACCTACGGTTGACCCATCACCCATATTGGAACCCGAGATTCCAAAGGCTATGCCTATGCCCCAACCCACACCACCCTTGCCTTACCCATCGAGACTTAGGAAGGAGAAACGACAAGAGCGTGACAACTATCAATTTGAGCTTTTTATGAAAATGTTTCGTGATTTGCACTTTAATGTGAGTTTCGCCGATGCCTTGGTCATGATGCCTCGATTTGCCGCTAACTTTAAGAGTATGTTGAACAACAAGGAGAAATTACACCAAAAGTCTAGTTGTTCGTCGGTTTATCTTAATCGCATACCTCAAAAAGTCGGTGATCCCGGTAAATTTTTGATCCCTTGTGCAATTCAAGATATGGAAGAATGCTATGCCTTGGCCGATCTTGGTGCTAGCATTAACTTGATGCCACTTGCAATCTACAAGTCGCTCAATCTTCCTAATCTTACTCCTTCACGAATGTCTATTGAGTTGGCCGACCATTCCACGATTCTTGCATGTGGTTTGGCGGAAGACGTTTTTGTGAAAGTGGGGAAGTTCTACTATCCCGTAGACTTTATTGTTGTTGACATCCCCACGGATCCTCAAGTTCCTCTTATTTTAGGTCGTTCGTTTTTAGATACGTCTATGGCTTTGATTGATGTGCATGCTAGAAAGATCACCTTACGTTTCAACGACGAGGAACTTGTTATAAACGCAACTCAAAATTCTCAACTTTCTCATGTTTATTCCGTTGCTACCATAAACCTCGTTGATATGATCGACGTGGTTTGCGAGGAATTTTCACAAGAAGTTTTAGGGTTTCGTGATGAAGAAACTAGTGGCAATCCCACTATGTTAGATCCAATTCTTGATAATTCGACACCAACCTTCACTCCTTTCGAAGGTGGTGGTTTTACGTTGGAAGAATTCGATGTTCCACGTACTTGTGACGAAGACCTCGACAACTATGAGGACTTCTCGATTATCAAGGATTTTCTCAACGATTTCCCATTTCCTCCACCCGAGGAGGTTATGAGTATCGAGCCCAAATCTTCACTTGAGGAACCACCTATCCTCGAGTTGAAAGATTTACCTCCTCACCTCGAGTATGTCTATTTGGAGGAGGACGACAAGTTGCCGGTTATTATTGCGAAGGAACTTTCGAATGATGAAAAAACCGCACTTGTCGATGTTCTTAAGGATCACAAAGGGGCGATTGCGTGGAAGTTATCCGACATTAAGGGAATCGATCCCAAATTTTGTACACACAAAATATTAATGGAGGAAGATTTCAAGCCAACAATCCAAAGTCAAAGGAGGGTGAACCCCAAAATTCATGACGTCATCAAAAAGGAGGTCCTTAAACTCCTTGACGCGGGAATGATTTACCCTATTTCCGATAGCCCTTGGGTGAGTCCTATTCATTGTGTCCCTAAAAAGGGAGGGATGACCGTTGTGCCAAACGATGCCAACGAGTTGATTCCCACGAGACTCGTGACCGGATGGAGAGTGTGCATTGACTATCGTAAGTTAAATGAAGCCACTCGAAAAGACCATTTTCCCTTGCCCTTCATGGACCAAATGTTGGAGCGTCTTGCGGGAAACGATTTCTATTGCTTTTTAGATGGTTTTTCCGGTTACTTCCAAATTCCCATCGATCCTCGTGATCAAGAAAAAACTACGTTTACGTGTCCATATGGAACGTTTGCTTATCGTAGAATGCCATTCGGACTTTGTAATGCACCGGGAACTTTTCAACGATGCATGATGGCTATTTTTCATGACATGATCGAGAAGACGATGGAAGTCTTCATGGATGACTTTTCCGTGTTTGGTGATTCCTTTACTTCGTGTTTGTCGAACCTTGAGAGAATGTTAAAACGATGTGAGGAAACCAACCTTGTGCTTAATTGGGAAAAGTGTCATTTTATGGTTAGAAGTGGAATCGTCTTAGGGCACAAGGTCTCGAAAGCGGGGATTGAGGTAGATCAAGCTAAGGTAGACGTTATCGCCAAATTACCTCATCCCAAAACCGTCAAGGGAGTTAGGAGTTTCCTAGGCCACGCGGGCTTTTATCGACGATTCATCAAGGATTTCTCGAAGATTTCTCGACCCATTACACATCTTCTTGAAAAAGAGGCACGTTTTGTCTTTGACGAAGATTGTGTACGAGCCTTTGAGATCCTTAAGAGGAAACTTACCGAAGCTCCCATTCTTGTTGCTCCAAATTGGAACCTCCCCTTTGAGCTTATGTGTGATGCAAGTGATTACGCTATTGGGGCCGTTTTGGGGCAACGTCATGATAAGCATTTCTTGCCTATACACTATGCTAGCAAGACGATGACCGAGGCTCAACTTAAATACACTACAACGGAAAAGGAGTTCCTTGCCGTGGTGTATGCATTTGAGAAATTCCGACCTTACCTCGTCTTGACGAAATGCATAGTGTATACGGACCATTCGGCTATCAAGTATCTCATGGCTAAACAAGATGCAAAGCCGAGATTACTTCGTTGGATTCTCCTCCTTCAAGAATTTGATCACAAAATCGTTGACAAAAAAGGAGCCGAGAATCTAGCGGCCGATCATCTCTCTCGTTTGGAAGATCCTCACCAAAGTGTTTACGAGCCTAAGGAAATCACCGAAACATTTCCGCTCGAGACACTTGGTGTAGTGAATTCTAAGTTTGATTCTTCTACCCCATGGTTTGCGGATTTTGCAAATTACCATGCGGGTAACTTCATCATTAAGGGTATGACAACTCAAGAAAAACGAAAATTCTTTCGTGATGTCAAGTTCTATTTTTGGAACGACCCTTACTTGTTTCGAACGTGTGCGGATCAAATCATCCGCCGTTGTGTATTTGGCACCGAAGCTTCTAACATCCTTAGAGCTTGCCATGAGGGACCCACGGGTGGTCACCACGGTGCTAATCTCACGGCGAAAAAGGTGTTTGATGCCGGCTTCTTTTGGCCTACTATTTACCGAGATGCACAAGATCTTGTGAAGTCTTGTGATTCATGCCAACGACAAGGAAAAGCCTCACAAAAAGATGAAATGCCACAAAATATCATTCAAGTATGTGAGATCTTTGACGTTTGGGGCATAGACTTTATGGGGCCGTTCCCATCATCTCGTGGTAATAAGTACATTCTCGTTGCGGTTGACTACCTTTCTAAGTGGGTGGAGGCGAAGGCCTTGCCCACCAATGATGCTCGTGTGGTAGTTAAGTTCTTGAAAAGTTTGTTTGCTAGGTTTGGAACCCCTCGTGCTATCATAAGCGATCGTGGAACCCATTTTTGTAATGACCAATTTGAAAGGGTTCTAAGGAAATATGGGGTTACACATCGTCTTTCTACGGCTTATCACCCACAAACGAGTGGGCAAGTCGAGGTTTCAAACCGAGCATTGAAGAGGATCTTGGAGAGATCCGTGGGGGAAAACCGACAATCTTGGTCGGATAAGTTAGACGATGCTTTATGGGCCTTTAGGACCGCTCATAAGACACCCATTGGGTGCACTCCCTATAAGCTTGTGTATGGAAAGAATTGTCATTTGCCTATCGAGTTAGAACACAAGGCTTATTGGGCCCTAAAGCATTGTAATGATGACATGGAGACCGCGGGAAAACACCGGAAAATGCAATTAAATGAATTGGATGAATTAAGGGATATTGCTTATGAAAATTCATTGATTTACAAAGAGAAAACTAAAAAGTTGCATGATTCAAAAATTAAAAACCGGGTTTTTAGCATTGGGGATCAAGTTTTACTTTTTAATTCAAGATTGAAAATATTTTCCGGTAAATTGAAATCCCGTTGGTCCGGTCCATTCACCGTGACTCAAGTGTTTCCTTATGGGACCATCGAGCTAGCTCAAGATGATGGTCCTAACTTCAAGGTGAATGGACATAGGTTGAAGCACTACTTTGGTGGGGAAGTTCCATCCTTGAACTACCTCGACCAAGTCACCTTCCCCAATGATAATTAGTATTGAGGGGATCGAGTCGAGCTCATGACTCGGTAATCAAAAACGAGGTGCCTCGTGGGGGAGTCCCATGCTTATCCTATGTACATATTATCGCTTTCTTAGTCTAATGTAGCTTACGTGTGGGGATTCGTCCCTTCCAACCTTTGTTCCATGGTTGTTTGTGATATGTGGTTTTTAGATCATGATCTTCACGATTGGAGCCTCTCGTGTTCGTTTTATGGGAGCACTCGATCGTTTGCTTTGGAGACATTTCTCAATATCCATGATATATCCTTTATTGTTCTAACCTTAGGTTTTTAGCACACTTCATAAACGGCTATTAATTTAATGGTTACACCCTTTCCATGCTAGATTAGGCATTCGACTACGTCTCTAGTATGGGGGTGTTTGCACCCCTAGACTCGAAACATTGAGGACAATGTTTAACTTTAGTATGGGGGGTGAATAGATACTTGCCTTACCAAACCTTCACGCTTTCCAAAGTTTATCGTTTTGTTTATCGTTTTGTTGCAAAATAAGGCTAAAAATGGCAAAATTTTAAAATTTTTCTCATATTTCATAAGTGTTTGAAGACACGAATGTAGGTTTTCCGATGGCGAGAATAAGAGTAATTTTTGACTCGACCGTGCGTGTTGAGCACTTAGCTTTGATTCCTTAACTACACATTAGGCTAAGTCTCTTAAATGAGGACGAGAAATGATAGAGTTAATTATAAGTTACTATGCTAAACGTAGAGTACTCGTATTCTTTCAAAAACTCATGTGTTCTCGTTGTTTGCTTATTCTCCCTTCGCATGTAAATATTTTTTGCTTAATAAATATTGACTTAGCGGTTTAGTTAGGATTGTTGGGTTTCTAGTCTTTTCTAGTAGCTTCCGTGTAATTAAATTGGGAAGACATTAAGGTATCGCCAGCGTCACGGTTTTGAAGTATTGGCAACCCGAATAATCGAAAGCTTCACCTAATAATAAGATTTCAAGTTCTCACCTAAATCAAGCAAACAATTTGAAGCCCCACAAGGCCTAAAATCTATGCAAAATTGAAGTGAATCAAGCCTTAATCTTCGAAGCTTTAAAGATCCAAAATTCGCTTTAGCGTGAGGATATACGTCTTTGGCTAATAAAACCACCGATGAGGCGGATAATAAAAGGCAAGGCAAGACCGAAGTCATAATAAAAGCTTCATGGCGAAGTTGAATAAAAGATGGAGGTAAACCAAAGATAATAAGGCCCTTCCGTTAGGGGGCGTATAAAAGTCTTGGTAATAAGTCTCATGTTCAAAACCGTTATAAAACCGTGTTTATCGATTCTTCTTGTCAACTTAATTTTTTAACATCGTTGTCTATTAGGAGGGGTTATTGATTTGATGGTCTTAGTTACACCGTTAGGACTCTATTTTTAGACCTAAATCTCTATTATCGCATAAGTCAAACAATGTCTCCTCGTGAAACATTCAAGACAAAATAAAATATAAGAGATACAACTTAGGAATAATGGGAGGATAAGTACGTGATTAGGGCATATGAGTAGTGTTAGCATTACTAACTTATAATGACAATGATCTCGTTGCACGCTTAGCATGGAATTGAAGTGAAAATCGAGGACGATGAAATTATTTCTAACGAAGCATTCACGTGTTCTTATTCTATGAACCTAAACGTCCCATTTTGCGATGAAAATCATACATTATGTCTATAACACAAGTAGTATTAATAGTAGTAGTATAGCTAGTTTATCATAAGTGAATAAAATAAATTTTGGAGATGCTACGATACTTTATTCTAGCATTGCGTGAGGGCACGACAATGGTTTAGTATGGGGGAGTGATGAGACGGCTTTTATACATGGTCTCATCGTTCTTTTTGGACTTAGAATGCATTAAATATCATCATAAATGCCAAATATATGCTTGTGTTTGTTGCTTGTGTATTTTAGGTACGGATATTGAGAAAATGACAAAAGATCACAAGAATCACGCAAAAACGAACAAGGGAAACGAAGCCGCACGATGAACCAAGCCCTAGTGAGGAATTTTCCAAAGAAAACCCTAGAAGATTTGAAGAATATTGAAGATTGGTCCTCCAAGTTTGAAGAATTGACACTTTATACCCTTGTATCTTCATAATTACAAGTTTGGTCCCTAAAGTTTGTCAAAATTACAAAAAGGACCCTTAACTTTGAAGAATTGGCAATTTTAGTCCCTCATCAAATCTAAATTGCCAATAATGGTCCTTCAAGAAAGTCAACAAACAAGTCAAAGCCTTGAAGTTGAAAAAAAAACATGCCAAAATCAGCCCTTGAATATTGAAGATATTGCATGTTTAGTCCTTGTTGAAGTTTGGAAACAATATGTGCCAAAAATGACACATAGCCAAAGATAAATACAAAGGAAATGGGATTTGTGAGCTGATAATACAAAATGAAGATGTGAAGAAAGATGGGGGACTAAACCTGCCCAGACAACAAAACCCCACCAGCCACCCACATCCTGACACGTCACCTCTGCCAGTCCACCAGCCAAACCAACCAGTCCATAACTTTCTTTGACCCTGTCACAAAATCCTTTTTGAACCCCTTCTTTAATTAAACTTGTTTTATTACAAAAAAGGGTGGTAAACACGTTTTTTAAAAAGTAAACCCCCCCCAAATGGATTAAATCACTCCTGTTTATCATCACCCTCACCCTTAAACCCTAATTCAATTAAACCCTTAATCAAAGGGTTAATCTTTAAAAACCTCCAGATTGATGATTCAACCTATCAACATCACTTCCCCACTTTCAAAACAACCTCCAGCTCATCCCAACACCCCACATGGGCATGCCCTGCAGCGTCACTTTCAACACAAAACCCCAATCCGACAAGATTAGTGGTGGGATTTCTTTCCTTGGTCCCAAAGGTTCCTTATAAACGGCCAAGATCAAGATTGCTAGCTGTAAACAGTACAAGAGGTCACAAGACTCATTTTGACCAAGATTCCAGTCAAATCTTCAAGGGCAGATTAGGGAATTAGCTTATTAGGGTTTCTCTTATTTATCTTAGTTCTAGAATACTCTTTAGACGAGTATATAAAGGATGCTAGCCTGTTAGCATCTCTCTTGTTCCAGTTTTTATGTAATTTTATTTTCTTTAAATTAATGAAAAGTTTTTTTACCTACATGAAACTGTGATCCATTTACTTTCCAGCATTTTAAATTTTAAAGTTTGTTCATCTTTCCTCAAGTTTGTGTTTTAAAAAGTTTTCAAAAAAGGTTTTTAAGTTTCTGATTTGAGCAAGTTCTTGGTAAGGACTTGTGTCAAGATTTGGTCTTTCCAGCTTCAATTTATTGTGTCAATGCTTTGAAGAATATCACTGAGAAGTTTTGAAAGGTTTTAAAAAGATTTTTAAGAAAGTGAAAGAAAACAGAATATTGGATATTGCTTGTATTTCTTTTTTTTTTTTTGATTTTCTTCTCAGGTTGTTAAGGGAGTTGATCAATGTTCAACATACACCCGGGTGTATTTGGAGGTGGATTTACATCCACTAGAACCCTGGATGTAGGGTTCTAAGGTAACTACTTTTTACCTTTTTGAAATTTTCAAAAAAAAGTGAAGTGCCATGAGATTTGTTTGATTTAGTGCTATCAGTGTGTTAAGGTGTTTGATTTGAGTTCATTTGAGTTTGTATGCATGTTTAGTTTGGTTGGAATCAGATTTGAGTTCATTTGATTGCACTCTCTTTGTTAATAGTTGATTTTAAATTTTAAAGGAGTGTTTGGGTCTGCTTATTTAGTCTAGGATTTGACTTATATGTGGTGTAAAAACGGCTTGAATACACTCTAGGAGTTGTTATTAGGTAATGGTAGTGGTTGGTTTCCATTTTGGGTAGGGTTCAAAAGGATTTTGTTTGTTAAAATTGGCACTTAGCTTAAAAAACAGTTAAACTTTGTTTCTGCCTAGTTTAGTGCATCATTTCTTTTGTAATCTTGCTCATTGTTAGCTAATCTGTTTACCTAGGGCTTGTGATTGATTATTTGTGATTTGGTGGATGTATGATTGAGATTCTGAGCTTTGAAACTCACCTAGTGACCAAGTGCATCAGCAAACAACCATTTGCATCCTTTCTGTTTACCAGCAACTGACTTTGTGAATTTGTGTGTTGTTATTGGCTTGGACTTGTGTTGTTTATTACTTAATCTGACTCCCTACACTCCACTGAGTGTAGGGGTGCCTCTCTTGTCCAACAAAACACAACCAATCAAAAGTTACCAGCCTCCAAAGGCTCAGACCCGTTTTTTTATACTGTCAGTGGGAACTCCTTTCCCACTGATAGGCTTGTTGTAGCCACTGCTACACAAAAAGACAGAAAACAAAGAAAAGGTCACTATCAGATTTCATAATTTTGTCTTTAGTGCTTAAAAAGTGGAATTAGGACTTCAAACTTGTGCCATTATTTTTCTTATTTAATTTAGGATTTTTCTGATTAATTAAATTTTTATTTACTGTTCATTTAGTAATTTTTAGGTTAATTAGCTATTTTTAATTAACTTTAATATTTCTGTTTTTGTCTTTTAGTGCCAAAAAGTAATATTTTTAGGTTTAATCAATTTTTCTGAACTTAGAATAATATTTTAAGGTTTTTGGTTAAAAAAAGATTTTACTGTTCATCCTTTTATTAATTTTTAGAATTAATTTAAGTTAATTAGGGTTTTAATTAAACTAGTTTTGTCATTTAGTGGAAAATTTAATATTTTTCAAGATTTTTCATTTTTCTACTGTTCATTAGAGTAAAATAGGATTTTTAAAATTGGTAGGTTATTTTTAGCACTATTTAATTATTTTTTTATAATTATTTTAATTTTAAAATAGTTTTTAGTTATTTAAAAATAGAAAAATAGTATTTAAAAATCATAAAAAATACTTTTTAGTTTTTAAATAATATAAGTAAGTTATTTGTTCAATAAAATCATATTTTGGACATTTTGATTAATTATATTTAATTTTAGGGCTTTAATTAGCATTTAAAATTGAATATTTAATTAATAAAAGGTTTTAAAATATTTTTATTGGATTTTATTCCTTATTTATATTATTTTAGACTTGTTTTAGCTTATAATTAATTTTTAGGTTGGAAATTTTTATTTTTTGTCGTTTTTTTACGGTTTTACGTTTACGCCTTTTTCGTCGTAGTTTAATTAGTTTTCGTAACCGTCTTTTCTTTCCTTTCTCATTTCTTTTCTTCTTGATCATAATCACAAACATCATATATCAACTCTTAACACAACGCACTAGCCTCCTCGAGAACGAACTCACCTAGGGTCATTCACACACGGTTTTCCTAAATCGTCGTGCACACTTGCCCTATTTATTGCCTTCTTTTCCTAAAGGGGTAATTTTACTCAACATCAGCCACCTTCCAATTGGGAGGTGGTGATCCATCCTTGGGTGGAACAGGTGGAGCCGGTGTTGTCACGGTGTGACACTCGGATGCTGGTACGATTGTGTTGTAAATGGTGACGATTCCTCCCTCAACAGGGAATTTGATCATTCCGTGTGCCATGGAGGGTACCGCCCGTATAGCCAGAATACCTGGTCTGCCTATGATCCCATTGTACGGAGAATGTGAGCGTATCACCATGAAGTTCATCCACGCCGTAGTGGAGTGTTCCTCATTCCCAATGGTTACAAGCAGACGCAGTTGCCCTATCGGCAAGATAGTGTCTCCACTAAAGCCAGTGAGCGGCGCCGTGGCCGGTACTAATTGGCTTCTTATTTCTGGGCGTAACTGCACAAAAACAGTGTTCATACAGTACCTCTGCTGACGACCCTCCATCCACATACATGCGACGAACATTATGTGTTCCAATGCTTATCTCAATAGTGAGAGGCGCATCAATCACATCACTTGCTGTGATGGGAGGGAATGAGATTTCTTTACCGCGTGAAAATTTTTGGCCAACTTTCTGCCTCGTGCGGCGTTGTCTGGATTGGATCATGTATATGGTCGAAGGTTTGTCCTTCTGGGGATCCTTCTTATCATACTTCTTGTTGTCTTTTCCATCCTTCCAATCCTTAACTAAGTGCCTGAGTTTACCTGATTTAATCAGTGACTCAATGTGCTTCTTGAGCTGGATACACTCCTCCGTACCATGGCCCTTGTCATTATGGAACTCGCAGAAGCGATTTCCTTGCCTACGGTCCGGCGGGGTTGTTATTGGGGGAGGCCTTGGAAAATTTGCCCCTTCCGTCAGCAAGATCTCCCGGTAGGACATCTTTAGGGGGGTAAACTTATCGTCCGGCCGTCCTCCTTTGTTCTGGCTCTTATAGTCTGAGCCCTTGCTATTGTTCTGATTGCCTTGGCCGCCCGACTGTCTCCGAGACTGGTCGTTTGACCGGTACCCGTTTCCTATGGATGGGTAAGCCGCGGCGACAGCTGTTTCTCCCTCTATGAAATTTCTGACCCTTTCCATAAGGTCATCATATCTCTCGGGACGCTTGTCATTGAGACGCCTGATCAATTCCCTGTCTGTTATGGCGTGCATGTAGTCAGAGATTTTCAGGAGTTCCGGCATTGTTTTTGTGCGCGTGCACTCATCATTGAAGCGTTCAGTGAAGGATTCTGTGGACTCCCCCGGCCGTTGTTTGACAGTTGCCAATGAGACCGGATCCCTATTATACTTCTTCCTCTGAGTATAATTATTCTTGAACGCAGTGCGTAGTTCCGTGAAACTATCATGCTTCATGGAGGGAGTCCCTCAAACCAGTCACGGGCATTGCCGATCAGAGTTGAATTGAACATTTGGCACCATATAGGCATGGCCCATCGCTCAATTTTAGCCTGTGTATCGAATATTTTGAGGTGATCATCCGGATCACCAGTTCCATCATAGGTCTTGACACACGCCGGCAGCGGAGTAGTTCCGTATGCGAAGGGTGAATGGGTCTTCCCTGGGATCTGCCCATGGCCGGGTGAGCCTAGGGTCATCCCATGGTTCACACCACGGGCGGGAAAGATCCTCCGCTTCTACATCTTGATAATAAGGGCCACCATAATACTCATCATTGTTTGGTGGTGGTGGAGGGGTACGCCTAGGTCGGCGACGTTTAGGTGGATGGTCATCTGAGTCCTCCCCTGATGGGTCTGGAGACGGGGGTGGTGCCCCATCCCTTGGGTGAGGACCACTTTTTTGAGACGAGCCGGGAGCCTTTTTCATAGCGTCCATCCTATCCCACACGCTTGTGCGGCGGGTGACTTTGGCCAGTTCTCGATCTGGTCGCTCGGGCGAACCGTCGGACCTATCTCCCTTTTCTCGAGGCTGCGTTAGTTCCTGCATGAGGCGATCTCCTATGCGCTCGAACACATTCCTAGGTTGAGGGGTTTCCTCGAAGATGCCCCGCTCCTGAGGCCTGGCTTTCCTTTTCCTCTGATTTTGGGAAGAGGTGATTGGTCCGGTGTCGCCAAAGTTGAGTCTAGATTGGAGGTTCCTCCCTAGATTCAACCTTGATGCAATCCCTGGGACGATCCTCTCAAAGTTCTGCGTAAGAATTCGAGTGAGATCCTCCTCGCTGAGGGGTTGGACTTCTACTTCCTCCTCCACTGATGGTCTGCGCGGCTCCTTGTTAGGAGAATTGGGCTCACTCCCTGGATCAGGGTTATCCAGGGTTGAAGTAGGTGGGGGTGTTATAGAGATCGTACTCGTCACCCTTAAGGGCTGAAAACTACCACGGTTACCAGGTCCGCCTGCAGGGCGGCTAGGGGATTGATTGGGGATGAGTATCCCTTCCCCTTGGGACCTCCGATTTCCAGGATTCGTGTTCCTGGGGTTAGCTTGCGGATGCCCCTTCGTCATTGGAAATTCAAGATGAGGTTTTGCTCTAGCTTAGTGTAATGGGTCCCACGGATGGCGCCAACTTGTTGATGCAAAAGTTGGGTGATCCTTGCTAGACCCGAATTAGGCTCAATTCGGGTTGGCTGGGCTCCGGCTCCTGCACCAAGTGAACTATTTGGTTGGGATCCTGCACACTAAACAATACGCGTTAGGCTTACCGTGGGAATGTTTCCCACGATTAGACTCCAGCGTGAGAGTAAGTAATCGGTTAGGGGTTTTATATGAGTTGAGAGTATAGAACGTAATACCTTTGTGGAACCCTTGGGGGTTTCATTTATAGGCAGTGAAACCCTAATGGGCTGTCACTGATACTTCGGCCCCAAGGAAAGGATAAGTACCAGAATTAGATTGATTGTTATCTTCTAATTATGGTGAGTGAATATCCTCTTCTTTGGGGTAAATCCTATCCCTAGACAGAATATGATCTTGTCTAACCCTGTACCGGCCGCGCCGGGCCGTGGGCCGCACATGTGTGTGCGGTTTACTGTTCATCCAAGCCCATAAGCTCAAATGTCATTATTCTCACCCATCTGTGATGGGTCGGATACGGGTAGTACCCGTGGGCCGGGTTCCTGACCGGCTGGGGACTATACGTTATCAAGAGTCGTCGAGGTTGCAAGGTTTAATTGGTCCGAAGATCAAATCATCGTCATAATCGGATTCAAAAGCTTTCGCTAGATCATCTGGTTTCAGCATATAATTACAGTCGTGTTTTGGGCACTTGACGAATAGCTCTCCTCCGAAATCATTCTCTCAGACCTCTTTCTGGACGTAGTATTTGTAACAAGCCTTACAAATGAGGTGGTCGCATGTTTGTGTCTTGTACAAGTCATGAAACTCTAAATTGCAAACCGAGCATCTCGAACCGGAAGGCCTATTATAACTTCGAGAGTAATCCAAGTAATCGCAAATTTTATTGGGTTCTTTCTTTTTCGTACCTTCTTCTCGAAAGTCTTCGTAATCATCGTATTCGTAATAAGGATCAGATCCTCCAAGACGATGATTCATGATGTTTGATCGTTATGTTGTGTGCATGAGAATGTCACGGTTAAGGTGAATATATAGAAAAGAATAAGATATCTAATTGATGAGATATTTGCTTTAAGAGGTGAGTTCTACATAAAACATGAACCAATAAAAAAAGAAAGGAATCAATCTCAACCATTCATTTTTTTAATCAAAACATAAAAACTCATCTTTCACCTTTTTCTTAAAAACACCATATATTTCAAACGATAAATCGTTAGATTACGAAAAATACACCATTGCGACGAAAAAATTGTTATCTTTCAGTAGATAGGCACTTTGATATATTTTTGATGATTTTTTGTTATATCGATTTTCGACTATAAAATTTACATGTGATTCGGAAAAATTACTTGTGATTTTTTATAAAAAATTAATTTTTTTACAGAATAAATAAATAATTTTTATTATTATTTATTAGTGTAATTATTACATAGTCGAATGTAAACACGTAACAAGTTACGCCACTAGCTTTTTCATATAGTTTCGATGATTTTTTGTTGAAATTTTTGTCAAAAAAATTACACATAATTTGTAAATCACTAGTAATTTGTAAAATCAATTGTGATTTGTATTTCTAAAATGCATGTGTGATTCCATATATCGCATGTGATTTCATAAATTTACATGTGATATTAAAGTAACAAATCACGTGTGATTTCAGAAATCCTTAAGTTGTAAATGATTTTATAAATTCACGTGTGCTTTATAAAGTAATAAATCACATGTGATCCGTGAGTGCGGAAATTAAAAAAAAATCATCGAAAGTATATAGAAGTACGTATCATTAAAAAGAAAATTTATCACAAATCACATGTGATTTGGTAAAAATCATGTCATTTGACACAAATCACAAGTTTTTGAAAAAATACTTACGGTTTGGCGAAAATTATGATTTTGGATTTAGTATAAGTAACTTGTTATTCGGATCAATCACATGTAATTATCATTAAATCACTTGTAATCTAAGCAGAATTACATGTGATTAAAATAAACTCATAACTAATTCAAAAGTAAATTTGCTTTATATATTTTACATGAATCACATGTAAAAACACATAGAGAATCACATGTAATTCAAGTAAAATTACATGTGATCAAAACAAAACCACATGTAATTCAGAAGCCAGTTTACTTTCTATATTTTATATGAATGACAAAAAAACATTTTTATATATTGACAGAATTACATGTGATTCAAACAAAATCACATGTGATTCATCTAAAGTGGGTTTGTTAGAAGAAGTTAAGGTTTTGAAATGTTTGAATCACATGTAATCCAAACAAAATCACATGTAATTATCATAGAATTACATGTGATTCAATGCAAGCAAAATCACATGTAATTATCATCGAATTGCATGTAATTCAAGCAGACAATTTAATATATTAACAAGATTACATGTGATTAAAAAAATCACATGTGATTCATCTAATTAAAGTGAGTTTGTTAGAAGAAGTTAAGGTTTCAGAATGCTTGAATCACATGTAATGCAAGCAAAATCATATGTAATTATCACATAATCACATGCAATTCAAGCAGAATTACATGTGATTCAAACAAAATCACATGTAATTTAGAAGCCAATTTGTTTTATATATTTTACATAGATTAAAACAGATAATACATAATTAAAAAAAATCACATGTGATTCATTTAAAGTGGGTTTGTTAGAAAAAATTAAGGTTTCGGAATGCTTGAATCACATGTAATACAAGCAAAATAATATGTAATTATCACCGAATCACATGCAATTCAAGCAGAATTACATGTGATTCAAACAAAATCACATATAATTTAGAAGCCAATTTATTTTATATATTTTACATAAATGAATTACATGATTAAAAAAATCACATGTGATTCATCTAATGTGGGTTTGTTAGAAAAAGTTACGGTTTTGGAATGCTTGAATCACATGTAATGCAAGCAAAATCACATGTAATTATCACCGAACCACATGTAATTCAGAAGCCAATTTGTTTTACATATTTTTTTTTGGGTAAAGGGGACTCCACCCCGGTAAAATAAACATATTTTATATTAATGGCAACAAATATTTTAATATATTGACAGAATTACATGTGATTCAAATATTTTAATGTAATTCACATAAATCACATGTGATTTTAAAGTAATAACAAAAATATTTTTGTCATTTAATAAATGGTTATTTTCATATACTTTTAACGATATTACAATGTTGAAATTCTCGTCAAAAAAATACACGTGATTTTCACAAATCGCATGTGACATTACAAATTCAAATATGATTTTAAAATAATAAATCAAACATGAGTTTTCGAGAATCACATGTAATTTTTCGAGAATCACATGTGATTTTTTTTACGAAAAATTTTAAAAAAAGTTCGCCGAAAGTATATAGAAGCGCATATTTATAGAAAAATAACTTAATTCACGTCGTGACGGTATAATTATTTTTTATAACAATTAACGGACTGAGAGATATTTAATTTTTAAGAAACAGGATGAAAGTGTGTTTTTTAATTAAATTTAAAAAGATTAATATACATTATCAGATGTGATTTAAATGGATGGTGGAGATTGCTTCCTTTTTTCTTTTTTGGATGCATGTTCATAAGGGAACTTTTATCTTTGCTTTAAATAGTTGAACTGATGCAAGATGTGAAAAAAGTTTGCCAAAAGAAACTAATCTTTAATAATGAAAGATTGCACAAAGTCTTTTACGTAATTATAATTACTTTTACTACCATCTTATAATTATAATTCATATTTTTATTTTAAGTTGTCATAAAATTATTTTCTACTTTTAAAATAAAAAATTTAACTTAAATTTACTATATTAATTTTTCTTACAAACTTTAAAGAATTTATAAATTAATTTGTTACAAGTAAAATTGTTATTTTGTTTAAAATAAGAAATAGAAAAGCTAAAAAAATGATTTATTTATTAAACTTTGTATTTGATAAACTATAATTATGTGATGAAGTGAGTATTTACTAACGCAAAGCAATCAGTATTGACTTTTTTATTCAAAAAAATATTTTTTTTAATAAAAATTAATTTTTTAGTTAATTATTTAATTTTATGTTTTTGTTTAAAAAAATTTAAAAAAATTCTTATTTGGTAAAAATTTTAAAAAATATTTGATGGAGAAAAAAGGATATAAAGTTATAGGTGCCAAATTGTACATTTTAAAAAAAAGATAAGGTAATAAATAAAACTTTAGTGGTTAATGTTAAACAACTTAGACAGTGTTAAATAAAATTATATTTTCATAATTTTTCAACAACTTTAAAAACTTAATAAATACCCTTTACACTTTGTAACCTAATAGTATCACAATTAAAAAATGTTATGCACAATTTTTTTAAATCTATATATTAAACTAAAATATTAAATTAAATTTGATTTTATTTGGAATCTCATGCATGCATGAGAGCATGAGACTTATAACTAGAGATGAGCACGACAGACTTAAAACCGACCCGGACCAGAAAACTGGACCGGACTGAACCGGATCGGACAATTAAAATATTAAACATTCAAAAAATTAAATAGAATAATATTAAATATTAAAAATCGTGAATTTATAAATTGTCGCAATATTTAACTTCAAAAATTATTCAAATAGTATTACATATTATACAATATGCTCAAATTGTGTGCGTGCACGGTTGATATATATTTAAAATAAATGTAGAGTTAACTACATTTTTTAGTACTGCACGATTTACAAGAAAGCATATCAAATTTAGACGATAACTCAGTACATTACTTTCTTTGAGTTAAACAAATACCACCATCAATATCTAACACTTCAACACCCAAAAAATATTTAAGTTTTTTAAGATCTGTAAAACCCGCATGCTTCTATCATGAATAGTACCCTTAAGATCGTACGTACTAGATTAAAACTTTCCTATCATAGCATGATTACCATTACGTGTTAGGATTTTACGTATTACGTACGTGTTAGAACACGATATGTATTTACTACACATGAGCACGCAATAATTATTTGACAATAATTAATCACGAGCATGCGATCATGAAATCATGAACGTAATTAAATCACGAAGTATTATTAATTACGTATATATATTTATTACGAGCGTAAATAAATATATTAGGTCACGATTATTATTTAACGAGAACACATTAAACGCGAACACAAATAAACATGAACGAACAATTAAACATCGAGACACGGAAAACGGTACGGGTACCTTATATGGGGCCCCTACCCGCGGCAACAAGGAAGAGATGGGCCAAGCCCATCTCAATTTTCACTAAAGAGGGGTTAAGGGAAAATTAACTAGTCATTTTCACTTTACAGAAGATTTAACAAAAAACCTAAAAAAAGTTTTCTTCTCCTCCTCTTTTCTTTTTGGCCGCCGAATACAAACACACCAAAGGAGGTGATTGTTTGATTTTTGATCTTGGTTTTGGTGCAAGTGTTCGTGTTTGTTCATCCTCGTTAGATCCACGCATTCGGTATATGTTTTTTTACCCTTTTTCTCTTTAATTTGATCTAATAATAAATTAAGAACAAGATGTTTTTAAAACCTAATTAAAAACATAGATCTAACATGAAAATGGTTTTTGGAATAAATCAAAAAGGGTGTTTAGGGGTGTTGTTTTGGCCGGCGCCTAAACCGAACCCCAAGGGGGGTCTCGGTTTGGCTACTCGACCACCACCGAGACCATATGGTCCTGGTTGGGTGGTGTGGGTCCCACGGCAGCAGCAAGACAAGGGGAACCCCGAAGTGGTTCGGGGTATGGTGTCGATTTCATGTCCGGTTCAAGGGTTCTAGTCAAGATCCGGTTCACGGTTTATGTTAAGATTATTTTTTTTATATAATCATGTGTTAAAATTAAACTAATAAATATGACATGATTAATTTAATAACATGACTTAGGTTATATTAATTATTAAAATCATGAAATTATTAACCTAAGTATTTTATATTTTTAGACTTATAATTAATTAATTATTTAAAAACCATGGTTATAATTAATTAATTAACATGACTTAGGTTATATTATTAATAAATAATAATACATGTTTTAACCTAAGTATTTAACTTTATTTAATTAAAAACATGATATACTTTAATTAAATATTTTAACCAATAGTTTATTTTATTTACATGAAATAATTAATAAACTATACATTATATCATTATGACTTAGAAAATAGTCATGAAAACACTTAGGCTTATATACTTAGCTTATTTAACCAGCTTATATCTAATTATGGAAACTTTCTATATTTAGAAACTTATTTAAATAAGGCAGCTAATCTATTTATGGAAACTTTCTATTTTTAGAAACTTATTTATCTCAGGCAGCTAATCTATTTATAGAATTTTATTTAATTAAGGCAGCTGATCTATTTATGGAAACTTTCTACTTTTAGAAACTTATCTATTTTAAGTAGTAATTCTATTTTTGGAAACTTTCTATTTTTGGAAACTTTCTATTTTTGGAACCTGTCTATTTTTGGTTACTTTTTATTTTTGGAAACTTTCTATTTTTGGAAACTTTCTATTTTAGGAAACCTGCTATTTTTGGAAAGTTACTTATTATTACAGAGTAAGTATAATAATACATGAAATACCAGAAATACTTAATCAGAGTAAACAAAATATAGGATAAACACAGTTTAAGGCTTAAAACAGTAAAACATGATATGAACATATAAAATAAGCTAAGACATGACATAAAATCAGTTACGTATTAGTAAGCAGATACTTATTCATGTATGTATTTGTGTAGCATTAGTGATACGGAAGTAGGATTCCTCTCAGTTCGTCTTCTTCGTTCACTGGACATAAGGTACGGATTCCCGTCCTTTCAGTATGGACATTCTTTCCTTATTTAGGATTCCCCGAATGCAGCCAAATGTTTTCCCGTAGTATAAGTTATGTGTTTGATTTGCTTATGTTTAATTTAGAATACCTATAGCCATATACATGCATGACCAGTTTCACCTAGTTATGGAGGTACCATAACCATAACATTAGAGGCACTGATGTTATGACTTCACCACGGCGGAGTGATTGCTCGTGGCGCCCCTTCAGCTTTTGGCCATATTTTTATATGTATCATGTGGGGCGTATGGGTGCATCCTAGTTACATGCTTTCAGTCAGGATTTCATGGTGAATGTGGTGTGTGCCTTGCATCCTTCACAAGGAGTTGATCCCTCCTACCCAAACCAGAATATTAAATTAGAGGCAGCCCCTCTAATTTGCATGATGAGGTCACCCCTCCAAGTATTCATGCACGGTGGATTTTCATGACCTATATTGGCTAATGGTAAAATATGATAAACAGTTTTTACAAGATAAACATAAGGCTTTTCAAACTATAAAACCAGTTTTATCAAGACTTAACCAGGTTACTCGGGACTTAGTTTCTTCCGCTGTTATATGTTATATGCTTATCCTATTCATGCTTTATTGTACATCCGTGCACTGAGCGTATTGCTCAGCCGTTTTCCTTTTCTATGTTCCCAAAACGGCAGGTACTCAGGGACGCTCGTAGACTTTAAGCGTACGTGCATATGGACTGGAAGCTTTCTAGCCTTTCTTTACCGATGTTTGATTCCGGTATTTTCCTTTTATGGTCATGTAATGTTTAGACATTTTTCCTTGTATGCTTTGATGACACGCCATAATTACGTGTGACATTTCCATTATCAAAATGGGGTGTTACAAGATCTTTATAAGAAACTTGAAACTTGAGAATTCTTTAAACTATTTAATCTCATCAAGATTATTTCTAGTGATCACAATTAGGGGTGTCAATAGGGTAGGGTTGAGCCGACCCGAATCCGAACCCGAACCAGATAAGGCTTATCGGGTCAGGTTATATCGGGTTAAATATTATTATCAGGTTATTTTTTTACCCGACTCGATAACCTGATAGTGTTATCGGGTCGGGATCGGGTTAAATAAATATTGATATCGGGTTATCGGGTGATCCGGATAAGACCCGAAAATCATTTTTTCAATTTTTTAGGCTGTACTTTTTTTAAAGCCCAATAGTTGTGTAGTAGCCTGTTATAACGATATACATGAAAGGGATGATAAAGGATAATGTATAAAATGAAGCAGCAAGAAAAGATGTGCGTATTGAAAATAAAATGAAAGTTGATTAAAAACCCGGCTCGAGGAATGTCAAACGTAGACTATCGAACGTAATTGATAGGTGTGTAAACACCCATCCTTTTACCACTTAATTCTGGCTAAAACGAGACCAAAACACGTATTTAATATCATTTGTTTGGAATTATGCGTGGTTTTTGTGTTTATTGTGTTTTCAGAGCCAACCGGATGAATATTGGAGAAAACATGGGATTGCACGGGTTTTACCGAAGAAAAAGACTCAAGACAAAGTCTATTGTCCAAGAGATGCAAAAGATTTGAAATCACTGGGCCTATTCGAAGATTTATCGAAGAAAAGGACCAAAGATGGAAGATTTACATAAGTCGAAGAAACTCAAGTCTATTAAACGAAGAAATTAAAAGACGAGTTGAATTTAATCGACGACAAATCCCGAATCAGAATCGAAAACGTCAACTTTTCTGAAAAGACGAGAAGACAAGAAGAACGGGAGAAAGCCCACTCACCAACCGAAGGGGACACCTATATTAAGGGATCCCCTCACACTTTCCATCCAGTTTTTAGTTTTTGCATCTCCTTCTTTTTCTCCCTTCTTGTTCGTAGCATCACCAACACCACTAGGGTGTTTGGTGATTTTAATCTTTGTTCTTTAAATCTTATAATTTTAATATTTGTTTTGTGATTGTTTAAACATTAATCATCAATACAAGTTCTTGTTTAATCTTTCCATTTCATCTTGTTCATCATCATCTTTTGTTTCAAGTTTTCAAGTTCTTATTTGATTGATTTGATCTTTAAAAGTTGTTGGGATTTATGTTTTTATTGATGGGATTTGTAGTTTATGGTTAGTATATCATTTGTGTTTAGCTTTATTTAAGATTCGGTTAAAAAACTTGGTGATTCTTGGCTTAAAATCGTTTTCCTTGTTCTTCGGGTAAGTTACTGTTCTTGAAGTTCCCCAGGTTCCGAATGAACAAAATCTTCCGGATGAACATTAAGTTCCGGATGAACAGCTAAAGTTCCGAATGAGTTTATGTTAAGAAAAGTTCCGAGTCAGTCTAGAAGTTCCGAATAAATTTTCCTTTCAAAAGTTCCGAATGAACTTAAACTTCCGAATGAACCAAAAGTTCCGGATGAGCACAATCTTCCGAATGAACTGAAAGTTCCGGATGAACACCAACTTCCGAATGAGTTTCGAAAGTTCCGAATAAATTTCTTTTCCAAAACTTCCGAATCAACGTCAGAAGAAAGTTCCGAACTAAGTTCCGAGTGAAGGTTCCGAAGAAAGTTCCGGATCAATCTTCCGAGTGAAGTTCCGGATAAAGTTTCGGGTGAACTTCCTAATTAACTTCCGAGTAAAGTTCCGAGTGAAGGATTTTTAGAAGGTTCCGAATCAATTCTCCTTGAAAGTTCCGAATAAATTTCTTTTTCAATACTTCTGAACCAACTTCCGCATGAAAGTTCCGAATCAAGGTGAACTTCCGAATCATTTTCTTTTGAAGTATTTCTAAGGTTTACTTTCTGTTTGTTTATTTCATAATTATATTTTAACTGTAATTTTAATTTTAATTTTAATTTTAATTTTAATTTTAATTTTAATTTTAATTCAAGTTTTATAAATGTCATTGCTTTTAAATTTAAGTTTACATTTTAGAGCATTTAACATTTAGTAGATTAGAAAACCAATCCCCTTTTTTAGTAACCAAGAACAATCATTCCACTTAGAACTAAGATCAATTCGAGAGGATATCGAGAGACATTAATTGAACCCATACAAAAACAATGTATCAAATGGCGCCGCTGCCGGCTCTTCTCGTTAAGATCAAAAGTTTTTTGTGAGAACTTGGCTTTTGGGATCCGTTCCCCGTGAACGTTACTTTTTCATAAAAATTTTCAAAAAACACGAAAAAAATATAAAATTTTCAAAAATCCTAAAAAGTAAAAAACATAAAAACCAAAAATATTTTTGCTTTGTTTTTATTTGTTCGTTCTTTTGTAGGTGTATGCGCACTCGATCCACGTCTTATCAAGAGCCCGAGCCTCTCGATCACTTAGACATGGCCGGTGTACAAAACAACAACAACATACCACCTCCAAACAACAATAATAACAACAATAACCCACCTTTCAACAACATGAATAATAACAACAACAACAATGAGCCTCTACCGGATAATCGCCCGATGATTTAACTGCTGCAAGCTCATGTAGATGGCAACACTGATCCAATTGTTATACCAGCGATTGCAGCCAACAACTTTGAGCTAAAATCAGGCTTTATCCAGATGGTCTCTGCTCAACCATTCTTGGTGCGTACCATTGATGATCCACATGACCACATCAAGAGATTCTTACAACTTACTAACACGGTCAAGTTCAATGGTATTCCACAAGAGGTTATCAGGTTACAACTTTTTCCCTTTTCTTTAGAGGGACAAGCCCGACATTGGCTTGCTAAGGAACCGCCACAGAGTATTCTCTCGTGGACGGATTTGGAGACTAAGTTTATCAATTACTTTTTCCCACCCTCTCGTACAACCGCTTTGCGGAATGAAATCATAAATTTTGAACAAAAGTACGATGAGTCGTTCAGTGAATCTTGGGATCGTTTTAAAGATCTTTTAAGAAAATGCCCACAACATGGTTTTACCAAAGTACATCAAATTAATACTTTTTACAATGGTTTAAGCATGAGTGACCAAGATTCACTAAACAGTGCCTCGGGGGGTAATATTTTGGCTAAGACTTCCAATGCTGCTTGGGATATCATTGAGAATAAGTCTCGTGTATAAACCAAGAGTGTTCGGACCAATGTCGCTAGTGCTAGCACTAGTGACAGCGACAAGCGACTTGACAAAATCACTACGCTTCTTGAATCGCTTGTTACCCACACCGTCAGCAACACCAACAGCATCAACGCTAGAAACACTAAAGACGCTCAAGTCAATGCTGTTAGCCAACCATGCGAGATATGCGGTGGTCCTCACTCTTACACCACTTGTACCGCCACCCAAGACTACCCTTCTGAGAATGTGAATGCAGCTTATGGCACCTATCCTCAACCTGCTTATCAAGCTAGACCTCAAGGTGACCGTAATTTGCTTAGCTACCGCTCCAACAACTACCTCTCACCACCCGGTTTTCCTCCTACCAACCCAAACCAACAACAAAACCTCAACCGCCCTCCTCAACAACAACAACCTCGTACACCATACATCCCTCCTCACAAGCAGCAACAACCACCTCAACGAAACAACCAAGTCTACCAGCAACCTGCTTATCAACCACCCGCATATAATGCTCCTCCCAACCAACCCACCGCTCTTCACCAAGAAGTGGAAACTTATATGAGGACTAACGATGTGATCGTGGGAAATCTTCAGCGGGAAGTGCTCAACCTGAAAGCAGACTTGGTCAAACAAGGGAACGATTTGAGAGCCGACATGAGAAATACTTTGGATAGCCAAACAAATGACTTGAAGAACATGATGGCTAGTTTCTTCCAAGGTAATCAACCCTCTTCTTCGAGTACTCTTCCGAGTAACACCGTTGCGAATCCAAGAGGGGAGATGAAAGCAATCACCACTCGTAGTGGCAAAGGTACAAAGGAACCCGAACTTCCTATACCTCCACCGGTGGTTGTGACTAAGGAGAACGAGTCACCTGCTCCTATTCCTCATCCTTCTCCTTCCCTAATTTCTTCACCTTCTACCCCCATTTCCCCACCACCCGTGGTTGTGAGTGATCCTATTCCTCTAAAGACTTCTTCTTCCCCCAATATACCTTATCCTACAAGGTTGAGGAAAGAGAAGCAAAAGAGCAAGGATGATATTCAAGTTTCAAACTTTCTCAAAATGTTTAAACAATTGAATTTTAACATCTCCTTTGCCGAGGCTCTCGCTCACATGCCCAAATACGCTAAGATGTTTAAAGATCTTCTAAACGACAAGGAGAAGCTTCTTGATATTTCTAACACCCAACTTAATGAGAATTGCTCTGCAGTGCTCTTAAGGAAATTGCCAACCAAACTTGGTGATCCGGGTCGTTTCTTAATCCCTTGCAACTTCCCGGGAGTAGAGAATTGCATGGCCCTAGCCGATCTAGGTGCCAGTATCAACTTAATGCCCTTAAGCGTGTGGAAGCAATTATCTCTCCCAGAGCTAGTCCCCACCAAAATGACTTTGGAATTATCTAACCGTACGGTTGCTTATCCAGTGGGGATAGCCGAAGACGTCTTTGTAGGAGTCGACAAGTTCACTTTTCCTGCTGATTTCATCGTTGTTGACTACGACATGGACCCTCGTGTGCCATTGATCGTTGGTCGTCCATTCCTGAGGACCGGTCGCACTCTAATCGATGTTGAAGCCGGTGAGCTTATCATGAGAGTGGGTGACGATAAAATCGTCTTCAACATGGGAAAGCTTTCTAAACAACCTTATTCATACGAGAGTGTTAATTGTATTGACGTTCTTGATGAGGCTTATGAAGAATACTTCAAAGATGCTTGTAAAAGTATTCCTACCTCTCTTCCCAATGTTGAGACCGTTTCCTCTATCGACTCATCACTATCTCTATTTGGAGAAAGTGATTTCCTTTGGAAAGATTTGGAAGCCACCATGGGAGATGTGAATTTAGACAATGACGATTCTACTACCAATTGGGATGAAGATCTCCGCCTCATTGAAAATCTTCTCAAAGAAGACAATCTTTCTCCTCTATCTCCGAGGGTTACTGCTATTGATCCTCCTTCTCCTAAAGAGGTGACTAATGATGATCCATCGTTAGTTTCACCATCTATTGAGGATCCTCCCACTCTTGAGCTTAAGGACCTACCTCCTCATCTTGAGTACGTTTTCCTGGAAGACAACGAGAAGTTACCGGTCATCATCACAAAGGATTTGGAAGAAGACGAAAAAGCCCGACTTGTCGCCGTGTTGAAAAAGCATAAAAAAGCTATCGCTTGGAAAATCTCCGACATCCGTGGAATTGATCCTCACTTCTGCACACATAAAATTCTCATAGAGGACGACTTTAAGCCCACAATTCAAAGCCAACGAAGGGTGAATCCAAAAATCCATGAAGTCATCAAAACAGAGGTTATCAAACTTCTTGATACGGGTATGATTTACCCTATTTTGGATTCACCATGGGTTAGTCCAATCCATTGTGTGCCTAAGAAAGGCGGCATCACCGTTGTGCCAAATGCAAACAACGAGTTGATTCCTACCCGTCTCGTTACTGGGTGGAGAGTTTGTATAGACTACCGCAAACTCAATGATGGCACGAGAAAGGATCATTTCCCTCTACCTTTTATGGACCAAATGCTTGAACGTTTAGCGGGTAATGAATATTACTGCTTTCTTGATGGTTTCTCGGGTTATTTCCAAATACCCATCGATCCCCAAGATCAAGAGAAGACAACATTCACTTGTCCCTATGGCACATTTGCGTACAAAAGGATGCCTTTTGGCTTATGTAACGCCCCCGGGACTTTCCAAAGGTGCATGTTAGCTATCTTCCATGACATGGTTGAACAAACCATGGAAGTCTTCATGGATGATTTCTCGATCTTTGGGGATTCCTTCTCTTCTTGCCTTGCCAATTTGGAACGTATGCTTCAACGGTGCGAAGACACTCGCCTTGTTCTAAATTGGGAAAAATGCCATTTTATGGTAAAAGAAGGCATTGTGCTAGGACACAAAATCTCTAAAGCCGGTCTTGAAGTCGACCGTGCTAAAGTAGATGTCATAGCCAAATTACCTCCACCTTCAACCGTGAAGGGTGTGAGAAGCTTTCTGGGTCATGCGGGCTTCTATCGTCGATTCATTCAAGATTTCTCTAAAATCGCTCGCCCGATGACCCACCTCTTGGAAAAAGATACCCCTTTTATCTTTTCCAAAGAGTGCCTTGAAGCCTTCAACTTGCTTAAGGATAAGCTTACTAAGGCACCCGTCTTAGTTACCCCTAATTGGGAGCTGCCTTTTGAGTTGATGTGCGATGCTAGCGACTTTGCTATTGGTGCGGTTTTGGGCCAAAGAGTGAATAAACACTTCCAACCAATCCACTATGCTAGCAAGACAATGACGGGGGCACAATTGCATTATACGACAACCGAAAAAGAGCTTTTAGCTGTTGTATATGCTTTTGAAAAGTTTTGCCCCTATCTTGTCCTTTCCACCACTATCGTTTATACGGACCATTCCGCGTTGAAGTACTTGATGACAAAGCATGATTCTAAGCCAAGACTTCTTCGCTGGGTTTTACTCCTTCAAGAATTCAACATTGAAATTCGTGACAAGAAGGGAGCCGAAAACCGGGCCGCGGATCATCTGAGCAGACTTGAGGATCCATATCAAGGGGATCATCCGAACAAAGAGATCAATGACTCTTTCCCCCTTGTGACCTTAATGTCTATAGATCTCAATCTCGATGGCACCCCGTGGTTTGCGGATATTGCAAACTACTTAGCGGGTGGTGTTCTCATCCAAGGGTTAACATCCCAACAAAAAAAGAAGTTTTTGAACGATGTTAAGACTTACTTTTGGGATGACCCTTTTCTATTCAAACAATGCGCTGACTTGATTATTCGCCGATGTGTTGACGGACCGGCCGCTTTGGACATTCTCCAGGCTTGCCACAAAGGACCCACCGGTGGTCACTTTGGTCCCAACTACACTGCCAAAAAAGTGTTTGATTCGGGATTCTATTGGCCCACCATTTACCGTGATGCTCACGAGATGGTTAAACATTGTGATTCTTGCCAAAAACAAGGCACGATCACACATAAAGATGAGATGCCTCAAAATTTCATACAAGAATGTGAAATCTTTGATGTATGGGGCATCGACTTTATGGGGCCATTTCCTTCTTCTAAAGGAAACAAATACATCCTTGTCGCTGTTGACTACGTTTCCAAATGGGTTGAAGCCAAGGCTTTACCCACTAACGACGCGAGGGTGGTTTGTAAATTCTTGAAACAACTGTATGCTCGATTCGGTGTTCCTCGTGCTATTATCAGTGACCGTGGGACTCATTTTTGCAACGATCAATTTGCAAGAGTCATGGCAAAGTATGGTGTCAATCACCGTCTTTCCACCGCTTATCATCCTCAAACCAACAGTCAAGCCGAAATATCCAACCGTGGATTGAAGAGAATTTTGGAACGTACTGTGGGAGAGCATCGCGCCGCGTGGGCCGATAAGTTAGATGATGCTCTGTGGGCTTTCCGTACTGCTCATAAGACCCCGATCGGCTGTACGCCTTATCATCTTGTGTACGGGAAAGCTTGCCACCTCCCTATCGAGCTGGAGCATAAGGCATACTGGGCCTTAAAGTGGGCTAACTTCGACATCAACAAAGCCGGTGATTTTCGCAAGATTCAACTCAACGAGCTACAAGAATTGAGGAATCAAGCTTACGAGAACTCATTGATCTACAAGGAGAAGACCAAGATTGTCCACGATGCTAAAATCAAGAACCGAGAGTTCCACGTTGGTGATCAAGTCTTACTCTTTAACTCTCGGTTGAAGATCTTCTTAGGCAAGTTGAAGAGCCGTTGGTCTGGTCCATTCACCATCGCCAATGTTTTTCCCTATGGCACCATTGAGCTTTCTCAGCCAAATGGGCCCAACTTCAAGGTGAATGGCCAGCGTTTGAAATTGTACTTTGGTGAGGACATCTCTCAAGAGATGATTCCATCCCTCACCACGTTCCCCATGAACTAATTTTGGGTCGAGTCAGGCTCGTGACTCGGTTATCAAAAACAAGCTCTCCTCGGGAGGCAGCCCGAGTATCTATCCTTTTCCGTTTAACCTCCTAAGTGTAGGGGGACCTACATAGGTTGTTTGTATTTGTGTGGTGATGTGATTACAGGGATAAGTGCACTCTTGGAATCTTTGAAGAACCGTGCTCCCGTGTTATCTGAAATCCGGTTCTATCTCTCAACTATCGTGATTCAATTTTCTTCATACTCACATTTGAAATTGATCACTTTAGTCGTCTCTTCCTTAATTTGAGTTAACCAACGTGCACAATGTCATAAGTGTAGGGGAGATTTTTCCCACATGTTTAAACATTGAGGACAATGTTTATCTTAAGTGTAGGGGGACTTCTATCGAAGTTTTAAGTGGACTTTTCCATGAAAATGCCTTCATTTAACCGGAAAATCCTATTTTTCAACATTTTTCAAATTTTTTATTAACTTTGGCCATTTTGTCGTAATTTTTTAAAATTTTTATCTTTGCTTTCATATGTATATATCCCGCAATAAAGTCAAAAATATTAATAAAGTGGTGTAGCTAGTTTAGAAGTCTTTGACATATTAGGCCCGTTGCGTTTATTTTGTCTCAACCCGAATAGACTTATCCAAGTTTATTCTAGCTAGTATCCTTAACCATGTAGACCTTAATTGGTTTATTAGGCTTAGTATCCACGAGTCTCATTACTTGAGATTTTAAATTGTGGAGGACGAGAAATGATAGAGTCAATTATAAGTCGGTATTCTTGCACAAGCTCACTTAGTGTAATTATTTGCCTATTCTCCCATCACTTGCTAATAATTTATCGGCAATAAGTAAGGTCGTACGATTTGAAAAGTTACTTAGCTTCTAGCCCAAGATCGTTTAAAAGTTGCTCGGTAATGATAAGAGTTCATAGCCAAGGCATAACTTATGAAGCGGGGCGCGAAGATTGGCGAGTCCGAAAAGGCCCTAACAAGGCATGAGGTTTCCATTTTATTGCTAAAGATCCAAGGTGATGTGAAAAGCATTATTCCCAAAGTCAATATGAAGGATCAAGACTCACGACGAAAAGCAATCAACTCCCATAAAGATCATGGAGAAGTCTATCCGAAAAGACCCTAACAAGGTATGAGGATAAATAGATCCAAGTCCGAAAAGGAGGCGGATCGTTGGATCTCAAAATCCCAAATAGAGATTGAAGAAATAATCATGAAGTCGTGGTCAACAAAGTTGGAGTACCCCTCAAAAGTCTCCAAGTGAAGAAACTCTATTAACGATGAGAAGACCATTATCTCAAGCACGTCTCTCAAGATATGAAGTATGAAGTACATGCCAAATATCGGCCCGAGAAAGGTCTCAAATCGTGAACCGAGTTATGCCAAGATATGAACTTTTTGATATCCCGAGAAGCAGTTTTAAGAGATTTTGTCCTTTAGCTAACTACTGATCAAATCGTCCTACTTTGCTTTCAGCCTAAATAAACTATCGAAATAAGTCCAAAAATGCATCTTCATGATCATTCTAAGACAAAAATAAAATATAAGAGATACACCTAGGAATAAGGGAGTTTAAGCATATAATTAAGCCATGTGTGTAAGTGTTTGATTTACTAACTTATAATAACAATGATCTCGTTTTTAAGCTTAGTTTGGGGAACGTGAAACTTGAGGGTGATAAATCTTCGCAGCACCAAAGCCCTAATGTAAGTCATTGATCTCTTTGCAAGTTATTTCTATTCTTTTGTTTCCTTTAAAGTTTAATTTCTTTTAGTACTTTAATTTCTGCTTAGTAGTATTTTAATAAGGCCAAGGTTGATTGATTATGAGAAAAGTGTAAAATTGCTTTAACGCTAAGCATTGCATGAGGGCATGGCAATGGTTAAGTGTAGGGGATTTGATAGGTGTGTAAACACCCATCCTTTTACCACTTAATTCTGGCTAAAACGAGACCAAAACACGTATTTAATATCATTTGTTTGGAATTATGCATGGTTTTTGTGTTTATTGTGTTTTCAGAGCCAACCGGATGAATATTGGAGAAAACATGGGATTGCACGGGTTTTACCGAAGAAAAAGACTCAAGACAAAGTCTATTGTCCAAGAGATGCAAAAGATTTGAAATCACTGGGCCTATTCGAAGATTTATCGAAGAAAAGGACCAAAGATGGAAGATTTACATAAGTCGAAGAAACTCAAGTCTATTAAACGAAGAAATTAAAAGACGATTTGAATTTAATCGACGACAAATCCCGAATCAGAATTGAAAACGTCAACTTTTCTGAAAAGACGAGAAGACAAGAAGAACGGGAGAAAACCCACTCACCAACCGAAGGGGACACCTATATAAAGGGATCCCCTCACACTTTCCATCCAGTTTTTAGTTTTTTCATCTCCTTCGTTTTCTCCCTTCTTGTTCGTAGCATCACCAACACCACTAGGGTGTTTGGTGATTTTAATCTTTGTTCTTCAAATCTTATAATTTTAATCTTTGTTTTGTGATTCTTAAAACATTAATCATCAATACAAGTTCTTGTTTAATCTTTCCATTTCATCTTGTTCATCATCATCTTTTGTTTCAAGTTTTCAAGTTCTTATTTGATTGATTTGATCTTTAAAAGTTGTTGGGATTTATGTTTTTATTGATGGGATTTGTAGTTTATGGTTAGTATATCATTTGTGTTTAGCTTTATTTAAGATTCGGTTAAAAACTTGGTGATTTTTGGCTTAAAATCGTTTTCCTTGTTCTTCGGGTAAGTTACTGTTCTTGAAGTTCCCCAGGTTCCGAATGAACCAAATCTTCCGGATGAACATTAAGTTCCGGATGAATAGCTAAATTTCCGAATGAGTTTATGTTAAGAAAAGTTCCGAGTCAGTCTAGAAGTTCCGAATAAATTTTCCTTTCAAAAGTTCCGAATGAACTTAAACTTCCGAATGAACCAAAAGTTCCGGATGAGCACAATCTTCCGAATGAACTGAAAGTTCCGGATGAACACCAACTTCCAAATGAGTTTCGAAAGTTCCGAATAAATTTCTTTTCCAAAACTTCCGAACCAACGTCCGAAGAAAGTTCCGAACTAAGTTCCGAGTGAAGGTTCCGAAGAAAGTTCCGGATCAATCTTCCGAGTGAAGTTCCGGATAAAGTTCCGGGTGAACTTCCGAATGAACTTCCGAGTAAAGTTCCGAGTGAAGGATTTTTAGAAGGTTCCGAATCAATTCTCCTTGAAAGTTCCGAATAAATTTCTTTTTCAATACTTCTGAACCAACTTCCGCATGAAAGTTCCGAATCAAGGTGAACTTCCGAATCATTTTCTTTTGAAGTATTTCTAAGGTTTACTTTCTGTTTGTTTATTTCATAATTATATTTTAACTGTAATTTTAATTTTAATTTTAATTTTAATTTTACTTTTAATTTTAATTCAAGTTTTATTAATTGTCATTGCTTTTAAATTTAAGTTTACATTTTAGAGCATTTAACATTTAGTAGATTAGAAAACCAATCCCCTTTTTTAGTAACCAAGAACAATCATTCCACTTAGAACTAAGATTAATTCGAGAGGATATCGAGAGACATTAATTGAACCCATACAAAAACAATGTATCAGTAATGTACACATGCATCATATTACACAATATGATAATTCAACACAACGGGCTGCGATGTCACCCATATTTTATCTGAAGAACAACGTGGTGATCACATTTCGGTAAATAAACATGAAGAATCGTTGACATTTACTCAACAGATAATCGACCAACAAACTCATCTACACCTAAAAGCCGATCTAGTAGAATACATTTGGGCTAACAGCAACTAATTGTGACATTTTTTATTTAATGTAATGTTCTTTATTTAATGTAATGCTTTTTATTTAATTTAATATTTTTTATTTAAGGTAATTTTTTTATTTAGTGTAAAGTTGTTTACTTAGTGTAATGTTTTTAATTATTCATTAACAAATTTTAAACTAGGTCGCCTTGTTGAGGTAATTAGGTCGCCTGTATATCGTTGTATAGAGAAAACTGATGTGACAGAAAAATAGAAATCGCATAAAGTCATTGTTGTGAATAGCCTAACAAATTTATTTAACAATAAAAAACTTATAAACTGTTATAAAATATATATGTGGATAATTCACCATTATTTACTTAATTCTTATAGCTTGTAATTAGCCGTATAAATAGTGGCATATGTAACCATTGATAATAATCTCTTAATAAGAATTTTCTTCATTTCTCTCATATTTGTGTTCTTGTTTTTGACCTTATAATACGTTATCAGCACGTTCTTTTGGTGAACTTTTGATTTCAAATTCGGGATGTACGTGTTTCGCTACCGTTGTTTGTTTGTTTGTTCGATAGGTAGGTGTTACAAGAGGTTTTTTTTCACAAATCTATCGTATTGCATCGGTATGTCTTCAACCCTAATTCTCCATTGATACACATGTATTCAATAACTTAATGAAGTACTAGTATTTATATGTTTTAATACTTATGCTTCGATCTGCTTCATATCATACACGTGTAGATTTGTTTTGAAACTGTAGCACATATAGTTCTCTTTGAATAAATTGTGGCACAGATTACTCAAAAGAAAGATATGTCGTTCTTAATTGTATTTTTCATTCACTATCTCATCTAAATATTGAAATATTGCTTAACTTTTTGTGATATATGATTTATACATGTATAATTCTAATTGTTTAGAACAACCTTGTGTTGTGTCTAGTTTGGCTTCGCTAAGTGATTGATAGCAGTCACATTGGTCGAGAGGTTATAAGTTTGAATATATCATGTTGTAAACTATGAGTTTGAAGGTACGTACTTGAACAATAAACAATAAGATATACATTACGTATGCGTTATGTACGAAATCGAGAACGAAGTATTGCATTGAATCAAAACTCGAACAAAGTTTTACAACTTATAAAAAGTTTATAGCAACATAAAAGATGAAAAAGTTTTGAGCTTGTATGAATATTCGGTTCTACTGAAGTCCATGTTATATGCTTCTACATGTAACATATATATCAATATAACCGGATATATAATACTATTATCAACTTGGTGAATGGTTTACACCATCGAATATAAACGAGGGACAAAGAATACCAATCAACTTTTTAAAAATATTAATAAAACTTTGGGAATAATTTTAAATCAAGAGAACAAAATTTTCGAAACTAAAAATGTCTTCTAATGTTTTTTTAGCAACGTGTCTTCGGCATTTTTTTTGTCTATCTGATTTTCATGCCACTGATGTGGTGTAGAGACAAGAAGGTCTCTTTCGTGTTTTTCGATCTGCGTCACGACATCGATCCACTCTTCGCCGGTTGCTCGCCGTATTTCGGCAAAGAGAGAGAAAAATGTTCGTAATTATATGTTTTTAAAGTTTTTGAGTTATTTTTATGGGGTCAACGTGAAAAAAAAATTAATGCTAACAGTAAGAAAATATTTTTGTGACAAGCTGATGTAATAACATAAAGCCAAATTGGAAAAAAAAAATTTCTCTATTATACCTTATGCTCTCTTATACACATATGATGTAATAACATAAAGCCAAAATGAAAAAAAGTTTTTCTCCATTATACCTTATGCTCTCTTATACACATATAAATATAACATGATTTCACATAGATTTATAAAAAAATCCTATTTACCAACCAGTATTGTCCAGACATGCTTTAGTACGCCGAGATATAAATATTTACATTGTTAACTAATTACTATATTATTAATATTAGATAAACTGTGACTTATATGTTCACATTATCGAGTTGAGATTATTATATATCATGTTTTTAGCATATACCACATCAACCAATTACATTCATTCGAACCAACCTTTCATCTTTTTCTTAAAAATTGAATATCTCACAAACCGTTAATCGTTACGTAAAACGAAACATACGATCGTGACGAGAATTAAATCATCTTCCTATCGAGGGGCACATGTATATACTTTCGACAAACTTTTTTTTCCTGAAAAATCATATATGATTCGTCGAAAGTATACAAAGTTGCCTTTCTTTAGACAGATAATTTAATTATCGTCACGATGATATATTTTGTTTTGCGTAACGATTAACGGTTTGTGAGATATTCAATTTTTAAAAAATAAATATTTTTTATATTATATAAAAAAATAAAGAATTGCGATTGATTGATTAATTCTATGCTAAAAAGATGGTATACGTTGAACTTTTCTCTCACATTATCCGTCACTCGTTAAAAAGTTTATAACTTGTATGAATATATCCAAATTGTCATTAGTAGCTTTATATATATATATATATATATATATATATATATATATATATATATATATATATATATATATATATATATATATATATATATATATATATATATATATATATATATATATATATATATATATATATATATATATATATATATATATATATATATAATGGAGTGCTATATGCAGAACCACTTTTTTGGTACAGAACTTACATAACTAAGTTTTTACTCCTAATAATGCATGATGTACATGACATTAATACAATATGATTCTTTTGAAAATATAAACAGTTTATTTCATAAAAATAAAATAAAAAGGACAAATCAGGTATTTTACCTTTCCTTAAAAGTAGCACCCCGTCACATCAGTTACATATTAAATTTACTCATCACATCCTCCATATCTAAAACACCCGTTTCCTTAGTAAACCTAAAAAACTCCATCTTAGAAACCAACCAGCCACCTATTACGATTTAATTATTACGTGTGTATGGGGAGGTGAATCAAACACATAAAATGAAGATCTTGTTTATGGGCATTAAAGGATATATGTGAGATCTTGTTTCCGAACACATATTTGTTATGAATGAATTTGTGAGTATTAGAGACATGTTTTGTGTACTAGGTTTAGGTTTTGGCTTCGATTATAAGTTTACTAGGTTTAGGTTTTGGCTTCGATTATAAGTTTACTAATGTTTTTTTATCTCTTTACCGCTAATCAATAATGACTGGTTTTTATGATTCTGTATTTTTACAGGTTTTAAAGCAATAATGACTTGCTTCTCAATAAAACATCAAAAATTTTTGATGTCGTCACTATTGTCGATCTTATTCAGGTTAGACATACACGAATTGTGATTTATTGGATCGTCCAAATTCTAATCTTAATACGATTACGAACCTCGGTTTGTTGTATGTGGCATTCTAAAGTTTATAAGCTATAATTGTAGTAAGCAGTTTCATAAATGAATGTTTAAGTGTAGTATTGGTTTTAAATAAGCAACCACATTGTGCCTATTGTAGAATTTCTCCACATTAAAGAATATAAAATGTTAAAATGTCGTTTTCACATCTTTTAGACTCGACGGATATAGTTGTTACTCAGGCGTTGTTTATGGGTCATTTTTTGATGTTGACTTGAACAATTTACTTTTATTGAAAGAAATGTAATAAAAGTGAAGTTAAGCTAGTGTTGTAGGCTTGTAGCAAAGAAATAAAGTAATGAACAACTATTTTATAAAAACTAAAGCAATTGTGGATTGAGGGTATACAACAAGACCAATAGAGGTGTGGTTTGTTTTATTTATTTATTTGTTTTCTAGCACCTATCATTTATAAAGAAGTATTGACTTATTAGACTAGAATTTTTGATGATAGAAATAGAAGGCAAAATTCTCGTAAAAATTAACTTTTGGAATTTGTTTAAACAATAATAGTGGTAGATGGACTCAACCATTACACTTGTTTAACTTTTTACGCATCATCATTCTTGGTTACCTTTGGTATTATTTTATTCAACTTCTTTGGCATAATTTGGTATAATTAATTTTTGTTGGTTTTGTATATTTATTTAGGGGAATCGCTCGATCATATGAATGACAGTGTTATGAAGCTGAACAATCAATGCACTTATTCATACGGCGTGCCCAAATATTCTCGAAGCCGTACATACATGTTCTCGAAGCCATGCATACATGTTTTTGAAGTCGTACATGCATGTTTTTGAAGCCATACATACATGTTTTCGAAATCGTACATAGATGTTCTTGAAACCGTACATGCATGTTCTCGAAGCCGTATATACATGTTCTCGAGTTATACATACATGTTCTCGAATCATACATACATGTTACTGAAGCTGTACATACATGTTTTCGAAACCGCACATATATGTTCTCGAAGCATGCACACATCTTTATGAATCTCTTCTACATCTACATGTAACAATATATGTTTGTATGTGAATTGGTATTAAAGTTTGTGTATCATATGTTTTTTTTTCTTTTTTTATGAGTTTAGAGTTCTCATGTATATGTTTTAAAATTTATGAAGATGGTGTATTCTACAAAAATATTTGCAACTCTAATTTAAGAAGAAAACAAGTTCGGGCTAAAAGAATCGTATGAAAGAAACGTACTACGATATTTAAAAATAACGTATGCTCCTTTGAAAAAAAAAGTGTTTGAAAAAAATAAAAAAATTAATGGTTTTAAAACTTATTTTTTAATTAAAAGATAAAAAAATTCAAAATTTATGAAAAGCCAAAATACCTTATTTACCCTTCATTTAATTTCTTTTTCTAAAATAAGTAGTACATATTTTCAGAATTGCCATCTTGCATTATTATGGTGTACATTATGCATTACTATTAGTAAATAGATGGTTCTGTAAGTTCTGTACCAAAAAAAGGGTTCTGCATATAGCGTTCCCCTATATATATATATATATATATATATATATATATATATATATATATATATATATATATATATATATATATATATATATATATATATATATATATATATATATATATATATATATATATATATATATATATATATATATATATATATATATATATATATATATATATATATATATACTAGTGTCGTAACCCGCCCAACAGGCGGGGTCGTTTCGTAGATCTTTTTTTTCAAGTACGTTTGCGTATTAGTTTTATTTGTTTGAAGTGTGCCTCGTTTTTTGCTAAAAGAAAGTTTAAACGGACTTATTACTTTATATTTTTAGGGATTGACCCACCCAACGGACTCGGTTCGTAAATCTTTTTAAAAGTACGTTCGTATATGAGTCATATCTGTTTATTGGGACTCGTTAACCAGGTTTGTGGTGTTTTAAGTCTTAGCCACCCTTGATCCCTATATTATTTTTTTCTATAAAATATGTATTCATACACAGATTAAACAAAAACAGTTCCCGCACCTGATGAAATGTTTTCCCATAAAGAAAACACCTTGTTGTCCAGAACTTGCTATCAAAATAGTTGTTGTCCAGAACTTATTGTCAATAAACATTTTCTGTCAAAAAAATGCTTGCTGACCGGAAGTTGCTGTCAAAATAGTTGTCGAGAACTTGTTGTGAAAAAACATTTTATGTCAAAAAAGGCTTGCTGCCGGAACTTACTTCCAAATTAGTTGTTGTCCAGAACTTCTTGTCAAAAAACATTTGCTGTCAAAAAAACGCTTGCTATCCAGAACTTGCTGTCAATATAGTTGTTGTTCGGAACTTGCTTTCAAAATAGACTATTATAATAAATACAAAATAAGATTAATTTTGCAGCGTTCACCTTTTGTAAAGGTCACAAGAGAAGATCATGTAAGCAACTGATATCTAAATCACATGTCGACTTCCAACACCGGGATGTCTACTTGTTTGATAACAATGTGACGAAGTATAGGGTTCAATCCTGCTTCAGCGTTCGTCTTTTCTCAGAAATCACTGGTTTGAAATAGGTAACTTGGGACCAGAATGGAGGTTGGAACATGCCGATTTGTATAATGGGTCAAACGGGTAGCCTTTGGGTATACCACGAGCAACCTTTATATTTAATTAAACCATAAACTTTATCATTGGTTCACAAGAATGGTTGCACCTTAGCGTACTTCAGCTACTTGATTCTAGTTTCCGAAGGTCATCCTAGCATGACATAATATAACAAACCACCGACTCCTTATTTTCGTGTTTCTGAAACTTCATCCACAACTTCAGGCATTACTTTCTATACACCTGCAAAGTTAAAAGTATACAAATTATCAATAGGTTTAAAACAATGTCTAATAAACTTGATACTTTTAAATATTGCAAAATATAGAATAGCTTACCTCTCTCAAGTTGGCTGAGAGGTGCAATCCGCAACACGAATCTTTTCATCACTATATATTGCCTACATATATCTCAAAAATGCAGCAACAACAACACCACCACAGCAGCAATTGGTGAAGAAGGATGGGAGAATGTGAACTTCCTCTGATGACAGTGCAATGATGAAGCAGGTTGTGGCTACCCATTCACCTGACGGTCGAGATCTGGAATTAGAGCCATTTATACATTTTAGAATTAAAAAAATAGTGGTGTACATGTTGCATTCAAAAGGATACAAGAAGTTAACTAATCCTTGAGTTTATCGTTGCAATTTTCATAGGACGCAAGGAGTAAACATTTATATATATGGAATAGGGAATAACAGAGATCAACATAGCATCTAATTTTCTTCAGAAAAAGGAGATATTTAGATGTATATTGTCACTCATGACTATTACATTTGCTTAATTAGTCAGAACCCTTAAAGAAATGCCACTAATAAGTGATGTGGTCGAGATGTTAGAGCATGTGACTCTTTTTTTATTAGAGGAACTGGCGATTGCAACCCATCCACCTATAAATTTGGTCATTTTTGTTTGTGCTTTTATTGAAACAGGTGAACGTATAAAAATGAAACTAAAAGGGTAACGGATTAGTTGGTCATGTGACACAGTCTACATCTAAACGTATACAACTCCGTACATCATTTCAATAAACCAATCAGATATAAAAAAGATATCAAGACAAGTCAGAGAATGCACAGGTAGTTATACGGCGGTAAAATACTAACCAGGTTGCAAAATATATATGAGCATCTTTGTTGATGATATCCTTAAAACATACAAAGCCATAGGTATTAGTTGCTATGTGACCTGGTGTGCTGAACAGCCTCACACCCCTTTCCTTCTTTTGATCAACCTGAGCAGGATGAAAAAATGCAGAAGATGTTAGCTTCATTACCAGTAACTTGTTTGGTTTAGAAAAGTCAAATTGTGATTGTTGTTGACTTTTTCAATATAAAGAAGCATAAACTAAGCAAGTATCTTCATGTTCATAACAAAGGGTTTACATTAAAATTATAAATCATAATCTTAAAGGGGGAGGGTGTAAAACTAAGTTCACAACTCGGTCTAATAAATTAAAAGCTGTTTGGGTATTTGGATGTGCATTTAGTGTTTAGAAGAAGGGAAAAAAGTGACAATGATAGATTTCTAATTATATCCGGTCAAAACTTATTGTTCATTATAACTTAAAACACCAGAATCACATTTAAGCACCATCTTCTACAGGTCATTATAGTATATAAACTTTAACCATGAGGTTCATTACAACTAATTCTGTGATTCCGTTTAGCATATATCAGATAATAATTTTCAGGATGCACGTCCTAGCACATCGGGATGTTCTATTCCTACAGATATAATTTGTTATCACTAAATAAAATACTCAGCTGACAACTTGCTCCAACTATTCAGCCGTGTGACAATAAGATACTCAAATGTTAACAAAAGGATACGTGACTGGTAACACATAATATAGCTATTACATAAAAGCAAAGCTATGCCAACTAAGCTTCAAGAGCTAATCTGCAAGAAAGATGCAAAGGTTGTTTCAAGAGTCGCATCAACAAAGGTGGAGAATCGTGTATAAGTTAATATTTTGAACTCACTATCAGTAATCCCGTGGAGCTGAGGCCAGTAAAAACAACTTCTTGAATCTGGTGGCAAAGCTGACCCAACAGAGCCCGAGTTGCGATTTTCAGGTGTCCTGGATATGAGAAAGAACGTGAAAAACATGAGCAACATAGCTACTGTTGAAGGAAAAAGATAATTGGACCCATGGATATTGAATTTATCGAGTGATTGCAAGAAACTGATTTAAGGTATGTATCTGATTTGTATCAGACCTTACCCTTCTAATGGTTATATTTCTTTTAAGCCATGTTATTGTTATTTATATCAGACCTTTTAAGGCACACCTGATCTTTTAACTTGGCAAAGCCTTTTATAAGATATTTTGTAGAATAAATGAGATTAAAAAAAGTGAAAAGAAGTACTATATGTATGAAAGTCTACTTTAGATCACAGTCCATGACTTTGCCAAGACCAGCAACTATCGTTCCCTTCATGAGGATACCTGTACCTAAGAAACCGAAAGCCCATGAACAAAAGTGTTAATTTCAGTTTTATTGTTTCAGTTAATAAAACTTCAAATAAACATATAATATTTGCATCAATTTATGAACTTACCATGCTTTTGCTAACTAACCTATTCCTTTTGTTAATTTCAGTTTTATTGTTTCATAGTAACCACGAAACCTTTAGAAGGGGCCAGGACCCCTTCCTGCCCTATATAAGCTCCGCTAGTGTCCTCACGAGTGACTGTATCGAGCTTCCTTTCGACCATAGAAGTTGAAAAAAGGCCTTTCATATGGAGTAGATCAAGTATCTAGATTCGTTCACTCCCTCTTTCTGCTTCTCGAGCCAAATTTTCTTTATTGCTACAGCTTGTCTTGTCTGTCCGTGAAACCGATTGTTTATTTAAGTATGATTTTGATAACCAAGCTCATTTTTACACTTGCAACATTTGCTGCATAGCAAAATTTCAAAGAAGCAAAATTATTAGACTTTTTACATAACATAATCAAGTTATATTCATTAATAAAAAAGATAACTGACTTATGGTAATTGAAATATTGAATTACACAACATCATATTATTATCGAGCAAAACATTAATCCAAACACCCTTTAAAACAACCCAATTTACCAACTTTGACGAGGAATATTAAGTTATAGGTTGTTGTTAAATAAGATTTTTTAGTCTTTATAAATATTATCTTTGTAATTTATAATTAGTGGGGCACATAATTGATCCTACTGAAGTTGAGAGTATTTAGCGCACATGAATTGCATAAATTATTAACTGGGTGGGTAGCAATTTGGAGATGTATAAAAGGGATTGTCTTCGGGAACCAGGTATCGTATTATGTGAAGTTCCACTATAATCCTACTTATGGAGTAAAGAGTTCATTAGAGGACAAAGCTATCAAAATTGGTGGAGCAAATCACAGGCATGCTACACAAGTACACCTTTATGATTCTATTGCAGCTAGGAACTATCCTGAGTGGAAGTTTTTTTATCCTGGCTATCGATCTTGATCACGAGGATAGGTTTGACGTCGACGCACTTGATGTTACCAAGACATGGCCTGAAAACATCTTGTCGCTGCACTTGATGTTATCATTTTTTCGGTTCTTCATGGGCATCTTGTACAACTTTTTTTTATCATATAGGCTTGCTTAATGTTAATTAGAAGGGTGTTTGGGAATGGTTAGTGCTTTTGTTTAACAACATATAGGCACTTTTGATGTTATGAATTAAAACTTAATACCTAGAGTCCAAAAAGTTTTTTTCAAGCTGTTTATTTGCTTCTTTTTGCTTAAAGCATAAGCTGTTCAAATGTACAATCTCAAACACCCTAGAATTTCTGATATTAGATAGTCATATCATTATAGTGGGTGAAATACTAAATATTTTGGATAAGAAGGATGGTAAATAATAACCTAAAAATCTTTTTAGTACGGGGTTCACTGAGGCAACTTATGTATGCAGCTGAGTGACAATAGGTAGTCTGAACATGTGTTAAGAAATAATCACGTTCAGTTACATGTGCTACTTCTTGCTTCTGTTGCGTTCGTGTTGTCTGATATTGTACTTGGTTGAAGAAACCAATAAGTCAAAGGAAGTTCAGCCAGATTATAGGAGAACCGCTCTTATTGGTCAGGATTGTATATTGGGTTTTGATTCTACTGGTTGACCTCAAAGAAGAAGAGATAGGTGAATTATTTGTTTACAATAATTTCACAATTGAGCTTATATTTAGTCGCTTACTTTCATGTGTGTTGGACAGAGACACGAGGCAGGAACAAGAAAGATGGTTGGAGCAAAGCAGAAAAGGAGTAGATATTTATTTGATCATTTTTAGTAGTATACGCTAAACCAGAACTTTGTGTACCATAGTTTTTGGGCATCAGATAATGTAGCCAAAGTAATAAAAGATCATTTCTTTTAATACAAAAGCAGTTTTCTAATAGAAAATAATGAATTCTATGAAGTTAGTTATATGATAAACATATACCTGTTGCTCGAAAACAGCTTTTAATCTTGGCAGTCGCTTTGAGAAACACCTTGGTAACAAAATTACAGCAACCTACAAATAAAATTGTTTGCTTAATAGAACTTTCATGGTGAATTTACAAAGTAATAATACTTCATGATTATGTGGCTTATTACTCACCACATACGGATCATTCTACTTAAATATATATTATTGCTATAATATTAAAAACTTGTTATCATACTTAACACGCTAAATATCATTTGCCATTCTCATCAAAACAAACATCATTTGCCATCAAAACAAACATCATTTGCCATCATTTTCGATCCTATTCCATGGCAGCCTCAATAGCAGGAGGAGGTTCAACACCACATGTTGTTGGTCTGTTCATAAAAAAATTAGAAGTTTTAGTGTGTTCCTGAGTGAAGTCCCTGATCTTAGCATGATACCGGGAAAAACAACACTACAAAAAACAAAGAACATTACGGTGGATGCTGATTCACAGATTTAGGGTTTTACAAAAAAGAATGATACGCGTGATTAATAAAGAGTCTGGATATTGATGAATATAAAAAAGGATACGTGATTAACAAAAAGTATAGATTGGGATAAATATATATACTAAGAAGTATATCTTCATATTTTCAAAAAAAATAAAAAGATACTACGTATCATGGTTATTAAACAATTATCATTAATTTTTTTAAAAAATAATTTAAAACTTACCATACTCAATTAAAAACAGGATAATAAATATAGGAGTTTACCATCATTAAACAAAAACAATCCAATAGCTAAATTGGAAAACAACAAAACAAATAACCAATAGGTCATGAGTTCAAATCATGCATCCCCCTGTTTAGCAAAACACTTTTTAATAGTTTTCGGAAAATCAAAAAATTAAATCAAAACCGAAATTAATGAATTGGACCGGTCCAAACCTACAAAACACGATTTTCAAAAATTAAATTTCAAAACTGCGTTTCCAAAACGCGATTTTCAGAGAACTGCGATTTCAGACGGAAAATTCGTGGAATTTGGAGATTTTCTAGGGAATACTCAGATACTATTGGCTAAAAGATGTGACTGGGATATGACATGGATTAAAACTGTGGTTTCAAATCATAATTATACCTATATATAATATAGATATATATATATATATATAATATATATATATATATATATATATATATATATATATATATATATATATATATATATATATATATATATATATATATATATATATATGTGTGTAAGGTTATTTTCAGAACCAAATAAATATACAGAACTGCGAGAACCACCTTTATACTATTAACAATGCATATGTATTTTCGTTATTATACTTAAATTAACATTTAATGACTGTTTTATTGGTTATAGATCCTAATATGATGAGCGATATGAAAAGTGCACACGTGTTTTCATATTATCAAAGGAAAAGATAGTTATAATACATACAAAACAAATACATGTGCATGGTCCTAGGATACATGTTCCTAATGACCTACGACAATAAAAATTCATGTATTTCTACCTAATGAACTAACCCGATGAATATACACGTGCATTTTAAGAGTAAATAGATGGTTCTCGCAGTTCTGTACATTTATTTGGTTCTGAAAATAACCTCACCCATATATATATATATATTAATACATTAATGCAAATTCTAACATAAGTGGATACACGATATTACTATCAATTACAATATATGAACAAACTAACTTTTCTTTCTTCAATCTATGTGGGACAAAACCCCGATAGACCCAATCTTTTTAAAAATGTTAACAAAAATTGGGAACAATTTTAATTCAACAGAAAAAAAAATTCGAAACTAAATATGTCTTATATGTACACTTAATGAACCATGTTGGAGACTTGAAATTTTATATGTCAGTGATGATTTAATTTGGAGTTTTTCATGTGAAAGTGATGAGAATGCATTGTAAACCTTGAGATTCATCGATTTTTACTAAGATAACATCATGTGATTTTTAAGTGATTTAAAGTAAATGGCTTCGTTAGTGTTATAGTGACTTCATTTCAGAAAACAAATTGTGCACGACGACGCGAGAACATGAAAACACTCTCACGGTACGGTGTCTCGCGCCATCGTGCCGTGTTTTCCTCCACCATTTAGGCTGACAACTACGGCCCGAGAAACGAAAACACCACACTCACTGTGGTGTGTGGTGTTTTGATTAAAAATAGGGGTGGAAACGAGTCCAGTCGAGCCCGAGATTGCTAGAGCTCGAGCTCGACTCTTTTAAGTTTTACCAAGCTCCAGCTCGAGCTCGAGCTCGAGCTCGGCTAGTTTCGAGCGTTATTATTTAAGCTCGAGCTCGCTCGTGGTAAGTTAGACAGGCTCGGGTTCGGCTCGAGCTCGACTCATTTATACGTTTTGGAAGTGTAACATTCAAGCTTGGCTCGTTAAATATCTAGTTAGGCTGGTTAATAAGCTTTTTATCTAGCTCGCTAATAAGCTCAAATGTAAAGCATTAAGCTCGCAAGCCCAAACGAGCTTTATACGCAAAGCTCGAGCTCGTTTAATAAACAAGGTGCTACTTAGGCTCAAGCTTGAGCTCAAACTCGTTTAGGCTCGGCTCGTTTGTGATAGAATGTAAGAATAGAGAATGTTTTGTTTGTTTTATTAATGATCATAAGATCCAATATATAGAGTACAATGTGATAAGTATTGAGCTAAGAGCATTCATCTACAGCTCATCCTTTAGATACATAATAAGAAAGCTAATCAATCAAACATAATCATAAATACATTAGGAAACATACACCTAATGATGTGATATTAATCACATTAATACTCCCCCGCAGTTTGAACGGGTTGACGTACAAACTGGAACATATGTTGAAAGCCTCTTCTTTGATCATTTTCTTTGTTTCTAAGACGTAAGAATAATTGCTTTTAACGGCATAGTTGCTGCTCCTTGCGGCTTCCTCCTTTGCGTGGCGTTCTTTTACGCCATGGCCTGCTTTGCCTTTAGGTAGGAGTCACATTTTTTGACCAACTAATTTCGAAAAATGACAATGATTTTCGGTAGTAAAACAAGAATAATGATGATGAGACAATGATTTCGGGATTTATTTGGGAAAAAGGCTACTTATGAAAAGTAATAAAGCGAAGAAAATTAAGCGGGATCCCTCCGAATCATCGGCAAGAAACCGTTGACCGGAGGATAACTCTTTTATGGTGGATTGTGTACCTAGAGCTCTAGTAACTCTCTGATACCATGTTATAATATAATAATAGAGAATGTTTTGTGTGTTTTATTAATGATCATGAGATCCAATATATAGAGTACAACGTGATAAGGTTTGAGCTAAGAGCATTCATCTACATCTCATCCTTTAGATACATAATAAGAAAGCTAATCAATCAAACATAATTATAAATACATTAGGAAACATACACCTAATGATGTGATATAAATCACATTAATAGTTTGAGCTATTTACTAATCTGATATCAAGCTTTTCACGAACGACTTGGTTCGTTTTTACCCTAGGTGTGAACACTAGTCATGGTGAGCAATCACAGAAACCAAACCCCAAAAAAAGAACTTAATCAAAGTCAACAAAGTTCCCAGGCTTCCAAACCACTCAAGGGTGGCAGGTCAAGGGCAAGACAGAGATTAATGGTCCAAATAAACAGAATACCCAAATAACAAACAAGCCAGCAAAAGAGAGAGTAATAAATACAAAAATCACAAAAAACCCAAAACACGTATATGAGAATGAATAATTAAATAATCAACCACCAACAAAAAAGGAGAGAGAGAAGGGGTGTTACAGTGCATACACAAAAGCACAATCGAACTGCTTCCTCTAGATTCACTTAGTCTAGAAGAAACAGAACCTCCCTACTAAACCCTAATTTAAAAATTAGGGAAAAGTAGAATCAGCAACAGATCTAAGCAATATATCAAAGGAGACCCTTCCCTGCAACAAAAATAAGATTAGGACATAAAGAATATCGAAACCCCCAAAAAAGTTTTGAAACCCTAAAATTAAAAAATTAATTTTAAGATCGATTAAGAAGAAACAAGTGTAAAACCTTTCAAATCTAGCTATCTCAATAGCAAATCTATCCAAAAAACATATCAATTTTAAAACCCCCCAAAAAAATTTGAAACCCTAAATTTTTTTTTAACGATTTTAGAGCAACCTGGCTCTGATACCATGTAGAAAAACTTAATAAGATAGAATCAAACAAGATAGAACCTCAGAATCAAAACCTTTAATTTGATAAACAAGTTTAAAGATCAAAACCAAAACAAAGATCACCACAACTAATCTGGTATGATCCTATTATCTAAAGTGATAATAATTTTTACAAAGATAAAAACAATAAATGATCTGGGTTACATGATTGAAAAGAGACAGAAACACACAAAAAAACACATAGATGAAAACCCAGATACTGGTCAACGAAGGGGAGCGTCTAATATGTATACAAACCACAAAGATTCGTTGAAGGGATTTTGTGGGCTTGCATATAACTTGGGCTAAAACTAGACATGGGCTTCAATCTTTCCAAATGTGACAAGAATGGTCCTCCACCTCATAAGTTGCTATCACTGAACATCCAAAGCTTAACTGAAACAATGAAACATAACACAATAAGTCCTTAAGGAGTTAACATGGTATTTGATTAGGTCCATAATTTTAACATTTACACTTAACCTTTTAATTTTCCATTTCGATAAACGAGAAGAGATCTTATGAAGCACCTCACCCAAGACTTCTTGAACTAGACATCCCAACCTTGACACCAAGGTATTTAAAAACAGTAGAGAAAGAAGAAACTCTAATGATATTAGCAGCCGCGTTAACTTCCTCATGAAAGACATCAATATCCATAAGCCTACTCTTATGTATATTAATTTGGAGACCCGATGCCAAGAAAAATAAATTCAAACATATGAAAAATAGTGATGATAATAATCGTCCTATCCAACTTACCTGTAAAAACTGCGTCATCAATATAGACTTTCTTATTCATTACTTTCAATGTCTAAATCATATTAGACTATCTTATGTTCGAATTAAATCCAATGTTTTGAAACCCGGGTTTTGAATCGACCCGGTCAAGCGACCGGGTCACCGGTTCAACCGGTCGGACCGCCGGGTCGACCCGTTTTTTTATAAAAAGGTTATATATATATTTTCGATATTACGAAAAATATTTATATAAAAATCACGAATATTTCAAAAATTTGACCTAAAACCTATTTACTCACAAATATAACATGTAAAACCAAAGTTACATTGCAAATACATTAATTAAATCGCAAAAAAACACAAAAAAATAAAAAAATAAAACAAAAAAAAATCAAAACCCGACCGAGTCTCACGAACCAGATCGACATGGGTCGCTTCAAACCCGGCGGTTCATACCGGGTTTCTAATATATAAGACCCCGGTTTATTTGACCCGTTTTTCGGCCAGAACCGGCCGAGTCGACCCGGATTTCAAAAGATTGATTAAATCTATTCAGAAATTAAAATTAAACGCCAAAATAACTCCAATGTGCATGATGTTAATTTAAGTTATTTTAGTTAATAGTTTTAAACTAAATTACTAAATAAGTTTATAAAAAATAGGTAAAAGTTTGCATCTTATAACAATTTATAACGAGATGGGCACACCCGCGCTTCGCTGCGGGGGCCTTAGTTTTTTTGTTCGGTGGTTCGTTTTAGCGTTGTGTGGACGTGAGAAGTTGTTTGCATAGATATGAGCACCCGGAGTCTTAACGTTTTTACAAAAGAATAAATAGTTATTACGGGGATGTAGTTTTCTGATGTATACAAACATATATATCTGGAACCTATAAGTTATACAAAAGGCAGTACGGGCTTCCAGGTACGCATCTTTGTTTTCTGATGCATTGAAACTTGGCGGTTGTACAAAGAATGTTACGTTGTTGCAGGCATCTATTTTAGTGCTGAATGCATGTGCATGTTTGTTGACCCTTTTTGTTGATGCTCGTTATGATCAGTTTTGAGGTTCTAGTACCTGTTTTATAAACAATTCAAAGAGTTAGTTACAGGTGTGTGGTAATTAGCAGGGATAGGTTTCTGTAAATACATAAGAAGATAAAATGATAATGTATAACATTAGGGTTTGAAATAGTTATACCTGTGTTTTTGTCAGTTGTTCTGGGTTATCTTTTTTTCTTTTCTTTTGTTCCTACTTGTAAAACCACGGCATAATCGCATCCTTAATTCGAGGACGAATTATATTTTTTAGAGGGGAAGAATTGTAAAACCCGTATTTAAAATCCTCGAATATTAAATAAGAGTAGTCTCAGCTTTAACTTTAATTAAACGTAAACAGTAAATAATACGCAGTCTCAGTTTATTTAAATACTACAATAAAATAATTATTCAGAAAATAATTATTAAGTTCAGAAAATATTACGTATGTATTATTTATTATACAGAAATAATTAAACGCTAATAGTGATTACACCGCCTCAGTTTGAATTAAGATCGTGACGAAATTATTCGAAAGATAGTAGAATTATAATACCCTTAAAATAATATTGGGACTACCGTAACTTGATTTTTAAGTAATGTTTCTTTTCGTGAGTGACTCTTATCAAATGATGATAAACATTACAAGTAAGTGAGTAAAATATGAAGGCAATGAAACGTCTTATTTTTGTGGCAATGAATTACGAGATATAAGATGCACATATATATATTAGAATTAGAAAGTCATCTTAAATTAAAAAAATAAAAATTAAAAGATTATATATGAGTGTGAAAATTTCTTAGTCATTAAACGACATCCCATAATCACTCCTAATTTCACGATGGGAGTTACAGGTTATAAAAATATCTACTTGGCCTCACAGTTAAATACACAAACCCTAATTAAAAAAAAAAACCTTTTAAACTAATGGCGGCAGCAAGTCTATAAACACCATTGGATATATAATACGACGACCATATATCATGCGAGTTTTCTTTCACCTGCGACACACATCATTCAAGATCATTCGGATTAAAGACCTTCGTATGTTCGAGTTTGAGGTCTGCTCATATTAGGGCTGACTCTCATGTTTTGGAAGTCGGTTCGGGTTCATTCTCCGGTAAATATAGTTCAAATATATATACTCGTGTTCGAGTGAAGATCTAGTTTAGGGTACGTTCGTGGTTGGAATACCTAGACAGGCTGAATACGACCAGTTTGAGTATCAGTCCATGTCTTTTGGGTTCACGACAGGAGTTGCTAGAGTTTCGAGTTAGCGTTCGGAATCGTGGTCGTGTACGTGATCATGCTGGTATCGAAGTTAGGTTGTGTCTCATTGGATCTTAGTGTTTGTGATCGACTTGGCCGGTGTTCGCATTCTCGTGTTAGTGTTCTTATTGGCTTCATGTTAGCGATCTATCGAATTGGTGTTCATGATGTGACTTCTTGGTTGCACTGTCGCATGACACTCACATCTAGTGTAAGTGTTAAGGTAACACTAATCCTTACGTACTCTAATATTATATGACTGAATAGAAAACCAAGTATGATACGTTCGTTATTTATAATCCAATACTATATTATGGTTAAGAATCAGCATTTTTAAGTTGGGTCAAATTGATGTTTCACGTATCTGATGCAAGGTCTATGACTTTATTGCCAAAATTGATCATTAAACGCTATCAATGATTCTCGCTAAGCATGTAAATGAACAATGGGATCTAATTCCCTTAATGTGTTTATATGACACTAATAAGCATGCAATACATAAAATGAGTAATGACATATAGGAGAAAACATTGGCTACATGATTTAAGGTGCTAGACAAGTTGATATTAATTATTAATTAGACTATAACCACATCAGTTATGAATAGATAACATGTAACAGCTTTAAAATGAATGGTAAAGAAAGTAAGACACAAAGATATACGCATGGATTTTGGACTATTTTATTAGTACATAAATGAGTAAATTAATATCATGTACATTGTGATTAATTTTAGATCGAGTAATACTAAATTAAGTAAGGACTTCTTTTAGCTTATGAGGCGGCTAATTGTGTGTGACTTATAAGGTACATGATATACGCTAATCAGTAAATATTTAAAGACAGTCAGAATTATCAGATTATACACAAACAGTACAGTTATACAAGAACATAACAAAGCAAATTAAGAACAGTAAAGAAATCAGTCAAAACAATCAACTGTCAGATAACTCATTCGTGCCCTTTATTCATGTAGCTATTGTGAAGTCAGAATGGGAGTTTCGTCTGTTTTCCTTTCAGTAAGTTACTGGACACGAGGTACGGATTTCCGTCCTTTCAGTAAGGATTTCCTTTTTATGCATGATTAGGATTCCCCGTCTTCAGCCAAATGTTTTTCCCCAGTATATGTTTAATCTTATTAGTAATCATGTTAATAACTAAATAAGTTGCCTGAGCATTATTTACAAGCACGACCAGTTTATGTACTAGTTACGGAGTTACCGTAACCACGGCACTAGAGGCACCGGTGTCGTGACTCACATGCAGGAGAGTGATATCCTGCATCGTCCCACTCAGCTCAGCTTGGCCATTTTATCAGTATTATTAGTGGGGCGTATGGATGCATCCTAGGCTTATCAGTTTACAAGTCATCAGGGTGAATGTGGTGTGTGCTCTACATCCTTCACATTGGAGCTGATCCCTCCACCCAGCACAGTTATTTAGAGGTCATCCCTCTATAGCATGACGAGGTCACCCCTCCAGTTATTCATGCACGGTTGTTACAGCACGTGACCTATATAAGCTCTGGCAAATAAAATACAGTAAATGCATGTTTTCAGAATTAATAGTTATATTTCAGTATCAGTATATATGAACCAGGTTTCTCAGATTTTATGCAGAGTTCTACCACATGTTACATATCAGTCTTACAGCTTCAGTATTCTATCGCCTGTTTCATTCGGTATATTCTTATCATGCTTTATATCCGTTCACTGAGCGTTATGCTCAGCCGTAGTTCCTTTCATGTTCTAACGGCAGGTACACCAGGACGCTCTTAGGATTCTGAGAGCATGTGCATTTGGATGGAAGTTATCCAGACTTCTTACTTTATGCATTTCTTACATTATTCTGCTTTTGGACATTGTTTAGTCCTTTCCTTCAGTATTTTACTTTTCATGTTTTGGGCTTACGTTTGGATTACCGATGTTTGATTCCGGTATTCCTTTATGGTCAGTTAATGTTTTAGGACATTTACCTTATGCTTTGATGACACGCCATAAATACACGTAACGGTCCACTTATCCAAGTGGGGTGTTACAATTATGGTATCAGAGCTATAGGTTCGACCTGTAGGCTTTAAAACTTGACCTGTGACTAGTGGGTAGTCACAAGGAACTTCCTAGATTTTGGCGTTGTTATCTTTCATGGTTCTCATGCATGTATCAGTCAGTTTTCTTCAGTTATCAATCGGTTTTCTTAAAGTTTTTGACTAAGTAAAAGGTTGGTATAGGACTGGCCATATTTAGTCACATGTGTTTTTCTATGAATTTTATTCTAGTGAACCCACCCATAGGCGTCCATCCTTACTCAATGCTCATTCCATAAATAGCAGGTTTACCTGACCTACTATGATATCTTAAATATTTTCCAGAACAATTCGCGACCATGCCACCATAAGTGGTGAGAGAAGAACATGATGTTTTTTTAGAATCTATTGAACACGTCACAGTCTCTATAAAATTTTGACTTATACGTCTGGGCTCCATAATGCCCCAACTATAGTATGAATTTATGAATAAATTTTCTTTTTTACGACTTCGCAGACAAAATCGTCAATATATTTATTGATCACATTCTGGTCTGCTAAATTCTAGAGAAGAACACGAGAATCATCTTCTCACAGTTGTACAGAATCTTCGATAGGAGAAAATTTTATACACAACTTTCCAGATATAAATTCTAGATGAACAAGTGGCATTTCTGAGCCACCATATTTAGAAGAAAGTAATTTCAGACAATCATGCGAAGGTGAAGGCCATCACCTGATGGTCCCGACCGACGCATGTGAACGAAGTACAAACATTTCTAGAACTCAATTAACTGCTACCACAGTAATTGCTGACAGTTCTCACTAAAAATTCTTCCATAACTATTCAACCAGATTTCCACCAGAATGTCCCATAATCCCAGGCAGAATTTGGATAGAAGCAGTATCACACATTGATGCAACTATGTTCATATCTCGATGCCTGACATACCGCAGGTTCAAGATAGAACGCCGTCATGCTAGTGAGTTACTACAATCCTTAGAAATTTTTGAGCAGAAATGAGACGAAATTCCATGAAATTGTTATCAGTAACCACAGATTCAGAAAAAGCATGATACTATCTAAGTTATCATCAACCATATAACCAGCCTGCGCGGTTTCTTTCATCCGAAAGGATCACATAGTAGCAGACCTGCAGAAAATTTGGCAGTAAATTGTACAAATTCAAGATATTCCATCGACCATCATATCAGGCAGAAATTATGTTCACGATCACGTGTATGTTTGCATTCACTTTACGTTCATGTTTATTTCCACTTTCACGTTTACGTCTCATTCGCAATATGATACTGTTTCAGTTCTTGTTTTGTGTTATCTCATGATTTAAGCCACGATTCACATTCATGACATTGTTCACGTTCAGGTTCGTGTTCCATCTCCGTGGATACGTTCCAAGCCTTGTACCGGATTTGACTTCAGAAAACTTGAGAAAACCATACTCAAGTTTAGCATGGTTTCTCCATGACAAGACAGACGTTTCACGTCTCAGGCCGTATCGTCGACATTCTTTCCTCAGTCAGCATACATTCGTGATAAGTCCTTGTATCAAGTTCACAGTATGTTTCACGTATCACATCCATGATATATTTCAGGCCCATCGTTCCTTTTATAATCGCGAACCACGTTCACAATTACTCACGTAGAACGTTCACAATTGTCCACGTAGTTCGTTTCTTATATTCTCACCAGCTTGCTTAGAGAGATAAATATTATCTTTTCAGGATAATCGTACGTACTGTTTCATGTCCCCTACATGCTACAGCTTATTCATTATACCAGATTCAGAAAAATTCATCTTAAGTATGAAACCAAAAATTTTTCAGCATTCATCAAGACAGAGTCAACAGGACCAAGATTTTTTTATCATGTTTAGATCTTTTGAAGGAATCGTTTCGAGCGGGAGGCCACTCGAAACGGAGGAGTCCATCAAGACCTCTCATTCCTTTTCCTTCAATAAATCCAGTTAAGTTCTTTCAGTCATGTCACGTTCCATGTTCACTCTAGTCATGTCACGTTATACCTTCAGAAACAGTATGTTCTAAATCAAGGACGAATGGTCCTTCAGCTTATATGTCTTCTCAGCCTTCATGCTCTTTCAGCATATATGTCCTTTCAGCTTATATAACTCCACCAGCTTATTACCTTTAATTCGAGGACGAATTTCTCCTTTTTAGAGGGGAAGAATTGTAAAACCACAGCATAATCGCATCCTTAATTCGAGGACGAATTATATTTTTTAGAGGGGAAGAATTGTAAAACCCGTATTTAAAATCCTCGAATATTAAATACGAGTAGTCTCAGCTTTAACTTTAATTAAACGTAACAGTAAATAATACGCAGTCTTAGTTTATTTAAATACTACAATAAAATAATTATTCAGAAAATAATTATTAAGTTCAGAAAATATTACGTATGTATTATTTATTATACAGAAATAATTAAACGCTAATAGTGATTACACCGCCTCAGTTTGAATTAAGATCGTGACGAAATTATTCGAAAGATAGTAGAATTATAATACCCTTAAAATAATATTGGGACTACCGTAACTTGATTTTTAAGTAATGTTTCTTTTCGTGAGTGACTCTTATCAAATGATGATAAACATTACAAGTAAGTGAGTAAAATATGAAGGCAATGAAACGTCTTATTTTTGTGGCAATGAATTACGAGATATAAGATGCACATATATATATTAGAATTAGAAAGTCATCTTAAATTAAAAAAATAAAAATTAAAAGATTATATATGAGTGTGAAAATTTCTTAGTCATTAAACGACATCCCATAATCACTCCTAATTTCACGATGGGAGTTACAGGTTATAAAAATATCTACTTGGCCTCACAGTTAAATACACAAACCCTAATTAAAAAAAAAAACCTTTTAAACTAATGGCGGCAGCAAGTCTATAAACACCATTGGATATATAATACGACGACCATATATCATGCGAGTTTTCTTTCACCTGCGACACACATCATTCAAGATCATTCGGATTAAAGACCTTCGTATGTTCGAGTTTGAGGTCTGCTCATATTAGGGCTGACTCTCATGTTTTGGAAGTCGGTTCGGGTTCATTCTCCGGTAAATATAGTTCAAATATATATACTCGTGTTCGAGTGAAGATCTAGTTTAGGGTACGTTCGTGGTTGGAATACCTAGACAGGCTGAATACGACCAGTTTGAGTATCAGTCCATGTCTTTTGGGTTCACGACAGGAGTTGCTAGAGTTTCGAGTTAGCGTTCGGAATCGTGGTCGTGTACGTGATCATGCTGGTATCGAAGTTAGGTTGTGTCTCATTGGATCTTAGTGTTTGTGATCGACTTGGCCGGTGTTCGCATTCTCGTGTTAGTGTTCTTATTGGCTTCATGTTAGCGATCTATCGAATTGGTGTTCATGATGTGACTTCTTGGTTGCACTGTCGCATGACACTCACATCTAGTGTAAGTGTTAAGGTAACACTAATCCTTACGTACTCTAATATTATATGACTGAATAGAAAACCAAGTATGATACGTTCGTTATTTATAATCCAATACTATATTATGGTTAAGAATCAGCATTTTTAAGTTGGGTCAAATTGATGTTTCACGTATCTGATGCAAGGTCTATGACTTTATTGCCAAAATTGATCATTAAACGCTATCAATGATTCTCGCTAAGCATGTAAATGAACAATGGGATCTAATTCCCTTAATGTGTTTATATGACACTAATAAGCATGCAATACATAAAATGAGTAATGACATATAGGAGAAAACATTGGCTACATGATTTAAGGTGCTAGACAAGTTGATATTAATTATTAATTAGACTATAACCACATCAGTTATGAATAGATAACATGTAACAGCTTTAAAATGAATGGTAAAGAAAGTAAGACACAAAGATATACGCATGGATTTTGGACTATTTTATTAGTACATAAATGAGTAAATTAATATCATGTACATTGTGATTAATTTTAGATCGAGTAATACTAAATTAAGTAAGGACTTCTTTTAGCTTATGAGGCGGCTAATTGTGTGTGACTTATAAGGTACATGATATACGCTAATCAGTAAATATTTAAAGACAGTCAGAATTATCAGATTATACACAAACAGTACAGTTATACAAGAACATAACAAAGCAAATTAAGAACAGTAAAGAAATCAGTCAAAACAATCAACTGTCAGATAACTCATTCGTGCCCTTTATTCATGTAGCTATTGTGAAGTCAGAATGGGAGTTTCGTCTGTTTTCCTTTCAGTAAGTTACTGGACACGAGGTACGGATTTCCGTCCTTTCAGTAAGGATTTCCTTTTTATGCATGATTAGGATTCCCCGTCTTCAGCCAAATGTTTTTCCCCAGTATATGTTTAATCTTATTAGTAATCATGTTAATAACTAAATAAGTTGCCTGAGCATTATTTACAAGCACGACCAGTTTATGTACTAGTTACGGAGTTACCGTAACCACGGCACTAGAGGCACCGGTGTCGTGACTCACATGCAGGAGAGTGATATCCTGCATCGTCCCACTCAGCTCAGCTTGGCCATTTTATCAGTATTATTAGTGGGGCGTATGGATGCATCCTAGGCTTATCAGTTTACAAGTCATCAGGGTGAATGTGGTGTGTGCTCTACATCCTTCACATTGGAGCTGATCCCTCCACCCAGCACAGTTATTTAGAGGTCATCCCTCTATAGCATGACGAGGTCACCCCTCCAGTTATTCATGCACGGTTGTTACAGCACGTGACCTATATAAGCTCTGGCAAATAAAATACAGTAAATGCATGTTTTCAGAATTAATAGTTATATTTCAGTATCAGTATATATGAACCAGGTTTCTCAGATTTTATGCAGAGTTCTACCACATGTTACATATCAGTCTTACAGCTTCAGTATTCTATCGCCTGTTTCATTCGGTATATTCTTATCATGCTTTATATCCGTTCACTGAGCGTTATGCTCAGCCGTAGTTCCTTTCATGTTCTAACGGCAGGTACACCAGGACGCTCTTAGGATTCTGAGAGCATGTGCATTTGGATGGAAGTTATCCAGACTTCTTACTTTATGCATTTCTTACATTATTCTGCTTTTGGACATTGTTTAGTCCTTTCCTTCAGTATTTTACTTTTCATGTTTTGGGCTTACGTTTGGATTACCGATGTTTGATTCCGGTATTCCTTTATGGTCAGTTAATGTTTTAGGACATTTACCTTATGCTTTGATGACACGCCATAAATACACGTAACGGTCCACTTATCCAAGTGGGGTGTTACAATTATGGTATCAGAGCTATAGGTTCGACCTGTAGGCTTTAAAACTTGACCTGTGACTAGTGGGTAGTCACAAGGAACTTCCTAGATTTTGGCGTTGTTATCTTTCATGGTTCTCATGCATGTATCAGTCAGTTTTCTTCAGTTATCAATCGGTTTTCTTAAAGTTTTTGACTAAGTAAAAGGTTGGTATAGGACTGGCCATATTTAGTCACATGTGTTTTTCTATGAATTTTATTCTAGTGAACCCACCCATAGGCGTCCATCCTTACTCAATGCTCATTCCATAAATAGCAGGTTTACCTGACCTACTATGATATCTTAAATATTTCCAGAACAATTCGCGACCATGCCACCATAAGTGGTGAGAGAAGAACATGATGTTTTTTTAGAATCTATTGAACACGTCACAGTCTCTATAAAATTTTGACTTATACGTCTGGGCTCCATAATGCCCCAACTATAGTATGAATTTATGAATAAATTTTCTTTTTTACGACTTCGCAGACAAAATCGTCAATATATTTATTGATCACATTCTGGTCTGCTAAATTCTAGAGAAGAACACGAGAATCATCTTCTCACAGTTGTACAGAATCTTCGATAGGAGAAAATTTTATACACAACTTTCCAGATATAAATTCTAGATGAACAAGTGGCATTTCTGAGCCACCATATTTAGAAGAAAGTAATTTCAGACAATCATGCGAAGGTGAAGGCCATCACCTGATGGTCCCGACCGACGCATGTGAACGAAGTACAAACATTTCTAGAACTCAATTAACTGCTACCACAGTAATTGCTGACAGTTCTCACTAAAAATTCTTCCATAACTATTCAACCAGATTTCCACCAGAATGTCCCATAATCCCAGGCAGAATTTGGATAGAAGCAGTATCACACATTGATGCAACTATGTTCATATCTCGATGCCTGACATACCGCAGGTTCAAGATAGAACGCCGTCATGCTAGTGAGTTACTACAATCCTTAGAAATTTTTGAGCAGAAATGAGACGAAATTCCATGAAATTGTTATCAGTAACCACAGATTCAGAAAAAGCATGATACTATCTAAGTTATCATCAACCATATAACCAGCCTGCGCGGTTTCTTTCATCCGAAAGGATCACATAGTAGCAGACCTGCAGAAAATTTGGCAGTAAATTGTACAAATTCAAGATATTCCATCGACCATCATATCAGGCAGAAATTATGTTCACGATCACGTGTATGTTTGCATTCACTTTACGTTCATGTTTATTTCCACTTTCACGTTTACGTCTCATTCGCAATATGATACTGTTTCAGTTCTTGTTTTGTGTTATCTCATGATTTAAGCCACGATTCACATTCATGACATTGTTCACGTTCAGGTTCGTGTTCCATCTCCGTGGATACGTTCCAAGCCTTGTACCGGATTTGACTTCAGAAAACTTGAGAAAACCATACTCAAGTTTAGCATGGTTTCTCCATGACAAGACAGACGTTTCACGTCTCAGGCCGTATCGTCGACATTCTTTCCTCAGTCAGCATACATTCGTGATAAGTCCTTGTATCAAGTTCACAGTATGTTTCACGTATCACATCCATGATATATTTCAGGCCCATCGTTCCTTTTATAATCGCGAACCACGTTCACAATTACTCACGTAGAACGTTCACAATTGTCCACGTAGTTCGTTTCTTATATTCTCACCAGCTTGCTTAGAGAGATAAATATTATCTTTTCAGGATAATCGTACGTACTGTTTCATGTCCCCTACATGCTACAGCTTATTCATTATACCAGATTCAGAAAAATTCATCTTAAGTATGAAACCAAAAATTTTTCAGCATTCATCAAGACAGAGTCAACAGGACCAAGATTTTTTTATCATGTTTAGATCTTTTGAAGGAATCGTTTCGAGCGGGAGGCCACTCGAAACGGAGGAGTCCATCAAGACCTCTCATTCCTTTTCCTTCAATAAATCCAGTTAAGTTCTTTCAGTCATGTCACGTTCCATGTTCACTCTAGTCATGTCACGTTATACCTTCAGAAACAGTATGTTCTAAATCAAGGACGAATGGTCCTTCAGCTTATATGTCTTCTCAGCCTTCATGCTCTTTCAGCATATATGTCCTTTCAGCTTATATAACTCCACCAGCTTATTACCTTTAATTCGAGGACGAATTTCTCCTTTTTAGAGGGGAAGAATTGTAAAACCACAGCATAATCGCATCCTTAATTCGAGGACGAATTATATTTTTTAGAGGGGAAGAATTGTAAAACCCGTATTTAAAATCCTCGAATATTAAATACGAGTAGTCTCAGCTTTAACTTTAATTAAACGTAACAGTAAATAATACGCAGTCTTAGTTTATTTAAATACTACAATAAAATAATTATTCAGAAAATAATTATTAAGTTCAGAAAATATTACGTATGTATTATTTATTATACAGAAATAATTAAACGCTAACAGTGATTACACCGCCTCAGTTTGAATTAAGATCGTGACGAAATTATTCGAAAGATAGTAGAATTATAATACCCTTAAAATAATATTGGGACTACCGTAACTTGATTTTTAAGTAATGTTTCTTTTCGTGAGTGACTCTTATCAAATGATGATAAACATTACAAGTAAGTGAGTAAAATATGAAGGCAATGAAACGTCTTATTTTTGTGGCAATGAATTACGAGATATAAGATGCACATATATATATATTAGAATTAGAAAGTCATCTTAAATTAAAAAAATAAAAATTAAAAGATTATATATGAGTGTGAAAATTTCTTAGTCATTAAACGACATCCCATAATCACTCCTAATTTCACGATGGGAGTTACAGGTTATAAAAATATCTACTTGGCCTCACAGTTAAATACACAAACCCTAATTAAAAAAAAAAACCTTTTAAACTAATGGCGGCAGCAAGTCTATAAACACCATTGGATATATAATACGACGACCATATATCATGCGAGTTTTCTTTCACCTGCGACACACATCATTCAATATCATTCGGATTAAAGACCTTCGTATGTTCGAGTTTGAGGTCTGCTCATATTATGGCTGACTCTCATGTTTTGGAAGTCGGTTCGGGTTCATTCTCCGGTAAATATAGTTCAAATATATATACTCGTGTTCGAGTGAAGATCTAGTTTGGGGTACGTTCGTGGTTGGAATACCTAGACAGGCTGAATACGACCAGTTTGAGTATCAGTCCATGTCTTTTGGGTTCACGACAGGAGTTGCTAGAGTTTTGAGTTAGCGTTCGGAATCGTGGTCGTGTACGTGATCATGCTGGTATCAAAGTTAGGTTGTGTCTCGTTTGATCTTAGTGTTTGTGATCGACTTGGCCGGTGTTCGCATTCTCGTGTTAGTGTTCTTATTGGCTTCATGTTAGCAATCTATCGAATTGGTGTTCATGATGTGACTTCTTGGTTGCACTATCGCATGACACTCACATCTAGTGTAAGTGTTAAGGTAACACTAATCCTTACGTACTCTAATATTATATGACTGAATAGAAAACCAAGTATGATACGTTCGTTATTTATAATCCAATACTATATTATGGTTAAGAATCAGCATTTTTAAGTTGGGTCAAATTGATGTTTCACGTATCTGATGCAAGGTCTATGACTTTATTGCCAAAATTGATCATTAAACGCTATCAATGATTCTCGCTAAGCATGTAAATGAACAATGGGATCTAATTCCCTTAATGTGTTTATATGACACTAATAAGCATGCAGTACATAAAAAGAGTAATGACATATAGGAGAAAACATTGGCTACATGATTTAAGGTGCTAGACAAGTTGATATTAATTATTAATTAGACTATAACCACATCAGTTATGAATAGATAACATGTAACAGCTTTAAAATGAATGGTAAAGAAAGTAAGACACAAAGATATACGCATGGAGTTTGGACTATTTTATTAGTACATAAATGAGTAAATTAATATCATGTACGTTGTGATTAATTTTAGATCGAGTAATACTAAATTAAGTAATGACTTCTTTTAGCTTATGAGGCGGCTAATTGTGTGTGACTTATAAGGTACATGATATACACTAATCAGTAAATATTTAAAGACATTCAGAATTATCAGATTATACACAAACAGTACAGTTATACAAGAACATAACAAAGCAAATTAAGAACAGTAAAGAAATCAGTCAAAGCAATCAACTGTCAGATAACTCATTCGCGCCCTTTATTCATGTAGCTATTGTGAAGTCAGAATGGGAGTTTCGTCTGTTTTCCTTTCAGTAAGTTACTGGACACGAGGTACGGATTTCCGTCCTTTCAGTAAGGATTTCCTTTTTATGCATGATTAGGATTCCCCGTCTTCAGCCAAATGTTTTTCCCCAGTATATGTTTAATCTTATTAGTAATCATGTTAATAACTAAATAAATTGCCTGAGCATTATATACAAGCACGACCGGTTTATGTACTAGTTACGGAGGTACCGTAACCACGGCACTAGAGGCACCAGTGTCGTGACTCACATGCAGGAGAGTGATATCCTGCATCGTCCCACTCAGCTCAGCTTGGCCATTTTATCAGTATTATTAGTGGGGCGTATGGATGCATCCTATGCTTATCAGTTTACAAGTTATCAGGGTGAATGTGGTGTGTGCTCTACATCCTTCACATTGGAGCTGATCCCTCCACCTAGCACAGTTATTTAGAGGTCACCCCTCTATAGCATGACGAGGTCACCCCTCCAGTTATTCATGCACGGTTGTTACAGCACGTGACCTATATAAGCTCTGGCAAATAAAATACAGTAAATGCATGTTTTCAGAATTAATAGTTATATTTCAGTATCAGTATATATGAACCAGGTTTCTCAGATTTTATGAAGAGTTCTACCACATGTTACATATCAGTCTTACAGCTTCAGTATTCTATCGCATGTTTCATTAAGTATATTCTTATCATGCTTTATATCCGTTCACTGAGCGTTATGCTCAGTCGTAGTTCCTTTCATGTTCTAACGGCAGGTACACCAGGACGCTCTTAGGATTCTGAGAGTATGTGCATTTGGATGGAAGCTATCCAGACTTCTTACTTTATGAATTTCTTACATTATTCTGCTTTTGGACATTGTTTAGTCCTTTCCTTCAGTATTTTACTTTTCATGTTTTGGGCTTACGTTCGGATTACCGATGTTTGATTCCGGTATTCCTTTATGGTCAGTTAATGTTTTAGGACATTTACCTTATGCTTTGATGACACGCCATAAATACACGTAACGGTCCACTTATCCAAGTGGGGTGTTACACTACTGGTCTTCGGAGAGGATATTTCTTTTGACTTCTTTTCTAGACGTTCCGGTGGCTGCCTGTTCTTTCTCTTGGATTTTCTTGTGGGCTGGTGCTGGTGTTGTCGGACCTGTTGCTGTATAGAGTGAAGTGTTATGTTTTGTGTATGATTAATTCAATTCGCGATAGTTGGTTCGTGGTGTTGCGTACCTTTTTCTTTTTCTGCTTTGGTTTGTGGGTCTATTGGGTTTGCTGAAATTTCTATACGTTTTAGTAGATGTTCAATTTCTACCCTCTTTTTTGTGTGAAAGATATGTTTTTGGTTTGTGTCGTACCTGCAGTTGTCATTTGCACTTCAGTTGTTTCTGCTATGATTTTTATGTTTTCCGCTGGCTGGTTTAACATTGTTTGTGAACTTGAGGAAGCCATCAATTCTGGTTTTTGTCGAGTATATAGTCGAAATAAAATTCGATTTTTCCGTTTGAAGATGACGGGTTGTAGTGGAAATGGAAGATATTCAACACTTATGATACTCAGCCCTTCGAACCCTATTGTTCGCGCCTAGCCGTTCCCATACCAAAATCTAGCCCCATAATGCTCGCAAACACACGTACGGTCACCGAGATCGACGTAAGATTCCGTTGCACCTGCAAGCCGACGAAAAGGGGAAAAAGTTGGTGACAGTCAAGAAAATTAAGAAAATGCTAAAAATAGAAGGGGAAAAGGGGAAGACCAAATTGTTACCCGTGCCTGCATCTCTAGATGGAACCTGTGGGGACTGAGGGGCGTCGATCAAACTGGACCACCATGTGCCAAACTCGACCGCCTGCTTCTAGGAACGGGTCCATCGTACCGCCGACGACGGCCAACAACAGTCTGGGGATTCCCACCTGCAGAGAAATATAGTTAGTGTGTAAAAACAAAGAGGAGAAAAAAAGACAACCACCATATTGAACAATATAAGAAAGGGAAAAAAGAGTAGTTTCATTTAGCACATGAATAAAACGAACCTTGTTGTGGAGACGCAGTATGGCCAAGTAAGGAGCGGACGCCGGTCGAACGGGTTAGGCAACCAATGTCCAGGGTATGAGAGCCCTCACGCTGACCGAAAATGTTTGAGAAGTCACACACTGTGGCAGGCTGACTGCCACCTGGAATATTGACATCAATGTGCGACATTGTAGACGACGTGATGCCTGGACAAACAACAACAAATTTAAAAACTAACTAAAACAATGGGAAGCTGTTTGAAGCAAAAAAAAAAGAGAAAAAAATTGTTTCGGTTCCTGTTTCAAGGGGACAGAAGGAGTGCATATTGATATTTGAAAGCGACATTGATCGTGTTACAATTTTATTCGGTTGTCAAATATTTATTGATACTCAAGAACTCGTATGAAATCTGCACCTTTTATAATAATAAAAAGTAAGTATGCTTTGGTAAACATGAACAAAAACAATCTTTTATTAGTTTATTGGTTGGATTTTGAAGTTAATCTTTTGAAGTTAATCTTGGCAATATTGTCAAGCGCTATGGCAATATGGAGTGACATTTATAGCTTATTCTTTGTAATCAAGAAAGTGGTTGAAGCTTGATCATATGCTAAATGCTATTTACAAATGTAGAGAAGTTACATAGCTCATGGGTGGTCTAGGTTACAATATTGCAGTGATGGAGGCTAGAGAGATATACACACAAATATAGCTTCAACCTCAAAATTGAGTTAGAAAATGTTCATAGATTTAATTACTACGTATATCATTTGAAAATGAAATTGACACATAGAAATTGTTATCTACTTTAAACCAATCATAATTATTTGATGCATACCGACAATAAAAGAAATGAATATAAAGATGCGATATGACGAAAATTAAATCTTTGAAATATCATATTAAATAATATTTGTTGGTACGACAATTGAACCAAGTATCATAAGGACTATCCGACAGAGCTGTACTGTTAACATCCGGGAGAACAGTCGGCACACTACGTACACTGGAATTCTGAAAATCCCAATACAACTGGATGGGTTCCAACATTCAAACTACATGCTACACGACCATCAGAACGCGCCTATGCGGGGAGGAACCGCGAATTCGCAAAGTCTAGGACACCACTACCAACTCCATTGGGCATGAAACCCGAAGGAACGGAGCCATGGGAAACATTCTGGGTGCACGACTGTAACAGCGTATGTAAACTTTGTTGACCTAATGGTGGCAGCACATGTGGGCCTCTAATGCAAATACCTTAGGTTGTTCAGGCATGTTCCAAAGCTATAACCCGCCCATAGGCAATATGGATGCACAAACAACGCATCCACCAAAAAGAAGAAGGCAGCAAGAATTTGGGCATCAAGTAAAGGGAAGACTAAACCAAGAGAGCATGACAATAGCAGCGAAGGCAGAAATGGCAATGGGCAGAAACCAAAAGGAAAAAACAAAAAGGCAAAATATTGGGACAATATCAACATTGGCATCAATAATTGGGGCAACAACCAAAGCAAATCATGGAAGGCATAATAATTAAAACCAAAAACAACATCAGCCTAGCAATCCAAAGATGAAAACAATGAAAAAAAAAATCGAAAAGGCACAAATTACCTAATTGCAATTTTAAACAGCAGTAGTAGGTAATCCTCCTCTAGTCTGCCAAAAAAAGCCCAAAAGAACAATTAGTTGAAAAAAATCATGTAAGAATTGTAATGCGCATCAGCAATTGGAAAAAAATAAAAAGTGACAAAAGAATGAGACAAACCCTAATTGAAGAAACGAAATCTTACCTTATCTTTGAGATCGGAATAAATTTGTGGCAAAAGAAAGAGAGATAAATCATATATATAGGCACAAAGAATTCGAAACAGGTGGCAAACAATCTGATATTGAGAACCATGCTCTTCCTAATCATTTCTCACTCGAACACAAATTCCTAAATAAACCCACCTATATCTAGTTCTTTACAAAAATCATCAAACCAAAAACATAATCAGCTAATCCCAAATCCAAAATCTCTCTAAAAATACACCTCTGACAACAACACCCTTACACTACTCCAAAATGCATCCTGATTGTTTCTCTCCATTTAAATCTCTACTTATTTAAAATAAATATAAGCAATCTAAATGGAAACATTCTCAAGAAACTAACCATTCATCAACATTAATTCCTCAAAACGTAAGTAAACAATACAAACAAAAAATGAACCTCTTCATGAATAAGACTCCTCACCGTCGGTGCACATACATTTGACTCATCGTCCTTCTCCGTTTCCAACTTCACCACCGCAAAACTCCTCTTTCCCGTACATAAATCATATAAAATATAAATTTGTTTGAAGCAGTGTATATCGAGGGTTCTCAGACTCATAACCAAGGGAAAACAAAGTGGCAGATACAACTATATAGCAAATATAAGTAATAAATCTCTATATAAGATAACCAAACCATAAAAATAGAACCCCAAAAGTAAAAAATACGTAGTAATATGGAAAAATTACCTGAAAAAGAGATAATCAGTAGCAACACCAATTGGTTGCTTACCCTGTAAGAAAAAACAATTAAAAGAAAAACAAGACAATCAATTTAAGAAAAAAAAGCCCAATCAATCAATTACTCATACCAAACAACTCAGACAAACAACAATTATAGAAAAACTTACTCAATCATGTCCACTTTTGAATCTTAATAATCGAACAACATAGCTCCATGGATGTCCAGCTTCTTTCCTTCGTGTGTCGGTAATGTAAAAGTAAGAACTCCTGTAAACAAAAATTAACATATAATCAACAACAATCTTACCCCTAAAATCAAGATTGCGAACTTCTCAGTAGGAAAATACTCAAAACTTGCGTATTACCCAAAAATCCTAAATTTAACAATATAAGCAACAAACCCCTAAATTAAAACCACAATCAGTATTACTTCTATAAAAAAACATCAACATAAAATCATTAAAAAAATTTGAACTTCTAAACAATCATGGAAAGAACATACCTCAGGTTCGAATCGATTGTTTGTCAATCAGCTCGCTAATTGAAATCGATTGTACTTATTTAGTTTTGTATCTGCCGACGGTAATTTTTGTGGTTTCTTTAGATTTTGATTTGGGGCACCGATTGGTTTATGTGTGTATTTTTTATTTATGTGTGTGTCTTTTGGTTTCGTGAGAAATAATGAAAGGAGAAGAGAAAGATAATGTCACACACGTAAAAGACACGTGGGAGAATTTTTTTCCCGCCAAAACTGACAGAAATAATAAAAAAATGCCAAACATTTCCTAAAACAGTTATATGTTATAATATAAAACTCGAGCCTTGAGGAACCAACTTGTTTTGGTAAACATACTTTATTAGTTTAGTTGTATACATTTATGACTTACACATGTTCCACCATTTGTGTTAAATATTTGTCATAGTCAACTCTCACCATTATAGCTAGGTTTGACCAAAAATTTGGCATGTTAAAGTCGAGATTCAACTTGAACAAGAGGCGTGTGCACACTGGCGGACGTACCCAAAACCTTTGGGTACGGGGTGGCGGGGCCCCATGGCTAGATCAAAAATACGAAATTATAATGTATTTTTTGGTTAATTTTGAGTGTTTTTATAAAGTGCCCCCCATTCGAAACTCAAATTGTCCCCCACTCACGCATTAAAATCCACTATTTAACACTTTAAAACCTAAAAATCTCCATTTTTAAGTTATAATAATCAAATTTTTATTCGGATTTTAACTTTTATTATCTTATTATTGTAAAAAAAAAATTTGCCCCCCACAATAGAATTTCATGCGTCCGCTACTGCGTGCGCATTAATATTAAAAGTGCAGCAGCAGCGTCTAGACACTTTTATCTACTACTCATGTTGACATGCATGCATGCATAATGCAATTTGATAATCATAGATCATTTAAGTACAATAAATGAGAACCAGCCATTGTCAAAGTTATGTTGGCATGAACTTGCCTTAATTTTTGTCTAACCGTGACATTTTAGTAAGCATTCTAGTAATGCGATACACAAACCATGATTATTACAAGAGGTTGCTGCTCGCTGGTTTACAGCTTCATCGATACATATTGTTTGTCATTTATAGAGAAGATGTACATATATTTGTAACGTCGATTTTTATGCAAAGGAACGACAAAGGCCTAACCGCTGGCTCTGTATGGTACCTTTATATATACTATGACAGTTTGTGTTTCGGTAATGTTGTGTTTGTTAGGCTCCATTTTAATACCATTGTTTCATTCTGTACATTGTCGTTGTGGCTTTTCTTCTTGCTATGTTGTCGTGTTAAGAGACTCTCTATTAAGCCGAATAGTTACTTCGTATTTCATACAAAGAACATTCTACTTTGTCTTTCCCTGTATGTTTCGTCAACTCATCAAGCAAGATAATATCTAGATAGGAAAACGAGCGTAGCGTACATACCTTCATTAATTGCAACGTTGAGACTAGCTAACTCGTGAAAGAAATGTGAGAAATCTCAAAAGTCATCGTGTCCATTTGATCAAGAACAAACATGGCCTACCCTAGTTAATACATCTTCAAGTAGCCATGGATCAATTTGTACACCTTTTTCACGACTCAAATCTTTTATTTACTGCATATCAGATCTAATCCACATGTATTCTAATAGATTTATACATCTTAACTAACATTGTAAAATCAAGTTGAGTACGCAATTGGTAGTTGCAACTTGCAAGTCCATGTATTTAAGTTGATAAAATGACAGGCTAACTTGCCTATGTATAAAGAAAACAACGTACCATTAGAATTTAAAAGCTTCTTAATCAATCTTACAACTTTGCTATATATTTGGCGCACGAATCCTATCCTTATACCAAACCTTCTTTCTCTCTTTCACACACATTTTAACAAATGAAATCTATTTGATCAGCAAGATTCATTGAAGATGATGATGACGATGATTATGATAGCGGGATTCGTGGATTCTATAAGGACACCAATCCATGCATGGTTAGACAACATACTATATACTGACGACCACCACAAGACCACCTACGTAAAACTCAAGGAAGTTCGTATCGATAGTCCTCTAGTGGACTGCAACGTGTGCTTATCGGACATGGCCTTAGGCGAAAAATACGCGATGCTTGAAAGATGTAAACATGGTTTTCATGTTGAGTGTGTAGAAGCATGGCTAAAAGACCATCCAAACTGCCCACTTTGTAGAACAACTATTTCTGGTGATGATCATGACACCCACAAACACAGGGCTTACTTAAAGAAGTTGTCTGAGATCACGAGCTGTTACAGTTTTCGTGTCATGGAGACCATGGCTAGATCCTAGATGGCTAACAAAATCGTTTAGCCACGAGTCTAGTCTCTCTGGGAGCTGCAGTTACATGTAATACGTACACAAACTCGATCACTACGCATATATCTACTCTTAAACATACAAGCTATAGATATCTTCATTTTTATTTTCTTTTGATGGTAAACCGCCTGTTTTTGTGTATAGTACTTTGCCTAATACTATTATAGCCACTTTTACATTTTTACCAACTACTGTATGAAGTAAGACTACCTGTGATAAATTTCGTGAATCATACTTGTAAATATTAATCATAACTCTTGGCGCCAAAACAGCTTATATAAGACTGTAAATATTACATATGTTATATTAATTAAAAAGTGAAATTATGTTTTAAAATGATAATATAGTAGTCTATCCCTTTGAAAAAGTGCCGATTTTGAAAAGTCCATTTTTGAAATAGTGCCATTTCCATCAATTAAACGTTGCTTCTTTATCTTCCACAACAAGCATTCGAAAAGATTATTATATACTATTTGAGAAACTTTATGTTCCGAATTACTATTTGAGATTGTTATGATATCTTGATAAGTTACAGTCACCTTTTTGTTAGTATCTTGAATGTAGTTCTTATCTTGGAGGGGTGTCTCACGACTCCAGTCATGCAGAAAACATAAGATGGAAACGCCAAGACCTATGTCCAGGGTGGTGTTATATTCTCTTGCGCCGTGCTTGCCAGTTTAAATGATGGGCATAACGCGAAGGGTACTATGTGAGAAACCCTACCGACCCTCGTGTTATGGCATCGATTAATAAAATAATTTATAAATGTTTTTAATGTAACGGCTAGTATGGATTTTATTCGAAAACAATTGAGCGTTTTCTTCAAACAACTAGTAATATGGATTTATTCGGAAATTAGTATTAGACACTTAAATCGTGTAAACATGTGAATTTAATTTGGTGTATACTTAATTCCTTCTAGTAATACGGATGATGACAACAAAAAAGTTGTATCTAACTTGTCAAACTATTTGTGTGTACTATTTTTCTTTTTTCTCAATTAAAACAAAGATTTTTCAAATTTCAGTTTTTGCTTGTATTTTCATGTAAAATAACTATTTTATCTTTTAAAATCTGAAAATTGTAATATTTGAATGGTCATGAAGCACAAACAAAAGCTAAAATTAAAAAGTTTTGTGTTGAAACAGAAAATTAAAGCGGGTTATGTGAAATGACGAGCGACCCAGGATTTATGTGATTCAAGAGTCCCATTAAGAATAAAGGAAAAATCTTATAGAATAGTGACTCGATCAACTATGTTGTATGGCCCAAAGTGCTAGCCAATCACGAAAGCTGAACCAAAGAGGGCGGAGGTGGAGAAATTGAGAATACCAAGCTGGACTTGTGGTAAAACCACGTTAGACATGATACCGAACTGAGTTTTCAGAGCAGAATTGAATGTCCAGACAATAATCTACAAGATAATCCACAAGATGAGGGGGTGAGGTTGAGGTGGTTCGGACGTGTCACGAAGAGACCACATACAACGTCGGTTAGGAGAGTTGAAACTTTGTTGGTTGACGGTTCGAGCAGAAGGGGTAGACTAAATCTTAGATGGGAGGATAGACTTAAGTAAGACATGAAAGAGCTTCACTTGACCGAGGACATGACCTCTGATAGGATGTTCTGGTGAGATAGAATTAGGATTAGGGGATAGGAGTTTTAGGTCCCGTATTAAGTCTAGCGTTTAGGTTTTTTCTGTGTGTGTGTGTGTGTTCTTTTCTGTTTTTTTATTATATATTTTTTACCTTTAGATTTAGCCCCATTTGCTTTCTATTAAGCTAGTGTTTCCTAGAAGCTTTTGTTTTCATTACCTTTCTCTTTAGTCGAGACTTTGTTTTTAGGCACTTTCATCCTGAACTGACTTGATGCTATATGGTTTGCGTTTGTGATATGATTTGTGTTTGTGGTATGGTTCATTTTTGTTCGTGTTTTTCCTTTGTCATTATGCTCCTTCTTGTGTATACTTGTTTCTATGTTGATTTGGTGCTTGTATGCTTGTTTGTTTTGCATGTTTAGCTTGTTTGTTCTTACAATATATGTTGATTCTTGCCTTTCCTTGTATTATTGTGTGTTTTATGTGCTTAGCTTGTTCTTTTTACCCATTTGTTTGTTTGTCCATTTGCCTCGTGTTATGATGTTTATTACTTATATACTTGTTCTCTGTTCATGTTTCCTTTGTCTTCCTTGCTTTTTCATGTGCACTTCTTCTCGTGTTTCCTTCTATCACACCCTTATGTACACGTATATGACCGGGACCCACTTAAAGCATTCTATTTACTTTTGAGTTTACATTAAAAATAAAAGTATAATCTGTTTACATTTCACCTCTTTCATATTTTATTTTAACATGATTAAGTATGTTATCGTTGTTGTAACATAAAAGAAACAACTTTCTTTTTGAACGTTTCGTGAAACAACTTTATGAAAAGAAATTGGCTCTTATTCCCTCTTAGCTTGCAACTTGTTTTTGGTAAACATAACTTATTATTTTAGCTATGAAAGTTTTCATCACTTGCGTTAAAATTAAGTCATAGTCAACTCTCACCATTATAGCTAGGGTTGACTAAAAATTTGCTATGTAAAAGTTGATAGTCAACTTGAACCAGAGGCATCCCCATTGATTTAAAAAGTGCAGCAACCCAGTCACTTTTTATCTACAGTACTACTCACGTTGACATGCATGCATGGATATTCTTCCTATCCATATATGCAATTTGATAATCATGGACAATTTAGGCACAGTAAATGAGAGCATACTATACGAGTGTATGACTAAACGCGAGTGGATGACGAACCAGCCATTGTCGAGTTGTGTTGGAACTTACCTTAATTCTAGGGATGCGATACAAACCGTGATTACAAGAGGTTAATTCAGTTGTTTCTGCGTTTTTTAGTTCTGTGTAATCTAGTTGCTTGCTGCTTGCTGGTTTACAACTTCATCGATACATATTATATTTTTTGTCATTTATAGAGAAGATTTATATATGTGACGTCGATTTTTATGCGCAAAGAAACTCTAAAGGCCTTACCGTTGTACGGAAATTGTTTCATAAGTGTCATTTATAGAGAATATTTATAAGTGTCGAGGAAGTTGTAAACCAACGAGCAGCAAGCAGCTAGATTACCCAGAACTAACAAAAAAGCATAAATAAACTGTATTAACCTCTTATAATCATGGGTTGTGTATCGCATCACTGGAATGCTTACTAAAATGTCACGGTTAGACAAAGATTAAGGTAAGATCGAACATAACTTCCACAATAGATGGTTCTTCATCCACTCGCGTTTAGTCATACCCTCGTTAGGTTCTCATTTACTTAAATTATCCCTGAATAGGAAGAACATCCATGCATGCATGTCAGTGTCAATAGCAGATAAAATTGTCTACGCGGCTGCTCTTTTCATATTAATGGGAACAACTCTCTCGTTCAAGTTGACTCTCAACTTTCACATTCCAAATTTTTGGTTGACTCTCACTAAATTGTAGTAGTAACATAAAGTAAAACTAAAATATGTATTTTACAAAGGCAACATCCATTCAGAAACTAATCCTAGCTAATTTACACGGAGTTAAATTTTATATGAAAATTGTTTGTCAATAAGTTAATAGAAGAGAAAACTTCAAATATAATATAATAAAAGTAAAGTTGTAAGTATTAAATTATCCCTTAAATAAACACAACTCAATATAAATTTAAACAAATAAATCCTAATAGTATATAAAGTGATCAAATGAGGCTCTCTGTGTTAATTCATCTCCTAAAAAACAACAGCAAAACACTTCATGCATCTAAAAGATAAGGGGCGGGAAAACATTTTGGAAGATTAATCTAATTAATCTTTGTAACATAGGAATAAAAACCCATTATTTTATTGTGTAAGGCTTCAAGTAGACACACACCAGGAAGAAAAAACATGAAGAAAGAAACAAGCCTTTAGGCTCAGACCAAAACCCATTAGGGTAAATATGGCAGTTATCATATAACGATTAGAACATAGCGATTACATACTTTTTTAGAACTGGTGTTTGCTTCACAAACACACCGATTCATTCATTATATATAGATAGGAAACCTGTAAACAACATTCAACCCTTATTCATTTATAATATCAGAAATATTATTAAGGTTCAACCCCAATCTTCTTTCCTGCTTCTATTTTCTTGAATGATTATGATGAAGAACATGATGCTTGTTTTGATCATTGGACCCTGGAGATAAGGAGATTAAAGACTTGTGAAACAAAACATACTAAAGCAAAAAGGATAACATAGCCTTCTTATCAGTGTTGTAAATATTGGTCATAGTGACCGATATATCGGTGATATATCGTTTGACGGTGGTTCATCGCCATGATATTTTACTTATCAGTCATAAATAGCGGTCACAGTCAATATCGTGTAATGTCGGTCAATATCAGTAATTTGGCGGTCAAACTATTTGTTTGAATTTAAAAAACGCGGGTTTTGTGGGTTTTAAATAGATAGGATTACTTTTATATATATCAAAATTATGATTTTATTTACGTTTATTAAATTTTAGATATATGGTTTTTATTTTTCAAGCAAGTTGACTTTTTAGGTTTTTTTTGGTATACGACTTATTTTGTTAGGATATTGGTAATATTTTGTTTTCTTAGATAAACTTCTTTATAATTATAGTACCCGCCATAAAAATAAAGCCGATATATAGTCGTCACGACCGGTATATCGCTTGACAGTGGTCGACCGTCGACACCTCACTGAACAATATTTACAACCTTGCTTCTTATGAATCAATATATAACGGAGTTGATAAAAATATATAGTAGTTTTCAGCATTGCATATATGGATGGGACACATCAAATTTACATATATGCTCGTAAGTGAGCACGTAACATCTCAAAATCGGTTTTATGTATTTTATCACGAGTATGACTTTAAGTAAGTTTGACTACGAATTTTATAAGCTTAAGTATTTACATGACTCGTTAGTCAAACTCGATAGTCTAAATATAAGTATTATGCAAATGGTTTTAGAAAGTATTATGTGGTTAAGTATAAGTGATGCGGTTTAACTTTAAATAAAAAGTCAAGATATTTGCGGATTTGCTTTTATCTAATCCGGTGGTATAACATGGTGGTAGATGGTAGTGGTAGCCATTGTTGAAGCTTAGAGAGAGAGTGGTTGTGTGTGTAAAGAGAAAGAAAGGAAAATGTAATACAATGAAAAAGAAACACAATCAACACCCCTCCTTGGAAGCCTAGGAGGGGTATATATAGCCACACACCATACACTTAACTATACATTGTACCTAGTCTAGTCTAAGCGTGTGTGACTATGATAACTAATGGGAATTCTTAAATGCCGTCACATAAAGTGAATTTCCAACAATATTCCGCCATGGGACGACGTGTAGAATTCCTTACAATATTTTTCCTAACAAGTACATAATGATTAAGAACAAGAGCTTTCATGAAGCGTCCAATGCTGATGATGTCTTCTGAGGCCTTTGACTTCAAAACGACTCATCTTTAAAGTAACTTGTAGTAAAAGTATTGTAACAGCACGAACTAAGTAATCCATATACTTCTGGTTAAGGAGAAGCTTCTGAATTAACTTTCCCCTAATTCATGCCACATAAACTTGATGTAGAAGCTTTTAAATAGCTTCCCCCTAAACCGACAATCCTCGTAAGCAACTTCAAAGCTTTCAATAAAGCTTAGAATGATTAAGCGCACAGCGGAATATAACAAGCAAATCCCATCATATAACATGATAACGTTGCTAAGAGGGATTGAAAGCTTGGGGCACACCAAGTAGATCAACAACTTCTCTTCTCACGCTTGAATAATTCTTCTGAATTTTTCTTCCCCCTGAGAGATCAAGTTATGCATACTAGAAAGAATCAAGACATTTCTTCCCCCACATAGTTGAAGAAAATAAACCAATCCCAAGTATGAAGCTCAAATACTGAAGTAGACACTTTATCCCATTCATGAAGTTGACATCGTAACACTAGAGTCAATTAAGTCCCGGAAATGCACATATCTTCTTCCGGAGATGCACCAGAGTCAATTAAGTCCCAGGAATGCATATCTCTCCATATAGGATAATGATGATGAATAATTGCAACAACCAAACAATTAAACATCGAATCAGTAGTGTACCGTTTAGAGATTGATAACGCCATGAGTTAAAACACTGATTTTCTCTGCGGCTATGACAAATGTCATCCCGGAATGTCTTCAAATCAAAAGAAGGTATGAGGTTTATCACGAGTACTCGTTGTGCGTTCAATGTGTCTTTTTCTTCCCCCTTGATGGTTTCGAAACTCGGAACCATCAATAAAGCGTACGCACATGTACCTGAAAAATCGTGAGAATAATAAATAAGCTGAATTATATATTTTGTGAGAATCAGCTGTTGATCGAAATTCTCTACTCATAAACTCTCCATGGCCATCTTTACCAACCCCCTTGTAGGCAATTTGAAGTGACCACTGATAGAATGAAACAGATACATCAAACGTGAAACTGAATAAGAATCCCTCGATCTTGTGACTTAAGCTTGCACAATTGTTGAATGAGGAATGGTGGAGAAATCTCTAAGTACCCAATGCATCACTGAAGAAGTCTATAAGCACAACACCTCTTGAAACTATCCACGTCGACTAAGCGCGTGACACTGAGTACAACAATGTAACCCCTTTAAGTGATAGTTATCCGAGTCATCAACCAACCACCCCGAACCCGGAAACCAGATAAACAAGTCTTCATTCTAAGATTAAGCACGAGCAAGTTATCTTTGAAAGATAAAATAAGTTCACGCCTTCGAAAAATCCGTCTCCAACTTCACATAATTTATACCCGATCAAACGAGTCCGTAGCCACTAAAAAATAAACGATTTTTCTTTGGTCACGTCAAAATAAATTTTGTCACGTTGTCTCATTACTTTGTCACGTCACTTGTTGTCTCGTCCCGATGATGACCGAAGTATAACTTAATACACACAAAATTTATACAAAAATACAAATTAGTGTTAAAAAAATTGTGTGTATATAATCAAGTCACACGGCCCATATCTTTGTATTACTTCAAATGAGATATCAGCATCACATTTTGGCCCAATGTGTTACTAAACCCAACCGTAACCCAATATCAATCTGAGTGCGAAATTTAGATATAAAAATCCCAAACCTAATCTTAGTCAACCCTAATCTCCCTCTTTCCCTAAACATCTCCGCCCCCCATTCCCATTTCTCTCTCAGCCACCAATCTGATCATATATCCTCCATCCCAAAATCTAAACTCAATACAATCTCAACCATCACAAATCACAGTCAATCTCATCCTTAACATCTCCATATTTCTCACATCTTAGCTCCAATCTAAAAAATAAATACTCCGACCCTTACTTCTTGATCATTCGTAGCAATTAAATCTCAAAGATAGATAATAAACTGAATCATTCATTATTGGCTTCAAGATCCATATGAGGGGTCTCGGGTAGGTGAAGGTTTGATGCACGTTTTTAATTTGTGGGTTGATGTTTTGTTTGAGTTGATACCGAAATCAAACAAATTGATTATAACAATCATGTTATAAATCAAATAATGATTTCGAAAATTAAAAACATTTAGATCTGTGAAGATGAAATTCGTTTTCGTATAAGATCTTGAAGGATCTACACATGCATATCGAAAAAAATCTGAGATCATAGTTTTCGTTGGTTTGAGTCTAGATTGGAGATAGGATACGATGGGAAATAAGTCATATTTGGTGTTGGGGAGAAATAAGGTTGGCAGTTGAATCAGACTCAGTGAGTTAACTGAGTCAACTTGGTAATTACCGAGTTGACTCGGTTGTGTTGGTTTTGGTTTTAGTAGAGGTCAGACGAGTCAGGTAGAGTACTCAAAAATGTTAGCCATCGCAATGTCTATGTTTTTAAAAAGAACCATCGCAAGTCAAAAGTGTAGCCATCGCAGTCAAGTACCCCCATCGTAACAAGATGGTACCCATCGCAGCGAGACATCGGAGGCGAGTCATCGCAGGCGAGTCATCGCAGACGAGTCATCGCAGGCAAGTCATCGCATGCGAGTCATCGCAGTCTACCCATCGCACTCAATGCGATTGTTGCCATCGTAAAGATGACCAGCAGAGAAACTTATCCAAAGGTACTTTTTCCTGATTTTCAGGATCTTACTTTTCTGGGTCATCTTCATCATCATGTGTATACAAAAAAAAATTACCAGAAAGAATGAAACTTTGTCAAAACCCAGTCACCAAAAATACCAGATACAAGAAAATATGGCAGGTTTGACTTGACTTTTGACCAAGAAAAGTTTGATAGATTGGACCATTGGGTTATGAATACCAGATATGACCATGAGACAACTTACTTTGACCATAGATGAATCTGTTTTGATGAAACCAGTGAAACAAAAAGAAACCATCTTTGACTGATGACATACAACGAGTGACAACAAGTTAACAGACTAGGACAAAAAAGTTATGAATATTGGACATAAACACGACCAGTGACAAAAATGATAGATTCGGACCAAAAAAATTTTAGACCACCTAAATCGAAAACAAGAACACGATCCAAGGATGGAACCGAGGCTCTGATGCCAATTGTGGATTTGCTTTTATCTAATCCGGTGGTCTAAAATGGTGGTAGATGGTAGTGGTAGCCATTGTTGAAGCTTAGAGAGAGAGTGGTCGTGTGTGTAAAGAGAAAGAAAGGAAAATGTAATAAAATGAAAAGGAAACACAATCAACACCCCTCCTTGGAAGCCTAGGAGGGGTATATATAGCCATACACCAAACACTTAACTATACATTATACCTAGTCTAGTCTAAGCGTGTGTGACTATGATAACTAATGGGAATTCTTAAATGTCGTCACATAAAGTGAATTTCCAACAATCTTCCCCCATGGGACGACGTGTAGAATTCCTTAAAATATTTCTCCTAACAAGTACATAATGATTAAGAACAAGAGCTTTCATGAAGCGTCCAATGCTGATGATGTCTTCTGAGGCATTTGACTTCAAAACTACTCATCTTTAAAGTAACTTGTAGTAGAAATATTGTAACGGCACGAGCTAAGTAATCCATATACTTCTGGTTAAGGAGAAGCTTCTGAATTAACTTCCCCCTAATTCATGCCACATAAACTTGATGTAGAAGCTTTTAAATAGCTTCCCCTAAACCGACAATCCTCGTAAGCAACTTCAAAGCTTTCAATAAAGCTTAGAATGATTAAGCGCACAGCGGAATCTAACAAGCAAATCCCATCATATAACATGATAACGTTGCTAAGAGGGATTGAAAGCTTGGGGCACACCAAGTAGATCAACAACTTCTCTTCTTACGCTTGAATAATTCTTCTGAATTTTTCTTCCCCCCGAGAGTTCAAGTTATGCATACTAGTAAGAATCAAGACATTTCTTCCCCCACATAGTTGAAGAAAATAAACCAATCCCAAGTATGAAGCTCAAATACTGAAGTAGACACTTTATCCCATTCATGAAGTTGACATCGTAACACCAGAGTCAATTAAGTCCCGGAAATGCACATATCTTCTTCCGGAGATGCACCAGAGTCAATTAAGTCCCGGAAGTGCATATTTCTCCATATAGGATAATGATGATGAATAATTGCAACAACCACACATTTAAACATCGAATCAGTAGTGTACCGTTTAGAGATTGATAATGCCACAAGTTAAAACACTGATTTTCTCTGCGGCTATGACAAATGTCATCCCGGAATGTCTTCAAATCAAAAGAAGGTATGAAGTTCATCACGTGTACTCGTTGTGCGTTCAATGTGTCTTCTTCTTCCCCCTTGATGGTTTCGAAACTCGGAACCATCAATAAATCGTACGCACATGTACCTGAAATCTTGTGAGAATAATAAATAAGCTGAATTGTATATTTTGTGAGAATCAGCTGTTGATCGAAAATCTCTACTCATAAACTCTCCACGGCTATCTTTACCAACCCACTTGAAAGCAATTTGAAGTTACCACTGATAGAATGAACCGGATACATCAAACGTGAAACTGAATAAGAATCCTTCGACCTTGTGACTTAAGCTTGCACAATTGTTGAATGAGGAACGGTGGAGAAATCTCTAAGTACTCAATGCATCACTGAAGAAGTCTATAAGCACAACACCACTTGAAATTATCCACGTCGACTAAGCGCGTGATACCAAGAAAACGATAATAAATTTGAGTTTAGGAAATATTTGATTTCCAACAATACTGATATTCTTTTTAATTATTTAAGTTTCTTGTTTGATAATAAATTTGGTTAGGAGAATATTTGATTTCCAGTTATAAGTTTAGGAAAATAGAAAGTCATGTCAATCTTTATTTAAATTGATTCTAGTTTTCCTATAAATGTTAGGTCTTTTCATTGTATTAGGATATCTCTGAGTTTTTTTTATTATGAAAGCTTTTGCTTAGTTCTTGGTAGGTTGCTAAGATTCTTTTAATAATCGGGTATTCGTTGAATCAATGATTGTTGGAGTTTGTCTGATAATCGGTATTCTTTTGAATCAATGATAGTTGGGAGGATTGTGTCTGGCATTCTTTTTGAATCAACAGATCCAATTACGTATATTTGTTACTTTGTTTTTTTTAGTCTACATCAGTTGGTATCAAGAGGCGAAGTTCCTGATTAAGATGTTAAAATATCTATTTTTGAGAGTGATGGTTCATCTTTTGATGAATGGGAAGATTATGGTACGGTTAGTGATGATTATGAAGGACCTCCAATATTTGATGATGATCAATATGAAGAAGAATCTATGTTAGTTTATGATACAGATATTGAAGATGTCATTGAGGAAGAAGGATTTATCGAGAAAGAAAAATTTGGTGGGGAAGAAGACAACGTTGAAGACACTGTATTTGTGGCTTATAATCTTTATTCTTCAATGATCCAAACTATCATGATTGACAAGTTGAGTTTTAAGACGATCAAGATTCGAGGTCGATTCATTTTGAAGAAAGGAAATTTGATGCAAATGATGCAAACGTGGATGCTACGAATACAAGAGACGAGTGAGGAAAACTCGAGAACGAGTTTTTTTAAGTGGGTAAAAATGATGCGGTTCAACTTTAAATAAAAAGTCAAGATATTAATGTTCTTTTTAATTATTTAAGTTTCTTGTTTGACAATAAATTTGGTTAGGAGAATATTTAGTTTCCAGTTATAAGTTTAAGAAAATAGAAAGTCATATCAATCTTTATTTAAATTGATTCAAGTTTTCTTATAAATGTTAGGTCTTTTCATTGTATTAGGATATCTCTGAGTTTTTTTATAATGAAAGCTTTTGCTTAGTTCTTGGCTGTTTGCTAAGATTCTCTTAATAATCAGGTACTCGTTGAATCAACGATTGTTAGAGTTTGTCTGATTATCGGTATTCTTATGAATCAACGATAATTGCAAAAGATTATGTCTGACATTCTTTAGAATCAACATATCCAATTATCTATCTTTGTTTTTGAATCAACCTATTCAATTTATTTATCTTTGTTTTTTTCGCTACATCCATAAGAAAGAAAAGCTTGAAGAATCTAAGTTGCCAAAATCCTAAACTGGTACTAAAATAAGCTTGTTTTAGTACACTAGAACCATCTTGTTCTAGCCTCATGGACCATTCTTGCTAAATTTTAAGTATATTCTTATTTGTGTGGGTGTGACGAGCCAAGATAAAAGAGAGGGAAACCCAAAGTGGCCCACCTGATCAATTAGGTATGACTTGAGGTCTCAAATCAACAAATAACCTTTTATGCATTTGAATTTGTAATTTATGATTTAAGGTTTATGAATTCAATCTGAGTGTTTTGATAAAAAGGGTTTTAAAGCAAAGATAATGGTGTTATAGTGTTCATGTGTTAAATTGTATTGAATAAAGTTAGTAATTTTGTACGATTTTGTGATATATATAGGTTAATTTGGAGATGGTATTTCTTGAGTAAGGCTATAAATTCATTTATTTGCTAAGTTTATAAAATGTTCATGATTTTCGATAAATCATGGACATGGATTAAGAGGGTGATGGGGATGATGTTATTTATAATAACCATGAAAGCCAACTAAGTAACTTTGGTTATTATGTGTATTATTTATGTTATCATATTATGTTGTAAATGAATGTGTTTATGACTTGAAATGTTGGCTTAGAAAGTAAGCTTCAAATAAAGGCTTGACTAGTTGGTTCGGTGAGTGTTAGTCTTAGATTATGAACTAACTAAGGTATGTGCTAGAATTGGTTTATGCTCAATGTTTTGAAACCCGGTTTTCAATCGATTCGGTCGAGCCATCGGGTCATCGGTTCAACCGATTGAACCGCTGGGTCGACTCGATTTTCCATACAACAAAATTATTTATATATTTACATTACTAAGAAAGTATACATATAAAAATCATGAATATTTCATACATTTGGCCTAAAAACCATTTACTAAGAAATATAACATGTAAAAACAAAGTTACGTTGCAAATACATATAATTAAATCACGAAAAAAAACCGAAAAAAAAATAAAACCCGGTCAGGTCTCACGAACCAGGTCGACCCGGGGTGCTTCAAACCCGGTGGGTCACACCGGGTTTCTAAAATATAAGACCCGGGTCAAATTAACCCGTTTTTTGGCTGGAACCGGTTTAACCGGTTGAACCGGTCGGGCGACCCGGATTTCAAAACATTGCTTGTTCTTAATTCATGATTCGTTATGTTATGATATGATATAATGATTGTTATTGTGTTATTAATTGCATATGTTGAATGAAATAGTTTTTAGAGTGTAGGATGGAATCCTTACAACCTGAAATATTAGATGTGGAATAACGATCGAGAACACGACCCAGCAAAGTATATCGATAGAAAAGTGACACAAGGTATGATTCCCTAATCTTACCGATTAGTTTGATAAAAAATGCATTGTGAATCATTTCCCCCTCGCCTCCTTTTATAGAGATGAGGGGAACCGACTATTATAAAGTCCTATAGGTCGGGTTGGGCTAAGAACAACCAACCGACCTTTATTCTATTAGCTATAGGAATCTTTGCACTTAAGCCCATAGACATCGACTTAGGCTAATAAAGACTAGAAACATAATAATTTCCACTTTAGGCTTATATTAGTCTATCCCAACACTCAACAACTGCAAGTAGTGTTGTAACTTGCGTCTAGGTACCACCTTTGTCAAGGCATCCACAACATTGTGTTTAGTACCCACCATCAGAACTTCAACCTTCTTCTCTACCAAGACTTCTTTGATAAAGTGATAACGCACATTGACGTCCTTAGTCCTTTCATAAAAAAACATGATTCCGCGATAAATGAATCGCGTCCTGATTATCACAATTAACTGCAACTGTGTTAAGCTTCACGTCTAACTCTTCCAAGAGTCCCCTTATCCAAATAGCTCCTTTCATAACTTCCATAAGTGTTATATTCTCCGCTTTAGTTGCCCATAAAGCCTCCATGTGCTGCAACTTAGCTTTTCAGCTCCTCGTCTATCAATGTATCAGCAACCCGTACCCTGTGATTGATCTACCCATGACAATGATCGATCTTATCACGACGTAGTAAAATTCCACAAAAACCTGTATGTATGTATGTAGTCTACGATCAAACACATCCAACATACCCACATCTGTAGAATCTATTTCATGTCTCGTGCAGACCACCTGATACTCCTGGCTTCCAACCACATATATATATATATGACCACTTACTATTCTTTTTTACATCATAGTCCCCTGATAGACTATCCTCCAACGACAGTATGGAGTGTCCCTTCAACAAAGTTTGTACCAACTTTCCATTGTAAAACCTGGACTGTGACACCCTCAAAGTATTACCACTCTGATTCCTGATGATCTTAATACCAAGTATATTTCCTTTTGCTTTAGCCAGCAAACCCTTGTTAGCCGAGATCTCAGACTTGCATCCGCAAGAAAATACAATACAATCTATATAGAGAAATAGATGTATGAACATACCTGGTGTATACTCCCAGTAATAACTCTATCTGTCGTCACTGCTTTTCCTACAACCATTGCTGAGCACATACACATCTAACCGAGTATACATTTCTTCTTTCATCCAACCATCCACTTGGAAAGAACCTCACAAGCAACTGTATCATTGAAAGTCAATGACTCATGTTCATATATCTTCTCTACTATAGCAACTGCAAAAGCAACCTCATTAGTGTCTTCTCTATACTTGAATAGTTCTCGTGTTAAGCGTTGCTCCCTATCACGTGATAGATGATAGTATATCTAATCTTGAGTTTGTACTTCCTTTGGAACAGCTACATAACCAGCATTCCCCTGAGGTTCCACCTCAAATGCACGATCTTCTCGTGGTTCCACCTCAAACTCAACTACATGCAACACCTGCACTGAACTTGTACATACACCAGAACCAATAAAAGTTTTGTTGTATTTTCCACTTTCATTGAAATCCATATTCATGTGAAGCACTCCTTTTGAAGTAGTGTCATCTAACCTCCAAAGTTGATAAACCTTTATACCTTTACGATATCCCAGGAATATGCACTTGACCTTAACCGGTTCAAGCAAACCTTGCTCAATACTAGCAAGCCAACCAAAAAACCTTAACATATTTATAGTCTTCTTGAATCCAATCGATGCTGATGGTGACCTATTATCTTGATATGTATACATGGTTGTATCCTCTGTCCAAAAAACCGTGGACACACCAGACTGAATCAGAAAACCGCGTACCTTTTCCAAGAGTTTCACGTTCATCTCCTTAACCAACCCATTCTGTTTTGGTGACCCTGCAACATCCAAATGTTTGGCGACGCCACTCTTCATACATTGTTGTGTAGACTTCTGATCACAAGAATCAAGAACATTACCCGTCTTGATCTTCCACCCTGTCTGAAATTTTCCCCATTGGCTTCCTACCCTTCATTGTCTTCCTAATCACAGCCTGACCATTCAAGCTATATACGCAATTAGCCCTTCTTGTTCCTAATAGTACTACCAGTGAACCCTTTATAACCTTGATCTTTCCTGACTTCAAGTCCCTGAGACAACTTTATCACAATTATTTCCCTTACCAAAGTTTCGCTACTCTACCTTCACAATTGGCCACTTTTTTCAAAGATAATATTTGCAACGAATTCAACATTTCAACTCCTACATAATGAATCACACACACACACACACTTAAGAAAACACACGCGTGCGCGCCCACACACACACTTTAGAACAGTCATTACCTTCCTTCTCATTTGTGATATCATGTCTTAGTGTATTGACCTTGTTTATGCCTCAAGCTCATTCGTGATTTTTGAAATGATTATTACTCATTATCAAAGAGAGATTCAAAAGGCTGACTAATCGGGTAATGGGTAGGGGAAGTTGATTATCAAGCTCCAAAATGGCAATGTGTCTAGAGCTGCAAGGGCGAATGTGATCAAGCTCAAGTCACTCCAAACAACTAATATGTGAAAGGTAAGGATCTTGATAAAAATGGTTACAGATATGCACATCAAGATTGTTGAAAAGATTTACTTTGCAGCGAGGCAGAGGGATATCTGAGCTGGTTGGCAGATGAAGGTTTAGCGAGTTGATGTGTGTAGATAAGGGTGTCAAATGGCTAGTGTTTTGGTTTGATGAATGTTAATCGTGTGTAAATTAATGTCTTTTAGTTTTCATTAAGGCTTAATGTTATTGTTTCATTTTTCCATCTTACCATTTTTTATATTTGGTATGAGCTTTCAGTGTTTACAAACATCCCTACAAGCATTGGTTCTATGACACACCTCTAGTATGTTTGACTTGGTATAGTCATACTACATTAAGCCAAACTACATGAATATAATTAGACTTTGTAAAGTCAAACTGCATTAAGCGAACTATAAGAGAAATGCCCACTTTGTAGAACGACTATTTCTGGTGATGATCAAGACACCCACAAACACAAAGCTTACTTAAAGAAGTTGTATGAGATCACGAGTTGTTATAGTTTCGTGTCATGGAGACCATGACTAGCTGGCTAACCAAATCCTTTAGCCATGATCTTCAGTCCATTCTTTTTGAGAGTTGCAATTACATGTAATACACAAATCGATCGCTGCCCATATATATACTCTTTAACATACAAGCTATAAATATCTTCATTTTTCTTTCTTTTGATAATAAACTGCCTGGTTTTTATGTAATTAGTTTGTACGATTTTCATGTAAAAAAGAAACTTTGATTACATATGTATACTTTTTTTACTTGTTATAATAGTAGAAGCAGTCGTCAGCAGGTCGTCAGGTCTTATTCTTTTGAAAAAGTGCCATTTTCATCAATTAAGCCATTTTCATCAATTAAACGTTGCTTTGTTATCTTCCACAAACTAAGAGCATACGCAATGAGCACTTTTCAAAAGCTTTTCAAAAGACTTGGCACTATTTCACCAAGTCATTAACATGACTTTTTGCATCGGAGAGGATGGCTTGAAGTCCCAATAACTTGGTATCAAGTGTTTGAAGCAAATACTTGACATATTTTTTATTCATTTTATATAAAAACACTCACTACCAAACTTTTAATTCCAATGACTTCATAGTTTTGTAATAGCTTTTTGCATTCAAGAGTAAATTTACAAACAAGACTTTGTAAAAAAAATGAATGTATCATTTGTGTAATAAATGTGTCAAGTAATTGAAAAGCTTATGCAATACATATGCTCTAATAACGTTGACACAACAACACGCATTATAAAAGGTAACCTTTTTAGTTTTACTAGGTGACAAACTTAATGTTCCGAATTAGTACTATTTGAGATTGCTATTCGGGGGAGGAGTCGATTGAAAGAAAACGATTTAAGGCTTAGGTTAGAGAAAAATCGAATGGAGATGGTTTCAGGGGAGGATTCAATTTTTTTTATTATTATATATTTTAGTTATACATTTATACATGTTCCATCACTTGTGTTAAAATCTATTAACTTTCACAGTTACATACAGTATTTGACAAATATGAAAACTTAGTCAACTTGACATGCATGGAAATTTAAGTACAGTAAATCAGAACAGTAGTTACTTCGTATTGCATACACAAAACATGCTACGAGATGTTTCGTCAACAGATCAAGCAAACTCCCATTAATTGCAACGTTGGGGCTAGGTAACTCGTGATTGAAAGAAAGGTTATGAACGCGTGAAAAAAATGTGAAATCTGAAAAGTCATCGTGTCCATATAATAAAAATTGATCTAGAAGGAACATGGCCTACCCTAATTAATACATCGATGAACTCAGCTTTGTCTTTCCTTCAGGTGGCCATGGAACACCTTTTTCATGTGTCAAATCTTCTCCTATATATTTGGCACATGAATCCTATCCTTACACCAAACCATAAAAACCACTTTATTTGCTTACAAGATCATATCTTCTTTCTCTCTTTCACACACTTTTTGACAAACCAAATCTATTAATCAGCAAGATTTATTCAATTCAAGATGATGATGATGATAATTATGATAGCGGGCTTTGTGGATTCTATAAAGACACCAATTCATGCATGGTTAGACCAGGTACTATATACTCACGACCACCAAAACACCACCTACGTAAAACTCAAGGAAGTTGGTATTGATAGTCCACAAGTGGACTGCATCGTTTGCTTATCGGACCTGGCCTTAGGCGAAAAATACGCGATGCTAGAAAGGTGTAAACATGGTTTTCACGTTGAGTGTGTAGAATCATGGCTAAAAGACCATCCAAGCTGCCCACTTTGTAGAACACCTATTTCTGGTGATGATGATAAAGACACCCACAAACACAGGGTTTACTTAAAGAAGTTGTATGAGATCACGAGCTGTTATAGTTTTCGTGTCATGGAGACCATGGCTAGTTGGCTAACAAAATCGTTTAGCCATGATCTTCAGTCCACTCTTTCTGAGAGCTGCAGTTACTTGTGATATTACTCCGTTGTCTAAATAGCACATAAATTCACCAGACATATACTTTTGATACATAAAAGATATAATTTTTTTTCCTTTTGATGTTATGTTTGGCCTGTTTTTGTGTAATTAGTACCTACGAGATACTCATGTAAAAGAAACTTTAGTTAGACGTATACTTCTTTTAATTTTTTTATACTAGCAAGTAATTGCCTAATCTTCTGCGATATTATTAGGACTAGCCACGAGCTAGAAACAAAAAAGCTACAGGGAATTACAAGTATGAGCAAGCAATATAATATTTGGTTTGCCGGTGTAGGAGATTACATGTATGATCAAGCAATAGTTGGATCACTAATCCGGTTTAACCAAAATGTTTTACAATCCCTACTCCTATGTGAAATCCATAAATGGAAGAGTTTTATGTCATCACCGATTAAGTCTTTCATAATTATAGGTTTAGCATCGAAACATATCATATAACGGAGATTCCAGATTGGCGCTTAAACTGTAGCTCCCTTTGCCAAACAATGAAGTAAGACTAGTTTGTGATTGACGAATTAGGCATGTATATATTAGTCATGAGTTTTGGCGCCTAAACAACTTAACAATGCAAATATACATATATTTCGGTTAGCATAAAGATAGTGGTTAAATATAGAGTGAGAAGAAGTCGTAACGGGTTATCTTCCACAAAATAGTAGAGTAACGTTGACACAACAAGGTTTGAAAAGGATAACCATTTCAGTTTTACTAGGTCACAAACTTCATGTGTCGAATTACAGTAACTCTTTACTATTTTGAAGTGTCGTAATTCTTTTCATATATTGATCCACAGTCAAATTTGCCTAACTGTATGAATGTATGACGCAAATAGATCGAGGTCATGTATGGCTCAAGTTAGTTAAAATTTCGGGCATGCATCATGTGAAGATTCAGTACGTGGATAGATAACATTAGTCATCATAGACATCCAAAAATATGTGGTAGTATCTCCTTTTCTGCATAAAGCTGATATTGATGCTTCTAATGACTCGTCTCAATCTCGATCGAGTTTTACGTGATGAAACAGTTACTGAAGTCTTTTTATTAACTTCCTAAGACAATCTGTAAGTAGATATTATTGTGAGTATTCAGCTTGTTAAGAATAACCATCCGAAAAATGAAGGCATGTTTAGGGATGTTCTGTAAACCAAACCAACTTGGTCCAAGTGACATTCTCAGCATGACAACATAAGTCTTCATAGGTTTGTTTAACAGTGAACATTCCATTCTTACCTTTAGTGCTCCTCGAAACTAATAAATATTCATTGATGACAACCCCCTTAAGCTAATCAGCTCCAAGCTATAACTTTGTTCCAGGCACCAAGGTAGGTTCTCAAGTCCTAAACCACCTTGACATTTAGTTTTGTAAATAGTCTTCCAAGTAACTTTAGCTTTTCCCTTAGAAAGGTCATTATGATTCTATAAGAATTCTTTAAGGAGCTTATTAATGTCTTTTATCACAGTGAGAGGAAGTAAGAAAATTGAAGCCCTTAAACATGAATGGATTCCAACACTGAAGCTATCAATTGGAGTCTGCTAGCATATGAAACACACTTACTCTTTCAGTTAGCCACCCTATTCTTAGTTTTGCCAATCAAAATTTTACAATTCTTCACCCACAATCTCTTCAAAGTTAGAGGCACACCAACATACTTAACACGAAGACTTTCAGCTTTAAAAGGGACACAATCCAATAGTTTCTGTTTTTCCTCCTCAGTAAGGCTTCCCAAAATAAGAGTGCTCTTCTTAGAGTTAGGCTTGAGACCAGAAAAAAAAAACCCAAGTCATCAATAACGTTCATCAAAACTTTGACCGACTGACAATCACCTTTGTAGAACATTAGTAAGTGTTAATTTGATAATCTTTCCAAGTTATATTTTTGTTTCTTGTCACAGAATCTTGTCATAAAAGAAATACTAACATATATTGTTTTCAAGAGTTACAAATGATGATGATTTGAATTACTAGAAAAACTACGATGCATGAGATCTCAAATAGCATTTTTATTTTTAATACCTAATAAAACATGGGCTAATTCTTGAAATGCCCCAAAATGTTACCTTGTTTCCCTTTTTGCACCCACCAAATGAAAATTTCCCAAAATACCTTATGCAACTTATGCGACTTAGGCAACTTATGCGACTTTTCCAAAAATGGTAAAATTTTGGGAAAATTTTGGAAATTTTTTGAATTTTTATTTCTATTTTTAGAAAAGTCGCATAAGTCGCATAAGTTGCATAGGTTGCATAAGGTATTTTGGGAAATTTTCATTTGGTGGGTGCAAAAAGGGAAACAAGTTAACATTTTGGGGCATTTCAAGAATTAGCCCATAAAACATTGGTAAGTTGATAGGTTTGCAAATCTTTCCATAAAAGCCATCTCTAGCTTCCTAGTATCCATTCCATTTTTTAAAATCATTACCAGCCAAATCCCATTGTCACAACGCTTACATAACTACTTGTGTGAACGCCTTCTTGAAGATGTCATCGCTTATTGTAACTCTGCCTTAGATAATGTAGCTAGCTCTATAGGAGATTGTAATCACATCTGAATGTATGTACGTAACATTACCAAATCCCTTATGAACAAGATTACGTAGTATGAATCATATTTAACTATAGTGAAATAGTTATTTTTCTCTACCCTCTAATTCTTATTCCTTTCTTTAGCAAGTCTGATGTGTTTATATTCCGTCTCGAGTATTGGAATGATGCCTTCATTTTTGCAGGTGTTTTATATCAGAAGCTACACTTGATGAAAGATGAGTGAAAACCTTAGGCTGCGCGCGTGCATTGGTTGAAAAACCAACTAGGTCGAGCTATTGCCTTAGTAGGTCACACCAATCCTTGAACTTGCAGTTGTGCATCTTAGTTTGTGAGAGATCAGATGTGTTACCGGAGCCATGTACTAAACTTCTTTAGATTCTTATACTTCATAGTTAAATAGCATCAAATTGGCCGGATACTATTTATCTTCTAGAAGAAGTAGTATTTTTCTCAATGTCATAGTCATCATAATAGGCTGTTTATGTTCGAATTAAATCTGTTCAAAAATTGCTAAACGCGGAAGATAGACTGAAGCTTGAAGCTTATAACAGGTTATAATATAAGCTCGAGCCCTGGATTGAGGAACCTACTTGTTCTGGTAAACATACTTCATGATTTGAGAATACATGTTCCATCACTTGTGTTAAAATTTTCACAGTTATAGATTTGACAAAAAAAATGGGTCTTTATTAGAACCCAAAATATTCCCATGTGAAGGTTGAGAGTCAACTTGAACCAGAGGCGTGTGCATTAATATGAAAAGTGCAGCTGCAGCGTAGACACTTTTATCTACACTACTGAAGTTGACACACGTACGTTCATTAATTGCAACGTTGGGGCTAACTCACTCGTGACTGAAAGAAAGGTTATGAACGCGTGAAAGAAATGCGAGAAATCTCAAAAGTCATCGTGTCCATTTAATCTAGAACGAAGAACATGGCCTACCCTAATTAATACATCATTAAGTGGAGAAATTTGTACACCTTTTTCACGACTCAAATCTTCTCCTAATTCACATGTAGTGTACTAGATTTTTAAAAATCAAGTTGAATATGCAATTGGTAGGTTGCAAGTATATATAATTAAGTTGATAATTGACAGGCTAATTTGCTTCTGTTCAAAGAAAACAACCTACCATTAATCTTACAACTGCAAGCTTAATTTGAAATAACATGTACCATACTTTATATTAAATGCTTCTAAAAGGATACATAACTAACTGATGTGCTAATCTAAATTTTATCTTTCCTGAATGTAAGGAAACAACAGCCTATATACTTGGCACACGAATCCTATCCTTATACCAAACCACAACGACGACTTTATTTGCTTCTTATTTCTCTCTTTCACACACTTTTTAACAAACAAAGTCTATTGATCAGCAAGATTCATTGAAGATGATGATGATGATGATTATGATAGCGGGCTTCGTGGATTCTATTAGGACACCAATCCATGAATGGTTAGACAAGGTACTATGTACTGAAGATCACCAAAAGACAACCAACATAAAACTCAAGGAAGTTGGTATTGACAGCCCTCGGGTGGACTGCATAGTGTGCTTATCGGGCGTGGCATTAGGCGAAAAATACGCGATGTTAGAAAGATGTAAACATGGTTTTCATATTGAGTGTGTAGAAGCATGGCTAAAAGACCATCCAAGCTGCCCACTTTGTAGAACATCTATTTTTGGTGATGATCAAGACACAAATAAACACAGGGTTTACTTAAAGAAGTTGTATGAGATAACGAGCTGTTGTAGTTTTCGTGTCATGGAGACCATGGCTAGTTGGCTAACGAAATTGTTTAGCCATGATCTTCAGTCCACTCTTTCTGAGAGCTGCAGTTACTTGTGATATCGTTTCGTTGTCTAAAGCACACGAATTCACCACACATATAGTTATATTCGGCCTGTTTCTGTGTAATTAGTACATACACTTATACGATACTCATGTAAAAGAAACTTTGGTTACATCACATATATACTTTTTTTAACTTCTTATACTTGTAATTTGCCTGATATTTGTTTCTTAACTGTGATATTAAACTGGCCACTAGCTAGAAATAAAAAAGCTACGATGAATTACAAGTATGAACAAGCAATATTTGGATCACTAGTCTCGTTTAGCAAACATGGTTTACAATATCTACTCCTTTGAGAAATCCATACAGGAGAGGAGTTTACGTCATCGCCGATCAAGTCTTTTCTTATAGGTTTAGCGTCGAAACATACATGTTACTGGGATTCCAGATTGGCGCTTAAACTCTAGCTGAATTTCAAAGGACGCAAATAGAGGTCTTAGAACAAAGAATGTATGGCTCAAGTTAGTTTTAATTTCAGGCATGCATCATGTGAAGATTCAGTACGTGGATGCATAATATTAGTCAATATAGACATCCAAAATATGTGGTAGTATAGCTTGTTATATGGTATTCGGAATTTCGCTTAGCTTCTCATAATTTTTCGATTTACATAAGCTTTTGGGTTTGTATGGATCTATTGAATCATAAGTAGGTGTGTGTGTGGTTTTGTTTGCTATCGTTGTTACATTCTGCGAGGGAACATGTATTGAGGTGTGTGAGATTTTGGTGTAACTTTTTTATGTACGAGAAATGAAACATGGCTTCTTGAGCAAGAAAGAGGAGGGGAGCGAGAGCTGAAAGAGAAAGAGCAATGTTCGATTAATTGTAATACGAAGGATCCTGGTCAGGTACCTTCTACTAGCATTGATCATGATTCGAGTAGTACAGGAAATACTGTTGTTAAAGGGAATGAATTTGAGATTGATTCACAGGAGGCTATTGTGGACCAAACACCGAGTTCTACTTCAGATCCAAAGGTTGGTAAGTCTTTCGCTAATCTGTTTACAAGAGAACTAACTAGGAAAGGTATTAATTTTCGTACTTAGGTAACACGTGCAGTAAACATGGTGAGGTGACGGTCCCATTGGAGTTTATCCGAACAACCAATGAAATGTTTGTTAATTTGGCGAATGGTTTTTTCTAGGTAAAACGGGTGGCATACCATGTTGTCGCGAATTATGTTAAGAGCACTGAGTAAATTTAGATTAGTTAAATCAATGTTTAACTCGTCGACTAAGTTATTTTTCTTCCAATTTAACTCTATGGATGGTATGAATCCTATGCTTAAAAGGTGGTCCATTGTTTATTCAAAATAACCCAATTATCCTTAATAAATGGGGTCCGAATATGAATCTGTCGAAAGAAGATGTCAGTAATATTTCGGTTTGGGTGAAACTTCATGGTGTTCCTATGACGACATTTAGTGAAGATGATCTTAATGCAATTGCTACAAAACTTGATACTCCTTTGATGCTTGATTTTAATTCTTATACGGCTGAAATGTGTTTGAAATCATGAGGTAAGTCTAGTTATGTTAGAGCAATGATTGAGTTGAGTCCTTATGTTGAGTTGAAAGATACTATTGTAATGGCTAGGCCTAAACTCAAAGGCAATGATTTCTATTTATGCAATGTTCATGTTTAATATGAGTGAAAATCTCCTAGATGCTCGAGATGTAAGATTTTTGGCCATATACTCGAGGATTGTCCTACTGTTATGAGATCAACTGGGGCAAAGAATGTGATCAAGCCTAAGAATGTACCTACACATATACGGTTGGCCCTAAGGTAAAATTTAAACTGGTTACTTTAAGTGGTAGAAAAAAGCAAGTTGTTGCGAGGCATAGTAAAGAAGTTAGTTCAAGTAAAGAGGTTAGTAACTTAAATTCTTTTAACGCGCTTAATTTGGAAAAGGATGATGATTTAGGTACGAATGGTAAAATTTCTAATTCGGTTGGGTTGGATTACTTTTTAGGTGGGTTTATGCCCGAGGATGGTACTCCTCACCAGGAAGTTAGTTATACCCCAATTATCGAGAAAATTAACAAGATTGAAAGGAAGATTGTTGAGGAAAAAATTTATCTTATAGATAATCAAGCAAATCCAGTTCCTAGGAAAATGGGTCATCTTTTAGGCGAGCTTAATAATGAGGATGTAGTTGAACATATGAATAATGATATAGTATGTTAGAAGAATGAAAAGATTCTTATAAGAATGTTGATGATGAATATGACCCATATGATGATGATATGTATGAAGATCACGATTTTCTAGGCAGTTTCTTGCCTATTGATGATAATCTTGGAATCAGAGTCCGTGGAAGCATGTATTTTTAGTATTCATTATGTTCTTTGTGACTTTTTAGTTGTTTTATGTGTTCCTTCCTCATAGGAAGTTGTTTTCTTATGTAACAGGTAGAGATGTATGATTCACCTACGTCTCTTGTACTTAAATGTTTTTCTAGAGTAATAAAATTAACCAAGGAAACCTTTTCCAAAAAAACAATTACTAATGTCTTTCTATTAACTTCATAAGTGGGTGTTTACTAGAATCTCTTAACTATCCTACAAATATGAAAAATACATATAAACATGTTCCTTTTAACAATTAAACATCAAAATGAATAGAATAATCACTAACCCTTTCAGAAAAAACAATAGAATCTCCTCTCTGAATTTGCATTAACCTATGAGGTCCCAACAATGGAAGGAGACATGCAACAAGGACATAACATATTTTAATTTATTCTTGTGCGTGGTTGTGTGTGCTCAGAATATAGGAGATATGTCAACAATGACATGGAAACTAGCAATATATGGTTAACATTGAGAAGAAAAGTAGTAAACGTAGCAAAATAGGCGAGAATAAGTAAAAGACAAACATGCCCTAACGTTATTGTCACATGAGACATAATAACATGAGAGAATTACATAAATCGTTCATGTGGTTTGTCGAATCTTACACTTTTGGTCTTTAAGTTTTTTCATCGAAATTAGTCCTCGTGGTTTCTTTTTTCTATAGATCCAGTACACTATCTACATTTTTTATTAAATACACAAGAAGGTTAAGGGTATTTTTGTCTTTTTATTTTTCCCACCCATTTGCCAAGTCTTAATAGCATGTCTGCCTTTTTTTGACCCAAACATTCAAAAAGAAAAGGCCGCAGATGCTCAAATACTACCACGTATCTATGCATACCTTATACCCCTAAATTTTTTGATTACATGAGAATGTATGGTAAGAGATATTCATTCATTTAACCACTGAGATGATGCAACACACATCCCGATTACATGTTGTTGTAAAAGTGTATATCCCTCACAAATAACTCTCTACCAACAAAAATGAAAGTTGAGATGGAAGTGATATGATAATTACTCAAACACCTAAACCCTTACCCAATATCCAAATCTGCACATATCTACTCAAGAACATTAACCCCCCCCCCCCCCAATTTCCCCCTAATTTTCCTCAATCCAAAAATGCATATTAAAAGTTTAATTAACTTGTCTAATTACTAATTTTAATTTACTTAATCCACTAATTTCGATTCAATTGTTTTAAAAAAAAAATTGAACAACAACTTTTATTGCAAGGAGCTAGAACCGTTACAAAGCAATCAAATAGGGTGTTGAAGCCAATCGACCCAACTAAATTTACGACTACTTCTAGAATTACACCAAATGAAAGAAATAGCAACAAGGTCATCAAACAAAATCTCTTTACGCGGCTTACGAGAATCAAAAAGCAGTCGATTACGAAAATTCCACATGCATCACCAAGAAGCATAAAACACAACTTCAAGAAACCCTTTAACCTTAGAATCCAGCCTTACAGACTTGAACCACTCCACCCACTCCGAATGAGAAGCGACTGGACTCTAGTCAACATTCCACCATCGACATATGAGACGACTAATATCAATGGCCAAGTCACACCAAAAATAGATGGGCTAAAACTTCCTGAGCACCATTACAGACAGGACATAGATTCGATTAAACCATGATACCATGATTACTACGATTAACCCGAGAAGGAAGGCGATCAAGGCTAAGTTTCCACACAAAAACATTTACCTTAATTGGAATCAACTTAATCCACTGCGTAGGGCCATTCTCCTTAGGGAGACAAACTTCATCACTAAAATCCCAAACATCTTTAACTCGTAAAACCCTATCCCCATTGAGATCCCACTCCCACCTATCATCAGAATTCGACAAAACCTTCGACCGAACCAAATCTCTGAGCTTGTCAAGCTGCTCAGATTCTACTCCTCCCCTAACTTGGCGGCGGAAAGAAACGGAAATCTCATCTTGCATTTTGACCGCAACCGAACACTCTTTATCAGTTTCTAAAGTATATAGCCTATGGAAAAGATGAGAGAAAGAATCATCACCTAGCCAAACATCTTTCCAGAAACGTGTATGTATGCCAGAACCTACCCTACGTTTACAATGAGAAAGGAGGTCAATACCTTGCTGTTTTAAAGCAGAAACTTCGAGAATAATAGTCATCCAAGACGACCCCTGTAACTGAGAACGGGACAGACTGTTTGTACCCATGAATTGCAGAAACAAACCGACACCACAACGAATTATCATTAGACAGAAACCTCCATACCCACTTAAATAGAAGTGCACGATTAAGCGCATAAAAACTCGACACCCCTAAACCTCCATATTTTTTAGCAGCAAGTACTTTGGACCATTTAACCCACGAAATCTTCCTATTATCACCTTGAAAACCGTTGAAAAAATCCCTACATAGAGATTCCATCACTTGCAACACAGTCTTAGGCACCTAATATAAAGACATAGAAAAGATAGGAGTAGAGCCTAACACCGACTTCAATAATGTAAGACGACCGCCTATGGAGAGGGTGTTAAGCTTCCATTTCGATAATCTAGCCTTAATTTTATCAATCACATCATCCCATGCGTTAATCTTAGATATATTACCTCCAACTTTAATCCCTAAATATTAAACTGAGCTTTCATGACCGAACAACCGATAGAATCAGCCACTTCGTTAATTAGATTACTATCCACACCTGAAGAAATAATGCATAAGGGTAATAAGAAGATTTGAACACTGAATCAAACACTTCTATTAATCAAAACGAATACGAAACAAAACATTAAAAGGTTACCACAGCTACACTGGTGCAACCCTATTATTTAAATGATAATAGTCTTACAAAAACAAGAACAAAAAGGATTAAACATTGATCTGGGTTACATTTTAGAGAGAGAGTATTTGAACAAGAAACACACACAAAAACCCAGATGACCAAAACAAGAATGGGAGCGTCTCCATATAAGACCAAGGGTCAAAGTAAACGTTGGCGTCCATTGTACGCTTGTGCAATTTATCCATAAGTGCTTCAAGTTCCATTTTGTCCATGAAAGACCCTCCACCTCATTAAGCTCTCTTCAACCCAAGTCCAAAGTGTAACTGCAAACAAGGAAAGTTACACAATAAGTCCCTAAGGTTACAAATGGGTATCTGATTAGGTCCAATAATTTTAATATCCCCCCTTAATCAGATACCTCATATATATTAAGCATGCCAAGTTTTTCAACAAGGACATTGTGTTGCAATGTATCCAATCCCTTTGTGAGGATGTCTGCTATTTGATTAGCAGAATCCACCTTACAAGTCTTAACAACACCACTTAAAATTTTTTCCCTTACAAAGTGTAAATCAATTTCTAAGTGCTTTGTTCTCTCATGAAAGACTGGATTAGCAGCTATCTTAATAGCTGAATTGCTATCACAGTACAAAGTAACAGGCAAAAGATTTTCACATTTTAAGTCTTTTAAAATCTTTAAAATCCAGATGACTTCACTGGTGACTGAAGCAAGAGCTCTATACTCTGCTTCAGTAGAAGATTTGGAGAGAGTGTTTTGCTTTTTACTTTTCCAGGAAACAAGATTGTTATTAACAAAAACACAATAACCAGTAACAGATCTCCTAGTAACAACACACTTAGCCCAATCAGCATCAGAATAAGCATTTAGAAACATACCAGAAGTCTTCTTAATGTGAATGCCCAAACCTGGAGAACCTTTAAGATATCTTAATATCTTGAAGGCAGTTTTGAGATGAGATCTCAAAGGAGAGTGCATAAATTGACTCAAGCAGTGAACAGCATAGGATATATCAGGTCTGGTGTTGGTTAAGTAAATAAGCTTACCCATCAGCTTTTGAAAATCAACAATATTATCAAGTAAGGGGTCATCAATGGTGGCCTCATTAGAAATAACAAGCTTAGTAACCAAGGGAGTGCTAGCAGGTTTGCAAGCCAACATACCATACTCAGAAAGAAGATCCAAAACATACTTCCTTTGATTCAAGCAAATGCCACCATTAGTATCAATGACTTCAATACCCAAGAAGTATTTCAACTTGCCTAAGTCTTTAATCATAAACTTAGTTTTAAGAAATATCTTGAATTTTTCAATTTCACCAACATTGTTTCCAGTAATAATGATATCATCAACATACACAAGCAAGGCAAGGAAAATATTACCAAAGGACTTAGTGTACAAAGAATAATCAGATTTACTTTGGACAAAACCATTTTCACTTAACACAGCTGTAAGCTTAGCATTCCACTGCCTGGGAGCTTGTTTAAGCCCATACAATGACTTCTTAAGTCTACAAACCATGTTGTCACCACCACAAAGATATCCTTGTGGTGGTTTCATGTAAACAGTTTCATCAAGATCACCATAAAGGAAAGCATTATTAATGTCAAGTTGAAACACAGGCCAGGAATTCACAATAGCAATATTAAGCAAACATCTAACAGTAACCATCTTGACAACAGGGGCAAAGGTTTCATCAAAGTCAATACCTTCCTTTTGACCAAAGCCTTGGGTAACAACCCTAGCCTTGTATCTTTCTACTTCACCACTAGACTTAAACTTAAGTTTCCAAACCCACTTACTACCTAAGGCCTTCCTACCCTTTGGCAATTCAACAATATCCCAGGTGTCATTCTCAAGAAGGGCAGCAAGCTCAGAGTTCATAGCATCAACCCAATAAGGGTTCTGAGAGGCTTCAAAAAAGTTCTTTGGTTCACTGTTTTTGTTAAGTTGGGTGACAAAACAGAAGTTTTCATGATTAAGTCTAGAATACCCTACAAATTTTTCAAGACCATATTTAACCTTAGAGTTAACAACAAAATCATTGTAGTTTTTTGGAAAAACAGAAGGTCTGGTAGACCTTCTAACACCCTGAGTAGGAGCACTTGGAATATGATTCAAGTGACCTTCAGACTCATTGTTTTCATCAAGTGTTGCTGCCTCCTCTTCCAACCTAGCTTCAATATCCTCACTGTTATGAGCATCATCTCCAATATTTGGAGAATCAACAGTGTCCATATTGTTCCCAAGGTTGGGAGAGTGGCTGCCCTCACTTTGTGACTCATTGTCACTATTATGGCTACTTGTTACTCTCTCATCATCATTAGGTAGCTCAGGGTTATCTAAATCAAAAAAGTTTAGCAAATTTTTATCTTGACCAAGACTAGGGACATTAGACTCATTATGCTTGTTTTTTGAGAGAGAATCCTTAAAAGGAAATATAGACTCAAAAAAACTTACATCTCTAGAGACAATAAACTGATTCCTATCAAGACTAAAAAGCCTATAACCTTTCTGAGAATTAGAATAACCCATCATAACACATTTTTCAGACCTATTAGACAGTTTATCATGACTATTCAAGATAGTAGCAAAACATAAACAACCAAACATTCTGATAAGAGAGAGATTAGGGCAAGTATTGTAAATCATTTCATAAGGGGACTTTCCATTTAACACAGAAGAGGGTAATCTGTTAATGAGAAAGGTAGCAGTTAGAATGCATTCAGACCAAAATTTCAAAGGAATTCCCCCCTGAAACATAAGACACCTAGCAACATTCAATAGGTGTCTATGTTTCCTTTCAGCCACCCCATTTTGCTGTGGGGTATAAGCACATGAAGTCTGATGAAGGATGCCATTGTTGTTACAAAATTTATTAAAAGTTTGATTAACAAATTCTGTCCCATTGTCACTTCTAAAGACTTTAATGTTTCTTTTAAACTGATTTTTAATCATTTTATGAAAAACATCTAAAAAAGTAACAACTTCATCCTTGGACTTAATGAGATATACCCAAACAGCTCTGGTAAAATCATCCACAATGGTTAAGAAATATCTATGGCCAGTGTGACATGTCACCTTATAAGGACCCCATAAATCAAGATGAACAATGTCCCCCAAGCACTTAGTCTTATGGTCACTTAAAGGAAAGGGCTTTCTAGATTTTTTAGCCCTTTGACAAACTTCACAATAGTCATACTTATCATTTTTATCAAGTTTCAAAGTGGCTTTTAAGATATCTAAAGCAGGGTCACCAGGATGGCCAAGTCTACAATGCCAATCATAATAAGATAAAGAACAAATAGGGACAGTTTGACTAGCATTACACTTAGTACCTTTAGTATCTAAGTAGTATAAACCACCACATTGATTACCAATCCCTAGAATGTTTTTCAGATTCAAATCCTGATTCAAAAAAAGGCATTTATTCTCATCAAAAACCACAAAAATCTTATTATCCTTAGCTAATTTATGCACAGATATCAAAGTAACACAATACTCAGGAATAACCAACACATCAAACAAGACAAGGCCATTAGCCAATTTCAGATTTCCAATCTTAGATATGAAAGCTTCAGTCCCATTAGGATGACTGACTTTAATTTTTAAGTGAGAAATATCAAAAACATTGTCAAGTTCTTTTTCATCATTAGTCATATGTTGGTTAGCCCTAGAGTCAACCACTTTACCATGTTGAGTAACTTTAGAATGAATATTAGAACAAAAAAAGTTACTAAAGTTATCATTGAAGGCTTTACTGGAATTAAGGTAAGTACCTGCCATATTGGCCTGCACACCCTTCTCACTTCCATTGTTCTCTTTGATAAGAGAAAGTAAAGCAGAAAGTTGTTCATCAGAAAAGACAGAATTGGGATTAGTCCCCACAGAATTGTTAGAAACATTTTTTCCTTTAGGGTTTTGCCCAGGTCTCTTTTTACCAAAATCAGCAGGGTACCCAATGAGTTTAAAACATCTATCAATAGTATGCCCATTGTACCCACAATTTTCACAAATCACTTCAGAGTTCACATTAGGTCTGTAGGTGTTCCCATTGGGTCTATATGTATTCCCATTAGGCACATTAGGTCTAGGGTTACTATTGTAGTTGGGGTTAGTATTGAAATTAGGTCTAAAGCCACCAGAGTTATTACTCTGATTTCTTTGAACCACATTTCTGGTGGGCCCATTAGCAAAGAAGGCAGATGTCTGATTCCTTTGGGAGGAACTAGACACATTGCCAGAGGCAACTCTATGAGACTCCTCACTAGAAATAATAGCATAAGCCCCTTTGACATCAGGTAAAGACTCCCTAGAAAGAATAGAACTTCTAATAGTCATGTAAGAGTCATCAAGACCCATTAAGAATTGCATTAATTTCAAAAGACTATTATGGTTTTTAAACTCACTAGTAGCAGAACACACACAATTAGGAAGCTCAACCATAGCATCATATTGTTTCCACAAAGCATTCAAGGTATGATAATAATCAGACAAATTTAAGCCATTTTGTTTCAAGGTATTTATCTTATGATGCAAGTTAAATATCACAGACCCATCAACTTTATGATAGGTTTCTTTCAAATCATTCCAAACATGCTCAGCTTTCTTAGAAAAGATTTGACCAAGAAACAATTCATCAGAAATAGAATTAAGGATCCATCCTAACACAACAGCATTGACTCTGTCCCATTGTCTTCCCAAGACTTCATTAGTTAAAGACCTTCTACAAGTTCCATTTATAAAACCAGTTTTATTTTTTCCTTCTAATGCCAAAAGCATAGCATTAGACCATATTTGATAGTTCTCAGTTCCCTTGAGTTTAATAGAAATCACAGTCAATGTGGCAGAGTCATTTGGGTGAAGATGCAAAGGGTCACTAATATCAAGCTTACTTATCAAGGTGACAACAGATTCTTCCCCAATCTGGTCATCTTGATGTTCAGTGTCTGTGTCACCATGAACACTAGTCATAGTGAAGGGACACAGAAACTAAACTCCCAAAGAAATGAACTTAATCAAAGTCAACAAAGTTCCCAGGCTTCCAAACCACTCAAGGGTGGCAGGTCAAGGGCAAGACAGTGATTAAGGGTCCAGATAAACAAAATACCCCAACAATCAAAAATAAGATCAGCCAAAAAACAAGTATCAAAAAAGGAGAGAGTATAAACACAGATAGCACCAAAGGAACAAGTATGAACAAATAAATAAGCAGATAACTGAATAAACAAATAAGGAGAGAGAGCAGAGGTGTTACAAAGCATAAACCAAAAGCACAATCGAACTGTTTCTTCTAGATTCACTTAGTCTAGAGGAAACAGAACCTCCTCACCAAACCCTAATTTAAGAAAAATTAGGGAAAAGTGCACTCAACAACAGATCTATGAAATAGATCTGTTAAGTAACGTCCCTGCACCACGAACAAGGTTAAGAACAAGTATAATATAAAAACCCCCAAAATATTTTGAAACCCTAAAATTAAAAAATCGATTTTAGGATGAATAAGCAACAATAAGAACAAAATCTTTTTAAATCTGACTATCTCAATAGCAGATCTATCCAAAAAACGTTTTAATTTAAAAAACCCCCAAAAATATTTTGAAACCCTAAAATATATTTCCAACGATTTCAGAGAACCAGGGCTCTGATACCATGAAGAAATAATGCATAAGGGTAATAAGAAGATTTGAACACTGAATCAAACACTTCTATTAATCAAAACGAATACGAAACAAAACATTAAAAGGTTACCACAGCTACACTGGTGCAACCCTATTATCTAAATGATAATAGTCTTACAAAAACAAGAACAAAAAGGATTAAACATTGATCTAGGTTACATTTTAGAGAGAGAGTATTTGAACAAGAAACACACACAAAAACCCAGATGACCAAAACAAGAATGGGAGCGTCTCCATATAAGACCAAGGGTCAAAGTAAACGTTGGCGTCCATTGTACGCTTGTGCAATTTATCCATAAGTGCTTCAAGTTCCATTTTGTCCATGAAAGACCCTCCACCTCATTAAGCTCTCTTCAACCCAAGTCCAAAGTGTAACTGCAAACAAGGAAAGTTACACAATAAGTCCCTAAGGTTACAAATGGGTATCTGATTAGGTCCAATAATTTTAATAACACCCACCCCGATCAAATTAGTTTTCTGTAAATTAATCTTCAACCCCTACACCAAGGAAAAGCATTGAAGAATTGACAGAATACCCCGTAAGTTGCTATCTGACCACTCACCAATAAACACCGCGTCATCCGCGTAAAAAAGATGAGAAATAGAAATAGATGGATCAACTTTAACACCCGAGAAAATACCAGCCTCTATAGCTCTAGAAATCGATTGATGAACCGCTTCCATAACAAGGATGAAAAGATAAGAAGCCAAGGGGTCACCTTGCTTAATGCCACATTGAAATTGGAATTCCGATGTAGGACTCCCGTTAACAAGAACAGACGCCATACTCGAATGTAGACAACCTTTTATCCAAGCACGCCATTTAACACCAAAACCAAACGAATTAAGAACATCATCCAGATAATCCCACCGAACTGAATCATATGCTTTAGCAAAATCGACCTTAAACACCATTGCTTGTTGTTTTTTCTGTTTGCACCAAGCGAGCAACTCATTAATAATGAACGGCCCATCAAGAATCTGTCGGTTTGGAAGGAACGCAGTCTGAATATTAGAAACTAGATCCAAAATCACCGAAGACAATCGAATAGCAAGATTTTTTTTACCACTTTATATAAACTCTCAATTAAACTAATAGGACATAAATCGCTCACTAATTTAGGATCTTGAATTTTCGGAATCAAAGTAATAAAGGGAGCATTGCATCCTTTAGAAAAAGAATTATGTGTGAAAAACCACTCTACCGCAGCACACATGTTGGGACCTAACAAATCCCAAATTTACGAAAAAACTCGAACGTGAACCCGTCCGGACCAGGCGACTTATTTTCACCACAACTCCATACAACATTACAAATTTCATCTGAAGAAACCGGCTTGACAGAAAACTGAAATTTAACCGACCACGACTCGCACTAGTGTCTTGAAACCTATTAGCAAAATGAGAATGAAGTTCTTCCTTAACACGATTAGGATCATCAACCCATTCACCGTCAACCAAAACACCTTTAACAGATAAATGAACACGTTTACGATTAACAATACCATGAAAGAACTGAGAGTTCTCGTCACCCTCAATAGCCCACTGAACTTTGGCTTTCTGCATATAGTCAGAAACGACACTAGACTTGAGATCCTGTAATTGTTTCTTTAACTCCAAACGAGAAAGAAGAATCTCATCAGTTACCTGATCTAATACTTTATCGATATGAATCAACTTGTCTTGGATAATACTGATCTTACTTGATTGAGAATGCTTTTGCTCAGCAACCCATGGACGAATAACCTTTTTCAACATTTGCAATTTCTTTTTAAACCGGACCATATCATTAAAGTCATCAAGACTAAAAGAATCCCAAGCATTTGTGACCATAAGATCAAAACCATGAATAGCGAACCATGAGTGATACAACCTGAACGGGGTCGCACCATAGTCTGTAATCATCTCACGTAGCAAAATAGGATGGTGGTCTGAAAGATTTTTATCTAAGCATAAGGATGAGATGTGCGGAAACAAAGACAAAAAACTTTATGTAACTAAGTAACGATCCAGTTTACTCATTTTTGCAGCTGATGGGTGAGACCATGTGAAAGAATAGCCTTCTAACTGAATCTCCACTAGACCCGCATTAGATATAAAATTATTGAAGTAATTGGCCCCACGCGTAATAAAAACTGAACCCAACATTTCCCTCTCAAAACGGACCTCATTAAAATCTCACAAAACCACGGCCTCTCCCTTCCACCTAGAAACAAGACCCGTAATATAACTCTACAAACATCGCTTATCAGAAATAGGTTGAGGATCATACACAGAAACAATGAGTAACTTGACGATATTAGGAACCCAAGTCCCGTAAATGGCCACAAAATTATCAGATAGAATATGATGATCCTTATGGAACAGCCACGAATCCCAAATACACATAAGGCCCCCTGAATTTCCAAGGGCCTCACTATAAACATACTCAAAATGACTATTTCCCCACAACATTTTAGCCTCCATAGCAGAAATAACATCAGTTTTAGTTTTTTGTATGGACAAAAAAACTCACCTTATGCTTAATATTTAACTCCATAATCCAAATCTTTTTAGCCTTGGATCCCAGGCCTTGGATGTTCAAAGAAATACAATTCATCAGAAACCCATGCGATCTCCTTGTGAAGCAATAATATTCTACATGTCATTTAAACATACATCCATAGAAAACCCCATAGTCTGACCAACCTTGATCATATCATCAAGAACCTCCAACACGGATCCACCATTACGATTGTTTTAATTAAGTCATTTTTTTGTCAACAATTGATGGTTTTTGGACTTTTAGTCAATAACTGTTAGGGTTCTAGGTCTTCTTGGATTTATTTGTGTTGATGGAAAAGGGTTTAGGATTGGAAGATATTAACTCAATTTTCAATGGTTTCACTACTAAAATTCAAAACACGGAAGGCGGTGTAAGTGGGAAGAATGTTTTTAATGATGATCTCAATATGGTGCAGGTGCAATCTAATGTTGGGTACCTCGTTTGTGCTAGAATGCCTATAAGAGGTGTGCCATCTCATACCACTTCTAAGAATATGGAGATTGCTGGTGATAGTAATGACAGTGGAAAAAGCGATAACTTAGTAGTGGAGGTTGAAAACCCGAGATCGTTGGCTACTAAAAAGATTAACTTTGAGGTCAAAAAAGGAGGACACGCTATTAAGACCTAGCAAAATGGATGAGAAAAATGAAAAGACCGAAATACCCCTAACCTTTTGTGTATTTAATAAAAAAGATAGATAATATACTGGATGCGTAGAAAAAAAACCACGAAGACTAATTCTGATAGAAAAAACTTAGAGACCAAAAATGTAAATTTTGATAAACCACAAAGACGATTTATGTAATTCACTCTAAATGTACTGAATTAGTAAAGAAAAGAAAGCACGATGACGTAATCCAATATATAACAAGTTAAGGACTAAAGGAATCATCATACCAAAAGGACACAATTCACTTCTCGAAACAAAAAAACCCTAACAAACAAGCTTCAAGTCTGACCGCGTCTGACTGGTAAGAGTCAATGGCCAGTCAGATTTTTTTTCTAAAAAACAAACACGCCCTAAGACTGAGGGGTTGTTTAATAAAAAAATGATTTAGTGCTGAACAAATTAACAGTTTTTTATATGATTTTTATTTTTAAAAACTTCCCAGCCATATAAATTAGCAGTTTTTTATATGATTTTTATTTTTTATTCGAAACTAATTTTGGTTTTCTTTATTCTATTAATCAAAAATATATATTTATAAAATAATAATATATTTTCTCTTTCTTACTTTTCTTTTAAACATTTCCAAACCTACATTCAAAATCTAAACCCACTTGCAAACCAAACCAAACGCACCATTACTTCTCTACTTTTATTAAACCGTGGGCACTAAAATAAAATAAAAAAAACACACAATTCATTTCTCGAAACAAACAAACCCTAACTAATTAATTAGCTCCTTCCATAGTAAGCTAGCTTATAATTAAGAACACCACATACATATAATTCGTTCAAAATAAGCCAATTAGAAGCTTATAAATTCATGTGATGCTAAATTAATAAGCTAAAATATGAATAACTTATACGCGATGATCGACCAATCGACTCGTGATAGTTGATCGGTTGATTCACCATGACCGATTAAATGTTTTTGATGTTCTTCATGATTGATTGAAGCAAAATAAAGACGATAAACCGATATTGGTTGGTATTGAGAAACACGCACCGATGTGTTGTGTGTTAGAGCGCTAGGTATCATGGCGAAGCAGGCTCGCCAATCCTATATAGCAGCTCGCCACAGCTCGCCATGACACCACCTATGCTCGCCATTCGCTCGCCACAAGCTATCTCGCCAGCCAAGTGAGGAAGTAAAAAACAAAATTGGTGGGTCCGACTTGTTTTCTTTATTCTTTCTTGATTTTCTTTTTTATTTTCTTTTTTATTTAGTTGATTAGTTGTGAAGAAAGGCTAAGAAGAGATAATGCTTTCTTTTTTTTTATAAAAAATTAAATTTGCATTTATAACCTTCTCATTTTGTTTATTTTCAGTTTTGGGTTTAACTTGTAATTTTGTTTATGTATCTTTTTTTGATGTATTGTAATTATAATTTTATGAAATAAAGTAATTTTAGGTGAAAATAAATGGAAAAGAAAAGGAAATAGATAGTGTTGGGGCAAAAGTGAGGAAGGGGTGGTATGGGTTTTGTGTGTCAAATGACGTGACACCCGTGGAACCAAAGTGAGGAGGGTTTTTTAGTGCCTTAAATGAAAATTTATTAAAAAGTAAAAGGTTTATATAGTGGACTCATAATTCTCTACTAATCTACTTTTATTTAACCGTTGGTACTAAAATTAAATGAAAAAACATACAGTACAATTCATTTCTCCAAACAAACAAACAAACCCTAACTAATTAATTAGCTCCTTCCATTTCAACAAAGGTATAATCTCACACTCAAACTCGCATTTTGTTAAATTATGCATATATTGATGCTGTTATGATGTGTGTGTATCAAAATTTGGGGATTTTTAGGTGTTTGATGGTTTATTTTCTGTTAATTGTGGATTATGATTGTCGTTAAGTGCTTACCACGGACCGTTAGGCGTTTTACAGACAAGTTAGGGTTTCGCGAAGTTTTCGATGATTAATTGGTGATTTTTAGGTGTTTTATTCTTTATTTTGTGTTCATTGTGATCTATGATTGTGATCGAGTGTTTACGTGTACGGACCGTCTGTGAAATTAGGTTTGCCGGAGTTTTGGATCATTCATTTTTTTATTTGTGCTGATTTTTATGTCTTTGATTCTTTATTTGCTAGCCGTTTTTATACTTCACTGTTGCCACCACATTCTTTTTTACCTGAATTTGTGGATGAACGGTTGTTTCATATGCTGGATTTTAGTAGGTGTTTGATGTATGTACGTACGTGTATGGACTGTGTGTCAAATTTAGCTGTTTTATGGAAAACTTAGGGTTTGGCTGAATAATTTCTGGTGATTTTTATGTGTTTGGACCGTGTGTGAAAATTAGGTGTTTTATGTTTAAATTAGAGTTCTGTGTTGCGAGATCGTTTTTTAGCTGAATTTTTGGATGAATTATTGTTTGATTTGTAGGATCCGTTGTGAATCGACGGATTTTAGGTGTTTTATGTTTACTGATTATGTATTTTTGTATCTATGTGTATGGACTGGGTGTGAAAATTTAGTGTTTTACGGAAAACTTACGGTTTGGCTGAGTTTTGGATAATTAATTGTTGCGATTATATGTTTTGATGGTTTATTTGTTGCGATTATATGTTTTGTATACACGTGTATGGACTTTGTGTGAAGATTAGGTGTTTTGTGGACAAGTTAGTGTTTTGTGTTGCGGGATTGTTTTTTTGCTGAATTTTTTGATGAAATGCTCAACAATTTGTTAAGTATCCGTGGTTTCTCACATTCAGTTTCTCGTTTTGTATTGCAGAGTAATCAGTCCATTGGTCAAATAGTTAGGTATGGGAGGAATAGATCGGTTGAACCAATTAACAGATGATATGTTAGTCGATAACATTATTTCCCGTTTGGACTGCACTACAAAGGAGCTCATAAGAACAACTGCTACCATCTCAAAACGATGGAAAAACCTTTGGACTCAGCTTCCTCGTCTCAGTTTCGTAGATCGTGAGGATACCACATATTTTGTAGGTGTAGCTGGACCTGATCTCCATGATTACATGAATTTCATAGACAACACCCTAAGTCAGTGTTCTACTAATCTCAAGCTTAAGAAGTTTAAACTTGATATGAATTTCAGTAGTCGGGTGAATTCTGATTTTATAGATCGAGCAACTAGTTGGATTAGGTATGCTATTAGTCGTAAAGTTGAGGATATTGATTTACGGTTATGGGATGGGATATGGGATGGAGAGTTTTGCTATACAGATGAGGTGTTTTTCAACAATTTGTGTTTTAACCGTGTGAAGCTCACTTTGTTTATGCTTGAGCCTCCTGAAGATGTGATTAGTTGGGGAAGACTTCGTTCTTTGACTTTATATGATTGTGAGAGTCTTGATGAAGATATGATTGAGACAATATTAGTTGGAAGTCCTTGCTTGGAATTTTTGGAGTTGAGCGTCTGTTATGGATATGAGAGGATAGATATTACTTCAAAGAGTGTTAAGAGGTTGGTTTTCTCGGGATACAACTCCCATGGTGAGGTTAACGTAGACGACGATTATATAGATTCCGTTACAATTAATGCTCCTTACATATCTTCTTTAAGTATAGAAGACAACTTGGTTTTGCGGGAGCTTGTGTTGCTTGATGTTTCTTCTTTAGTCGAAGCTGACTTATATTATTGGATCAATCGGAGAGAGTATAAGAGATTTGAAGAAGAAGTGTTTAGAGGACTTTCGAAAAGCCTTAGCCATGTGAAGGAGAATATTGCATACGGGGATTGTTGTTTGGAGGTAATTATACTTATCAAATTCTTTTTTCTTTCTTCTTATAGTCTTTTGTTTGTGTGTAAAACTATACATGTTGCACTGCTTTAATAATGTTTACTTTTGAATTGATAGCTTCTCTCTCGTTTGGAAGCCGGTAAGCGAGTTGAAAATGGAGACCGGGAGGAACAGATTGCTGAAAGTGACAATTGATGCTTGCTACAAGTTTATTGACACTTCATCGAGCATCTCCATGCCGAAATAGAACTATGCTTTTGTGGTACTTTTTTAACTTTTGTTAACCGGTTAATCTCGTTGTTAGTGTAAATAAGTCTATGACAATAAGAAATGTAATAATTGATTTTGAAAGTGGAAAGATTTTGATGCATCGTGTGTTTTTGTTAGTTTTTCTAGTTTTACACATTGTTGACAATAATAGATCATTAAGAAGGAATCATGTAAGCGTGCCTTATGATACTGATATTGGCCCCATTGGTATGATTGATTATTTCTTATACTGCATAATATGCTTGCTTCGTGGATCATATCTCTGTTATACATGGATAAGAAAGTGTTGCGGTACCTTATGAACTGTGATTTTATTGTATACTTGTTTTCTCTTAGTTGTATTTGTAAAATAAAGACTTATTATCTTGTGAGCTTTTGCATCAGGACTGAACGCTGATCACTCTTTGGGTATAATTTTTCTTTTATTTACACATGAACGCTGATCATACTTTTATATCTGGTCAAGTGGTTACAAGTAGCTTGAAAGGGCTTATTCTACCCTACCTCTGTGCTCTTGAGAAAATGAATTACTTTTAATATATAGTGTATAATGTAGCATCTTAGCATTACGTGTGCTATAGCAAATCATCTCTGTATGCTTATGCTTATCATTTTTTGAGGTTTTCTGAAACAAATTCAATCGTCATTGTATCCTCATGACAATTTGGTAAATGTAAGTTCCACATATGCCTTAAATAAATTGTACTGGTACACAAGAGATTGCTGGTAAGCATACTGTTCCACTACGAATGTCGGATAGGTGTACGTGTACCCCCTTATTCGTAGCTGATATCTCATTGCAACAAAAGGGCATATTTCATGGACTTCGTCTGTTCAGTTATTTCTAGGTGCTCTGTAGTAGAAGTTGGTGTTCTTACAGGGTTAATCCCTTTCGTTGCGTGTGGGCTTCTTAACGTGACATTTGCAGTAGCGCTTTAGAAATGTCAGTTACAAATTATGAGGCCCACCAGAGACTGAAGTCCACTTTGGAGATCCTAAACAATATGAAGATTAAGTTACGGTCATGGTAAGAGAAGTTTAAGGAATTTATCGAGTCTTGTGAGAAAATGAAGTCAAATGGCCAAGTGATATCTCAGCATAAAAAAGCGCATGGCTCGATATTGTATTGGATGTAACCAATGATCATTTCTTCAGTTGTCCTTTCCGGGTGTGCAATTTTCAAGAGTGCTCCTTCAAATGCTGGCACAATTTTCATGATTTGGGCAACGTTGAGAACAATGTCCAAGTTAGTCAAATACTTTCCACAAGCTCTTTCAGTTTTCATCAAGACTAAACTCTCCTTTGATAGAAGCAATTGCTTTTCTTTAAGAATGAGCTTAAAAGTGATGAGATGCTGTAAAATCAGACTACAACATGGTGATTTAAGGTGGGGATTCAGAAGTACCTCTTCGTGATTTGTGGGTCCGTTAATGCTGGTAAATTGCAAATATTGGATCTTTACTCCAGAAAAACCTGAACTTCAGGAACTGTGAGTCTGAAAACTTATTCTATAAAATGGCGATAATATATAAATTAATAAAGCGTGTTGCTATTGCTTATTTGATTGCACATAGGGATGTTTTCGGATCAGTTGCTTATGTCAGTCAAGCTACAGAGTCGATGTTTTGGGATCAGTTGCTTAGGTCAGTCAAGCTACCTACTACTGTTTTATTAACAATTGCTGTAAAATTACTACTTAAGGCATCAGATGAAGAGAAATATGATTTGGTAGGTGAGGTGTGGTCATGTATGCTGGACAAAGTTATTGCTGTTCAGGAAGCTGCTAAAGGTGCTGCTCGTGCTATGATGTCTTAACTTACTGCACCGGAGGCGAAGCTTGTTCTTCCATCACTTCTGAAGGTTCTTATTATTCTTGCAATCTTTGTTTCAGAAACTGTAGTTTATAGTCTCTATGTTAAGTGAACTGATTCATCATCCTCCACCTCTGTTTCTATAATGCTTTATGTGCATTTTATTGAAGATAAAGCTTGGCGGACAATGCAGACTAGTGCTCAACTTCTAGGATCTATTGCGTTTTGTGCTCCACAACAACTTTCTAAATGTCTACCCAGGATTGTGCCAAAATTGACGGAGGTACTTTGTAAATTAAGAGGAATTGTGGGTAGCGTGTCAAACTTATCTTTTAGTACAGGTAGAAACGACCCAATGTGTTGGCCAACTTAAAAATAATGTCCAAAATGTAAAAAACTTTTTTAGGCTTGTATTGTGTAAGTTTTTTTTTATTTCAGCAATAAATACGGCTTAAAAATGTTTATGCATCTAAATTATACTTTGGTCACCTTCTTCATCTTTGACCTATTTGATCCATTTCCTTTTCTTCTTGTTCTGTTTTACCCGTTTCTGTTTTATGCGTGTGTTTCCTATTTGACGTGTTAAGTAAATGGTTGAAATTGCTACCAATAATCATTAGTAAAAAATAGTCACATTTCTAACTTACTTCGGATTGATTCCATGCTAAATGATACCGATCCAAAAGTGCAGTCTGCAGGGAAGACGGCACTACAGCAGGTTCTCTTATATTATTCTAACTCTGTTGTTCATGTGTTTCTTTTCTAATTGGTGGGTGTCAGTAACTCTTTCGTGTTATACATGTCAGTAGCGTGATACAGAATCCAGAAATCGCTTCTCTTCTTCCAAGTCTGTTGTTGGGTCTTACTGACCCTAAGAATCATACAAAATATTACCTTGATATTCTTCTTCAGGTAATGTCTTGTCGTATTTTTATTATGATATGCAACTTTGTAGCTTTCCTTGTAGACAACTTTTTTAAATTTGATTGTTGCTCCTTCTCTTGCCCTTCGGGTACCCATTGCTCATCGTGGATTGAGGTGAACTAGTGCCGAAATGAAAAAGAAGGCTGAACAAATAGCTGGCAATACGTGTTCCTTTGTCGCTGACCCAAAGTATATGCTTCCTTACATTGGATTGCTTCTTCATGAAATTAAGAAGGTATATGTAGAGAAACATGAACTTTTTATTTGTGTAGTAGTTATGACATACTATTATCTTGTGGATACTAATTAGAGTGTTGTTATGTTATGCATTACCTGAAATAGGTATTAGTATCCCTGAAGTGGCAGAACAGTTGGATCTCTGATTAGAGGAAGAGAACTTCCCAATCTTGTACCGTGGTTACTAGACACTCTTAAGTCTGATGGTAGTTGAACGTCCTGGTGCTGGTGCTGCTCAAGGGTTGAGTGAGGTCAGAAATTTAATTACTTTCATTGAGAAATATTGTTGCTACTAATGCTGTTCGGTTTTCTTCATCTTATGTGTTAGTACTTGTTTACTCTAACTAATGCCTGCTTCTTTCTAAATTTGGCCAGGAAATTGACAGATAAAGCGTTAAGAGCTATCTCAAAAAGTTGTCCTGGCTTATGTGCAATAGATCTGACCAACGTGTGTAAATTGAAGGATAATGACTAGCACATCTTGCAAATGGCTGCCCAAAAATTCAAATTTTGAAATTTTGCAGAATACGTTCAGGTTTGATAATTTTTTCTGTTTCTTGTTGTTAAACAGAATGAGTTTGATTTTTTTTTAATTTTCCATTATTTATATTTTACACTGCCTAAGCATCAGCAGGCTAATTCGCCTCTAAATGTACTAGTTATCCATGAGAGTTTGGCTTTTCTATTTACAAACAAGTGGCAGAAGTGATAATATAACAATTGATATTAAATGCTTATCTAGAAAATCGAATTGTTGTTAGTTCTCTCTGAATTACACGCGGCGATAGTTTTTACGACATGTTTGTCAAACGTGTGAATTGCTTCTTTATTGCTGTTAGTTATTCATGCTTTTGGTAGATAAGATTCCCTCATAGGTGTCTTAACAATGATGAGGCTGTAACTACATATCTTGAAGCCTGTGGAGCGCCTTTGAGGTTCCTTCGTAATAACCATTATGCCAGGATGTTAATCGATTGTGTTTACACCTGGGTAGGCTGGATGCCCATCAACGCTTTTTTCAGTCAATCGTCTTTTTTGCTTAGATTAGCGTAGGCTGTACAGACTTAGTTGACTAATGTTCGATTATTTGACTCTGTTCAGGTTGCCCACCACACGGCTATATCTCTTACCAGACATGCAAGAAATTTGGAAAGTTTGGATTTATCTTTTTGTCGTGAAATGACAATGAGGCATTGGGATTGATTGCAGATAGCTGCTCATCACTTAAAACGCTCAAATCGTTTGGTTGCACTCAGGTATGGATGATATCTTGTTTTCATAACTCTGGTAGAAATTAAACATATCTTATTGGTGGAATAAGCTGACATGTGGCCTGCGTTTTTGCAGATTACAAATATATTCACAGATGGACATTCTACTGAAGATGTCAAAATCATTGGTTTGGTAGAAAGTCGGATATTGAAGAATATCGAGGCGATTGAACTATTACCATTGCGGTATTCATCAGCTTGAACCAGGGAACGTATGGATGCACAACGTCTGTTGCTGCATTAATATTATAGTAGTAGAATTAAAATTTAGATAGCATGGGAAACAAATCAAAACCTGTTCACTTTTTTTACGGATAAATGGAATGCTTGTTCTGCTGATCATCTGCTAATAGCTCGTATGGCTTCTTTGAACACGTTTTGAACGTATGAGTTTCATTCCTGGGATGTGCATGACATACTTTTTTGTTGCTTCAACTTCAAAGTCGGCCAAAAGGCCGGAAACCATAATTACTAAAGTGAAAAAGTTACAAAAGGCGTGCTTGTATCAATTGCAACTAGCCGTGGCATCGTCAACCTCTCTTGAAAAGAGAGGGCTTTACATGGTTCGAGTCTGTGTGACGGCAAGTTCAAACCCAGTGGATGAGTCGGCCAAAAGTCGGAAAACACGGTTACCCGAAAACTGTTCGAAGCTATTCTTATCTGGGTTATTTCGAAGAAGCTGTTTTTACTTATAGAAGCATGCTTCGAGTGGTTTGTTGCCTGATACATACACGTTTACTTACGTCGTCAGGTCGTGTACTCTGCTGTCTGCTTTGTGGGAAGGGAGACAAGTTCATTGTAATGTTATAAAGTATGGTTTTGATATGGATGTGTTTATACAGAGTTCATTGATCTCTTTCTGTTTAGCGTTACGAAATCTCTTAAATCATTAACTGAATCGACCCATTCTTAAGTGAGTGGGTCAACTTTGCCACCTTTATATATGTCAGTCCAGTTATGGTATGGTATCTGATATGTACACTTAGCCTAAGTAGTCGGTCAAAAGACTTTATATGTAGTTGAAGCAACATTCGGATACAGTTTTAGTTTTCTGCATCAATAACACTTTGAAATAAGCCGATTCTGCTAATTCTGCTGGTTTTACCTCTAAGCAGAAAAATTAAGCAATACCAAACACTCTCTTGTTCTGAGGAGCTAATTGATTATAAAAAATGATCTGGTGTTTTGTTTAATAGTTTGTGGATGTTGTTATAGGACTGTCAGGCCATTGAATCATACCGGATTGGGTAGAAACATGCGTGGCCGAATCCTATGCGAAGGCAAGATCACAGGTTGCCTCCAGGTTCAGCTGGTGTAGTAAGGACTCATGATGATTATAAGACGCCCGTTTCTAGGTCATAATGTGCAGATTGGGCGGAACTTTGATGAAGATGAGAGGAAGCCGTTGGATGGGGGGTCGCTACCGCGGAGAAATGTTAGTGATGAGAATATTCGTGGTGGTCCACCGATGAGACCGGAGGTGAAGGTTGATTATCCGGCTGCTGGGAATGTGGTTATTCGACCTGCTACAACTCAGGTTTCACAGTATGGGGTAGTAGTTATAATGCTGCTAGGTTTAGTGAAGGGGCGAATGTTAGTGGTGGTTTTCTTTAGAGGGAAATCTGCAGTTAATTTCATAAATTGTTCTGTGGTTTGTAGGAACGGGGTTGGTCCCGTCAAAGAAAATTTAATGAATCCACTCCTCAGGGTTTTTGACACGTATCGGGTTTGATCCCTTGACCAATAACTTCGTATCGGTTTTGGCCCTCGACACTAGTTTCGTAAACTAACAAAACTAGTGGTTAAGGGACCAAATCGTTACGGGCCAAAACCATAGGGACAATATCCGTTACATTTTCTTCGAAGGTACGAAAACCGTTAAACCCGACAAACCACGGGGACGATTTATGCAATTAACTCTTACCCTTTTATGTTAAAACTCGTAGCCGTCAATGAAGAATAAAAGGATGTAAGTCTATAAGTCGACAGTTTTTATACGAAGAATATAATTAAGTCGATATCATTATATCAGGTAATCAAAGGTTTGAAATTGCAATGACAGAGCTTGGTGTTGATATTGATGAACAGATACTCCTAAGATTGGAACCAAGCGTTCTCATCCAATGCGGAAGTGTATGCAAGTCCTGGAATTCCATAATCACAAGTGACCATTTTGTTAAGAGACACCAAATTGGAGATACAAGAATCATTCTTTCCAACAGTTTGCATCTGGATGAGCGTGGTGATTGGAGATGATGTGAACTGGTTGGTTCTTCTAATGGTCTTGTATGCATCCTTCGTGACGACGATAATGGTTATCGTTGTATATATGTCGTTAATCCCTTTACTGGCGAGGTGAAACGACTAAATATTCCTGATGATGTAGAGTATATATGTGCGACAGGTTTCGGCTATGATTCATCTATAGACGATTATAAGGTTTTAATAGCACACATGTGTGATTCACCTTGCCACTGCCCGTGCGTATAATTTGATGTGTTAGAATTGAAGACAAACATTTGGAGATTAGTTGATGTAGAATCCACTTTCTTTGGGAATGGTATACTATGCAATGGGGCGCTTCACTGGTTGGACTTTGACGAGGTAATTGTTTCTTTTGATTTATCCACAGAGGTTTTTAAAAAAATCCCCCTACCAAAAAAAAATGGATGATGAATGGAAATTGGGGACTATCAATAACCGTCTATGTGTTTTTCGACTTCCAAGTATAAATAACTTAGACGAAACTGAGATGTGGGTATTGAGAAACGACCAAGTGTCCTGGGAACCGACGTTGCCGCCACCTGCTTATGACGTAAACAAAACAAAAACGTTGGATTACATTCTCAAAAGAAATCCCTTGTTTGGTCGTGTTCACATATGGCTGAAAGAAGAAGGTTCAGGTGCTCCGGTATTGGTGCGAAGCATTGATCATCTCCGCCACAGTGAACATATCTTTTATCATGCTCAGGAGCATATCCGGTTATCCACATATTCGGAAGGTAACTACAATTATGGTGAGCATGTATTCGTGAAGAGCCTTGTATCTCCCCATAGAGGGAGAGCTAAGATTAAAAGGAAAAGCCTTGTAACTTCCGATTACAATGACAATGGAAGGAGAGTAGAGAGGAAAAGGAGAGAGGGGGAGAGGGAGAGGGAGAGTCTTGTGTTTCATGGTTCTGACAGAGGGAGAGCTTATAGTAAATGGCACAGGCATGTATCTTATGATTCCAATGGCGATGGAAGGGGAGTGGAGAGGAAAAGCAGAGAGAGGGAGAAGGAGAGCCTTGCGTTTCATAGAGGGAGAGCTAATAGTAAAAGGCACAGGCATGTATCTTATGATTCCAATGGCGATGGGAGGGGAGTGGATAGGAAAGAGAGGGAGAAGGAGAGCCTTGCGTTTCATAGAGGGAGAGCTAAGAGTGAAAGGCAAAACCATGTATCTTCCGATTACAATGGCAATGGAAGGAGAGAAGAGAGGAAAAGGAGAGAGAGGGAGAGTCTTGTGTTTCATGGTTCCAACGGAGGGAGAGCTAAGAGTAAAAGGCAAAGGCATGTATCTTCTTATTCCGATGGTGATGGAAGGAGAGTGGAGAAGAACAAGAGAGTGAGTGAGAGCCTTGTGTTTGATAGTCCTGATGGAGGGAGAGCTAAGACTAAAAGGAAAAGGCATGTATCTTCTGATCCCGATGGTGATGGAAGGAGAGTGGAGAGGAAATGGAGGGAGAGGGAGAGTCGTGTCTTTCACAGTTCTGGTAAGGGGAGAGATAAGAGTAAAAGCCAAAGCCTTGTATGATTCCAATGACGATGGAAGGAGAATGGAGAGAAAATGGAGGGAGATGGAGAGTCGTGTCTTTCACAGTTCCGATAAGGGGAGAGCTAAGAGTATAAGCCAAAGATGGAAGGAGCGTGGAGGAGAGGAGGGAGATGACAATGACAATGAGGGGAGACACAATAGAAAAAGGAAAGAATTGATATAATAACATCTAGACTTCTACGATCCATCAGTCTTAATCTGATTTGCTTATGCTCTTTTTATATCGCTCATGATTTGATTAACGAAACTGGAACAAAAAATGGTATTGAAAATCAACTCCATGCTTCTGATAGGGAACTTTTTATCTGGTCAAATTTTGTGCTTGTTCTTTGTAATGCTAACCAATCATGCTTTTTAGTTTTCATCAAGTAGTACTATTGATCCTCATAACAACATATGACAGAAACTAATTAGCTTCTAAGCTTCTAAGCCTCTAAGGCGTATGCATTAATATGAAAAGTGCAGCAGCATAGACAATTTTATCTACTACTGACATTGACATTCGTCACATCCATTTATCCAATTTGATGAACGTGGATTAATTATGTAAATGAGAATATACGATCGTATGACTTGTAGGTTTAACGCGAGTGGACGAAGAACCACCCGCTGTCCAAGTTAGTTTTAGACTTCTACGTAATCTAGCTGCTAGCTGCTTGCTGGCCTACAGCTTTATCCATACATACCGTTTGTCATTCATAGAAAAGACATATGACGTCCGTTTTTATGCAAAGGAACGATTAAGGCCTAAGCGTTGTCTGATAACTATATATGCATACCTATTGTGGATGTTTGTCTGAAACTAATGCATAATTTCAGTATGGATGTGTTTTGTTCGGCTCCATTTTTATTGTCACTGTTTTGTCGTGTTTGACAGACTCTCTATTTTAGCTGAGAGTTACTTCGTAATTCATACACAAAAAATTCAACTCCTTTTCCTGTATATATGTGCTATGAGATATTTTATCAACTCATCAAGCAAGATATTATCCAAATGTTTACGAACATGACCTACCCTCATTACTACTTCGATGGACCAAGCTAATTTGTTTGGAGCAACTGGGACACCTTTTTCATGAGTCAAATAGCTTTCTACATCTTAATTAACTTTTAAAAATCAAGTTGAGTACATGTATTTAAGTTGATAAAATGACAGGCTAACTTTTTACAAACAAAATCTATTGATCAGCAAGATTCATTCAAGATGATGATGATGATGATTATGATAGCGGGCTTCGTGGATTCTATAAGGACACCAATCCATGCATGGTTAGACAACATACTATACACTGACGACCACCAAACCACCACCTACGTAAAATTCAAGGAAGTTGGTATGGATAGTCCTCGAGTGGACTGCATCGTGTGCTTATCGGACGTGGCCTTAGGCGAAAAATACGCGATGCTAGAAAGATGTAAGCATGGTTTTCATGTTGAGTGTGTAGAAGCATGGCTAAAAGACCATCCAAATTGCCCACTTTGTAGAACACCCATTTCTGGTGATGATCAAGACACCCATAAACACAGGGTTCTTAACTGCGATATTATATTAGAACTAGTCACTAGAAACAGTCGTCAAGTCTTATCCCTTTGAAAAAGTGTCATATTTGAATAGTCCATATAATAATGCACAGTACGTATACGCCCGTTACGCATCGATTAAACTTTGCTTCTTTATCTTCCACGAAAGGTGGTACAGTAACGTTGACACAAGAAGTTTTGAAAAGGATAACCTTATCAGTTTTACTAGGTTACAAACTTTGTGTGTCGAATTACAGTAAGTTCGTTCTTACTATTTTGAAGTGTCGTAATTATTTGCCGCAACAATAAATACCATGATCCTTTCAAAGGACACGCATAGATAGTCAAATTTGCCTAACAATATGACGCAAACAGAGGTCTTAGAATAAACTATGTATGGCTCAAGTTAGTTTTAATTTCGGGCATGCATCATGTGAAGATTCAGTACCTGATAGACAGCATGTGGCATGCAAGACGCGTGCTACGTTATCAAAGTCACCCATCAAGAACGCGTCGAAGTCCAAAAAATAGAGGACTCGAGCGTCCACATGATCGAGTTGTGAGTTTTTTTCTTCTGTGTGTTTGTTTATAAAATGTTTTTTGTTAGAATATTTGTGCTTAAAGTTGGGATCGTCCTTTAGGTTTGGTCATTTTGCATGTTTCGTCATAAATATTTTGAAAGTACCGATATCGTCGTAAAATCAAACTATTTCTCAAATTTTCATCCTTAATGTTTAGCCATTTTGCAGGTTTTGTCCCAAAAATTTTAGTTATTTTGCAAGTTTCGTCCCAATAATTTTCCTCATAAGAACGATACTTGCATTAAAGTATTTCCACAGAAATGATCCTTGCACTTTTGTAACGTTTAGGACGATACATGCAATTTGACCAAACATTAGGGACGATTTATGCAATTTACTCGCTGAACTACTTGATATATTAAGAACTGGGCGGAACCAGACTAAGGGGGTGTTTGGTTTGGCTTAAATAACGTAAGCCCATTTCGGCTTATATAACATAAGCCTCAATTTTGTTGCTTATTTGGAGACTTATGGGCTTATCTAAGTTTGTTATGATATAATAAACTTATATAAGCACCTAAGTTTCAAAATAAGCCACAAAATTGGAGCATATGTTATATAAGCCGAAAATAAGACATATTCTGACTTATATTTCATAAACCCCAACTTTTTAAGCTTATTTGAAGACTTACGGGTTATATAAGTTAATTATGTCATAATAAACTTATATAAGCCCATAAGTTTCCAAATAAGCCACTAAATTGAATCTTATGTTATATAAGCCAAAATAAGCTTATATTATATAAGCTAAAACAAACAACCCCTAAGCCAACACGTGTACAAATTTATATAGGATATCCGGAATTTTTAAACAATTTTATTCATATAGCTTATTCTTCATGTATCAAAATGCAGGGTGGACCCAGACTAAGCCAACAGATATATATAAAAAAATTATGTAATACACATATTTCGTTTCAGGCTCATCTTGAATAAATCTATTTTTTAATAAAAATTTACACTAAGTGACAAACAGCTTTCAGGTTTCGTAAACCCCAAAAACCTCCCGAGTCACCATGCATATAGTTATTTGTGGAAGGGTCATTTGGTCAAAGAATAACGAACAAGATACAAGTTAAATAATTGCATGCCCATGTCTTGTAATTTAGTATTTGACCCTTACCCTAATCTTGATGTTATATTTGAAAGTGATCCTCAATCCTACGTAGTACGTTTTACTGCGTACTTTACACGCATGTATTTTCTATATGAGGGATTGATGGCCATATCTCCATCTATTTAATCCAAAACAATACTCCTACTACATTACTTGTCCCAGTCGACCGAGACGACGATGGCATTTGTTAGAGGCACATCAGCTTTTGCGATTGTTTTTGTTTGCTTAAGCGGCAACAAGCAGCAACACCAACAAGGTGGCCACTAGCATTGAGGTCGTTACTCGATAGCTAAAACATCAGAACCATGGTACTGGCATTAGATAAACAACATAATAACGACGAAGACACTGGAGTTGTAGTGTATGATTGAGTCGTGTGCCTTTGTGAGGTGTCACCAAGAGATAAATACAAAGTGCTTCCAAATTGCGACCATGGAGTCCAATTCCATGCTCACTTTATCGCTGCATAGTTAAAAGATCATTCGAAGTGTCCCGTGTGTAGAAGCCACATTCCTCGCCCATTGTCACAATGTTTACGTAACTACTTGTGTGAACACCTTCTTTTGAAGATGTCATCGTATTGTAAGTCTGCCTTAGATAATGTAGCTATTTCTATCGGAGATTGTAATCACTTCTGAATGTATGTACGTAACAATACGAAATCCCTTATGAACATGATTACCGTATTTAACTATACTGAAAAAATTAATCATTATAACTTTAATTTGACTAACAGTCTCCACCCTTTATGAGATAAAATCAAATTTCTACACAGTTGACTAATTAAGGGTCCGTTCGGTTTGAAGTCGAGTTTTACTTTGGATGTAGTTTTATAAAGTAGAGGGTTTAAAATTAAGTAAAATTTGAATTTGAGTTTGAATTTAATGCGAGAGAGTAAGTATATTATAATAATAAAAGTAACAAAATAAGAATTAAATATATGTATTTAATATAATTAGTAATGTTTTTATACTAAAATAAAAAAAATTAAAGTAAAAAAAAGATTATGACCTACTAATAGTAAAAGCCTACTCTACCTAATTACCTATCTCCTTTTGAAACAGTGACACTGTATGGTATTAAATCCTATTTTTAAAGTCAACTTTTAAACCAAACAATTGTTTTGTGTGATTTGAAAAGTAAACCCACCTTAAAAATAGAACCAAACGGGCTCTAAGTTATATTTTGTCTCGAGCTTTGGAATGACATCATCATTTTCGCAGGTGTTTTATAAGAGCAAAGGGAGCTATCACATTTCCACACCAAAAAACACCCCGTCACGTCAGCTTTTTTACTTCCACATCCACAAAAAAAAATTCTTATCATCACACCATTTCCACACCAATTTACCTATTTTTCACTTATTTTCATAAACTACCCTCAACAAATAATTTATTCAAATACTAATTTATTTTATTAATTCAAATTAAAAAACATTACATTCTAAAAAAAATAATTCGGATAAAAAACAATAGGAAAATTAAAAAAAACTAATCTTCACTTCGATCAAGTTTCTTTTTTATTTCTACCTTTTTCGCATTGATCAAACGAGCTTCGGTTTCGTCACAACCCCGAGTCGATGTCGTGAGAAATTTTAGTTGCTCCATCGTAAGCCACTCGTTGTCTTTGTTTATCGACACTCTGTAGGCTTCTTGGGCGGCTTGCCTTTTGAGTCGAAACTCGAAGGTTAGAGCATCCCCGAATGGGTTCGACCCACTACTCGCTCCAGTGCTCGTTGACTCGGATCCTGCCTTCTTTCCGATTCGTTCTGTGTCGGGGGGGGGGGGGGGGGGGGTCTTGCATCCGGTGCAAAAAGAGCCTCATTTGCAAGAGACGGAACGTCGCCGGTTAGATCAACGGGTTCGAGAGGGTCCCATTTCACATGGGCATTCAAAACCTTCCAAGCTTCTTCGAGGTGGAAAGTGTTGTTTTTATTTTCTGCCCGATAAATTGTTCGAGCCCTCGCCATCACATCCAAATCAATTTCCCCACTTTTGATTGCTGCCTTGCTACGTCGGTAACAACCATTGAACTTTTGGCAAGCTTGGTTTTAATCCCTCCATTTACTCGAAATCATATCCTTGGTTCGGTTTTGAAAATTTTGGTTATTAAAAGTCGCCATAACCCTATACCAAAACGTTTCGCCTTTTTGAGATCTCCCGACATTCGGGTCCTCCGAAATCTCAATAAAATGAGGCAATAAATGCCTCCTTCAATGAAACCCAACGTGACTTAGTTTTCGACACATTCGGGTTTTTGTCAAAATCCGCCCCTAGTTGACTCAAATCAACATTCTTATTGATGATTGTGAGGATTGTGGTTCATCGAAGGAATGTGGGTTTTGTTGAAACTTTTGGAATTGAATATCCTCGTCGGATGAACTTGAGTGTATCTTTGTTGTTGGAAATTTTCGTAGGCTTGTTGTCGTTGGATTTCTAGCCATGTCGGATCAACCGAAAACATTTCTTGTGAAGACGGACCTCCGGTAAACGTGTTAAGTAGGCCAACGAAAGAAGGTTTATTGGGGTTTCCGGACATGATTTCTTATGTGATATGAAATAGATTAAGGATTGGGAGTGTGTAAATTTAGAGGGGATATTGTTATGTATATATAGGGGTATCTAAAAAAAATTGGGATTCTTAAAAACTAGCCGTTTCCCATTAAAATTAGCCGTTAGGCTGTTTTGAAAATTCAAAAAAAAAAATGTTTACAAAACTAGCCGTTGGCTAGCAGATTTTTTAAAAAAAATTCAATTTTTTCCCAACATAAAAATAGACGTTTAAGATTTGTTTGGTTGGGTTTAATTCATAAGAGGTTGGTATGAAAATAAACAAGGGGGAAGTGAAAATAAGCCATGGTTTCCACTGGCGTGGGCGTGGCCACGACTTCTTCCACGCCGTTTACGACGGTGTGGTCACGCGGCCTCACGCAGCCCCATACCGTGATGGTTTCATTCCCTCTAAGAAAGGAAATACGGAATTTATCTGTGTGAAATCTGTGGGAAAGGCTCTTATATATCCACGGAAATTTTCACAGATTCTACCATAGAAAATCCTTGAACTTGTAGTAGTGCATCTTGGTTTGTAACAGCTTTTAATATAAGCTCGAGCCAACTTGTTTTGGGAAACATACTTTTTTATTCTAGTTAATAGTTATACTTGTTCCACCACTTGTGTTAAGTTTTAGTCATACTCAACTTTCGTAGCTATATATTTCAACAAAAATGGATGTTTATTAGAACCCATATTATTCCCATGTGAAACTTGAGAGTCAACTTGAACCAAAGGCGTCTCCATTAGTATGAAAAATGAAGCAACGTAGACAATTTTATCTACCACCCACGTTGACATGCATGGATATTTTAAGTAAATGAGTTCATACGAGCGTATGACGAAACGTGATAGGTGTGAAAACACCCATCCTTTTACCACTTATTTCTTGCTAAAACAAGACCAAAACGCGTATTTAATGTCATTTGTTTGGAATTATGCGTGGTTTGTGTGTTTGTTGTGTTTTCAGAGCCAGCCGGATAAATATTGGAGAAAACATGGGATTGCACGGGTTTTATCGAGGAAAAAGACCAAAGATGGAAGATTTACCTATGTCGAAGAAACTCAAGTCTATTAAATGAAGAAATTAAAAGACGAGTTGAATTTATTCGTCGACAAATCCCGAATCGAAATCGAAAACGTCAACTTTTCTGAAAAGACGAGAAGACAAAAAGAAAGTAAGAAAGCCCACTCACCAACCAAGGGAGAAGCCTATAAATACTCCTCCCATTCACAAATTTCCACGACTCTCTTTTCTGTTACATTTTTCCGAGTTCTTAGGAAAAACCATCTCCCTTAAGGAGTGGTTTTTATTTCCTTTGATTTCTTCCAATCTTGTAAGTTTAATCTTTTCATTTTGTTTGTTGAATCCTAAATCATTAATACAAGTTTACTTTTAATCTTTTTATCATCTTGTTCTTCATCTCTTTATGATTCAAAGTTCTTCAAGTTTCATTTTATTGGTTTGATCATAAAAAGCAAGTGGGTTTTGTGTTTTTGTTGTTTTGGATTGATGTTTACCTTAGGTAAATGATTAGTGGTAAAATTGGTTTAAGTTTTGATTAAAAACTTGGTGAAATTTTGAGTTAAAATCGTATGTAAAAGATTCCCCTGTTCTTCGCTATTTTTTACTGTTCTTCCCAGATTCCGTATAGTGGTTTTGTGATTTTACTGTTGATACGGAATTCTCATTATTCCGGGTTAAGGCTGTGATTATCTTGGTTATTCGGAATAACCAAATATTCCGAGTAGAGTAGTGATTTCGTTGTTTATTCGGAATAGCAAAATATTCCGCGTAGAGCATTCTGTCAAAATTATTCCGCAAAGAGTTTTCGTTCCAAACATTCCGAGTAGGTATTTTATTCCGCATAGGCATACCATTCCGCATAGCACAAACATTCCGCATAGGAGCATATATTCCGGGTACCTGAATATTCCGAATAGGGGCCATTATTCCGCATGGTCATGATTATTCCGAATAAGCACAAATGTTCCGGATAGACTACAACATTCCGAGTAGAGTATAATATTCCGGATAGAGCTGTTTTTCCGCATAGAAGTATTTATTCCGTGTAGAGATTATTCCGAGTAAGAGCTGATATTCCGAGTAGGGAAACATATTACGGATAGCCATTATTCCGAATAAGGTAAATTTCTAGTTTTATTCTAGTTTTTCCAATTTTAAATTCTAGCTTTATTTTTATTCTCAGTAATTGCTTTTAGTGTAATTTTATTATTTCTAGCATTTCTAGCACTTTTAATTTTAGTAGATTTAGACCAAAGCTCCCCCTTTTTAGTCACCAATCACAACAATTCCATTTTTGACCATGATCAATTCGAGAAGATACCGAGAACGAAACAACGACATATATCAATTGGGTACGAGCAACGCAAAGAAAGATCTTGCAAGCAAAACCTTTTTATTAACCAACCAAAAGTCAGTTATTAAAATGGCGCCGCTGCCGGCTCTTTTCGTTAAGATCAATAGTTTTTTGTGAGAAAAATTGGATTTTGGGATCCGTTCTTTCGGGAACGTTATTTCAAGCACAAAAAGTTTCAAAAAACCCATAAAAATATAAAATTTTCAAAAATACAAAAACATTAAAAAACCTATAGAAACCAAAAAATTTTTCTCTTGCATTTTCTTTTTAGTGTATGCGTACTCGATCAACGTCTTATTCAGAGCCCGAGACTCTCGAAGATTTAGACATGGCCGGTGTACACAACAACAACAATAATAACCCACCCCTCCCAAACAACAACAATAATAATCCACCCCACCAAAACATGAATAATCCACCCTTACCCGACCTACGAAACATGGAGGAGCTATGCCAACCTACGATGAACGGACGTGGAGGCCCGATTTCACCGATGCATGTCACGGCTCAGGAGTTTTCGTTGAAGCATCACATGATCCAGCAAGTGCAAACTAACCTATTTCGCGGAATTCCGGATGATGATGCCAACAAACACCTCGACAAATTCATTACCATCACCCAAAGCATGAAGTCCCCCGGTGTTTCTATGGATGACCTTCGCCTCTAACTCTTTCCCCACTCGCTTTCTCACCATGCCGAAAAATGGTTTGACCGTCTCCCAAAGAACTCTATTCATACTTGGGACGACATGACTCAACGCTTTTTGTCGCGCTACTTCCCACCATCCATGGTCACGAGCCTTCGTAACCAAATTAGTGGATTCATGCAAGACAATGATGAATCGCTCTTTGATGCTTGGGAACAATACAATGATTTGATTGACCGCTGTTCAAATCACAACATGCTCCCCGTCACTCTCATTGATACTTTCTACAATGGTCTCACTTTTCGTGATCGTGACACGATCAATGTCGCCGTCGGTGGTACTTTTATGAAAAGGAGGCCGGAGGAGTGTAGAGAGTTGATTGAAAACATGACTACTCACCACAAGAATTGGGATTCATCCGCATCCTCAAGATCTAACACGAGAGTCAATGTTTCTTCTACTACCTCCAATCCCGAGATGACTGAAATTTCTTGACAACTCGCTGAGATGAACAAGAATTTCATGATCATGGCCACAAACCACTTTCAACAAGCTAAAGCCGTTGCTATTTCTTGTGACACATGTGGTGGTCCTCATTCTTATAATTATTGTCCTTCTACCCAAGGCAATTTTTCTGAAAACGTTAACGCAGCATACGGTACTTATCCCACGGGAGGCTATCAAGCTCGCCCTCAAGGAGACCGTAGCTTGCTAAGTTATCGTTCCAACAATTATCTTGCTCCACCCAGTTTCCCTCCTTCAAACCAAAACCAACAACAAAGCTATAACCGAAACAACCAATCCCAACCTCGTGCTACCAATCAATATCAATCCCAAAGAAACCCATACCCGACTCAAGGAAATTCTCAAGCTTACCAAGCTCCACCTCTCAATCAACCGATGGCATTTAATCCAGACGTCGAAACGTTCATGAAGACCAATCGAGAGATGGTGACGAATCTTCAGAGTCAATTTGTCAACTTGAAGAATGACATGGCGAAACAAGGGAGCGATATTTGAGCCGAGCTGAGGAATGACATGGCAAAACAAAGCAATAAGATTCGTGCAGACATCAGAGACTCTTTCAGCACTCAAGCGCTTAACATTCGTGATATGATTGGTTCGCTCATCCAAGGTAATCAACCCTCTTCTTCGGGTACTCTTCCGAGTAACACCGTTGTGAACCCAAGAGGGGAGATGAAAGCAATCACTACCCGTAGTGGAAAAGGTTATACGAAACCCGCGCTTCCTACACCTCCACCTGTGATTGTGAATAAGAAAAAAGAGCAACTTTCCCCACCTCCTTTGCCTTCTACCCCCATTTCCCCACCACCCGTGGTTGTTAGTGATCCTACTCCCCTAAAGCCTTCTTCTTCATCCAATATACCTTATCCTTCAAGGTTGAGGAAAGAGAAGCAAAAGAGCAAGGATGATATTCAAGTTTCAAACTTTCTAAAAATGTTTAAACAATTGAATTATAACATCTCCTTTGCCGAGGCTCTCGCTCACATGCCTAAATACGCGAAGATGTTTAAAGATCTTCTTAGTGACAAGGAGAAGCTTCTTGACATTGCTCAGACCCAACTTAATGAGAACTGCTCCGCCGTTCTCTTAAGGAAATTGCCCACCAAACATGGTGATCCGGGTCGCTTCTTGATTCCTTGCAACTTCCCGGGAGTAGAGAATTGCATGGCTCTAGCCGATCTAGGTGCCAGTATAAACTTAATGCCTTTAAGTGTTTGGAAGCAATTATCTCTCCCCAAGCTAGTCCCCACCAAAATTACTTTGGAATTAGCCAACCATACGGTTGCTTATCCAGTGGGGATATCCAAAGATGTCTTTGTTGGCGTTGACAAATTCACCTTCCCGGCGGATTTTGTTGTCGTGGACTACGAGATGGACCCCCGTGTTCCATTAATTGTTGGACGTCCCTTCTTGAGGACCGGTCGCACTCTCATTGATGTAGCCGCGGGCGAAATAATCATGAGAGTTGGTGACGATAAAATTGTCTTCAACATGGGTAAGATTTCTAAGCAACCTTATTCATATGAGAGTGTTAATGCTATTGATGTTCTCGATGAGGCTTGTGAAGAACATTTTCATGATGCTTGAAAAAGTACTCTCTCTTCTCTACCCAATGTTGAGACCGTTGCCTCAATTGCTCCGGCATTGACTCCTTTTGGAGAAAGTGACTTGGATGATTTCGAAGCTAGCTTGGGTCCTCTCGATATTAAGTATGATGATTCTTCCACTAATTGGGATGAAGACATTCGTACTATTGAGAGACTTCTCAATGAAGACCCGTTTCCTCCTCCCTCTCCTAAAGAGGTGACTAATGATGATCCATCGTTAGTTACACCATCTATTGAGGATCCTCCTACTCTTGAGCTTAAAGACCTACCTCCTCATCTTGAGTACGTTTTCCTTGAAGACAACGAGAAGTTACCGGTCATCATCACGAAGGACCTAAAAGAAGAAGAAAAAGCCCGACTTATCGCCGTGTTGAAGAAACATAAAAGAGCTATCGCTTGGAAAATCTCTGACATTCGCGGAATTGATCCTCACTTTTGCACACATAAAATTCTCATGGAGGACGACTTTACGCCCACAATTCAAAGCCAACGATGGGTGAATCCTAAAATCCATGAAGTCATCAAAAAAGAGGTTATCAAACTTATTGATGCGGGTATGATTTACCCTATTTCGGATTCACCATGGGTTAGTCCAGTCCATTGTGTGCCTAAGAAAGGCGGAATCACCGTTGTGCCCAATCAAAATAACGAGTTGATTCCTACACGTCTCGTTACTGGGTGGAGAGTTTGTATAGACTACCGCAAACTCAATGATGCCACGAGAAAGGATCATTTCCCTCTACCTTTTATGGACCAAATGCTTGAACGTTTAGCGGGTAATGAATATTACTGCTTTCGTGATGGTTTCTCGGGTTATTTCCAAATACCCATCGATCCCCAAGATCAAGAGAAGACAACATTCACTTGTCCCTATGACACATTTGCTTACAAAAGAATGCCTTTTGGCTTATGCAATGCCCCCGGGACTTTCCAAAGGTGCATGTTGGCTATCTTTCATGACATGGTTGAACAAACCATGGAAGTCTTCATGGATGATTTCTCGGTCTTTGGGGATTCCTTCTCTTCTTGCCTTGCCAATTTGGAACGTATGCTTCAGCGGTGCGAAGACACTCGCCTTGTTCTGAATTGGGAAAAATGCCATTTTATGGTAAAAGAAGGCATTGTGCTAGGACACAAAATCTCTAAAGCCGGTCTTGAAGTCGACCGTGCTAAAGTAGATGTCATAGCCAAATTACCTCCACCTTCAACCGAGAAGGGTGTGAGAAGTTTTCTTGGTCATGCGGGCTTCTATCGTCGATTCATTCAGGATTTCTCTAAAATCGCTCGCCCGATGACCCACCTCTTGGAAAAAGATACTCCTTTTATCTTTTCTAAAGAGTGTATCGAAGCCTTCAATCTTCTTAAGGATAAGCTAACTGAGGCACCGGTCTTGGTTACCCCTAATTGGGAGCTACCCTTTGAGTTGATGTGCGATGCTAGCGACTTTGCTATTGGTGCGGTTTTGGGCCAAAGAGTGAATAAACACTTCCAACCAATCCACTATGCTAGCAAAACAATGACGGGGGCTCAATTGCATTATACGACAACCGAAAAAGAGCTTTTAGCTGTTGTCTATGCTTTTGAAAAATTTCGCCCCTATCTTGTTTTATCCACCACCATCGTATATACGGACCATTCCGCGTTGAAGTACTTGATGACTAAGCATGACTCTAAGCCAAGACTTCTTCGCTGGGTTTTACTCCTTCAAGAATTCAACATTGAAATTCGTGACAAGAAGGGTGCTGAAAACCTAGCCGCGGATCATCTGAGTCGACTTGAGGATCCATATCAAGAGGATCATCCGAACAAAGAGATCAATGACTCTTTCCCCCTTGAGACCTTAATGTCTATAAATCTCAATCTGGATGACACCCCGTGGTTTGCCGATATTGCAAACTACTTAGCGGGTGGTGTTCTCATCAAAGGGTTAACATCCCAACAAAAGAAGAAGTTCTTGAACGATGTTAAGACTTACTTTTGGGATGACCCTTTTCAATTCAAACAATGCGCTGACTTGATTATTCGCTGATGTGTTGACGGACCGGCAGCTTTTGACATTCTCCGGGCTTGCCACAAAGGACCCACCGGTGGTCACTTTGGTCCCAACTACACCGCCAAAAAAGTGTTTGATTCGGGATTCTATTGGCCCACCATTTACCGTGATGCTCACGAGATGGTTAAACATTGTGATGCTTGCCAAAAACAAGGCAAGATAACACATAAAGATGAGATGCCTTAAAATTTAATACAAGAATGTGAAATCTTTGATGTAAGGGGTATCGACTTTATGGGGCCATTCCCTTCTTCTAAAGGCAACAAATACATCCTTGTCGCTGTTGACTACGTTTCCAAATGGGTTGAAGCCAAGGCTTTACCCACTAACGACGCGAGGGTGGTTTGTAATTTCTTGAAACACCTGTTTGCTCGATTCGGTGTTCCTCGTGCTATTATCAGTGACCGCGGGACTCATTTTTGCAACGATCAATTTGCAAGAGTCATGGCTAAGTATGGTGTCAATCACCGTCTTTCCACCGCTTATCATCCCCAAACCAACGGTCAAGCCGAGATATCCAACCGTGGATTGAAGAGAATTTTGGAACGTACTGTGGGAGAGCATCGTGCCTCGTGGGCCGATAAACTTGATGATGCTCTGTGGGCTTTTCGTACCGCCTATAAGACACCGATTGGTTGTACACCTTATCGTCTTGTGTACGGGAAAGCTTGCCACCTCCCTATCGAGCTGGAACATAAGGCATACTGGGCCTTGAACTGGGCTAACTTCGACATCAACAAAGCCGGTGATCTTCGCAAGATTCAACTCAACGAGCTACAAGAATTGAGGAATCAAGCTTACGAGAACTCATTGATCTACAAGGAGAAGACCAAGATTATCCATGATGCTAAAATCAAGAACCGAGAGTTCCACGTTGGTGATCGAGCCTTACTCTTTAACTCTCGGTTGAAGATATTCTCAGGCAAGTTGAAGAGCCGCTGGTCTGGTCCATTCACCATCGCCAATGTTTTTCCCTATGGCACCATTGAACTTTCTCAGCCAAATGGGCCCAACTTTAAGGTAAATGGCCAGCGTTTGAAATTGTACTTTGGTGAGGACATCTCTCATGAGATGATTCCATCCCTCACCATGTTTCCCTTGAATTAGTTCAGGACCGAGTCAGGCTCGCGACTCGGTAAACAAAAATAAGCGCTCCTCGGGAGGCAACCCGAGTATCTATTCCCCTTTCCCGTTGTTCATCCTAAGTGTAGGGGGAGCTATATAGGTTGCTTGTATTTGGATGGTGATGTGATTACAGGGATAAGTGCACTCTTAGAATCTTTGAAGAACCGTGCTCCCATGTTATCCGCAATACTGCTTCTATCTCTCAACTATCGTGATTCAATTGTCTTCATACTCACATTTGAAATTGATCATTTTAGTCGTCTCTTCCTTAGCTTGATTTAACCAACGTGCACAATGTCATAAGTGTAGGGGAGATTTTTCCCACATGCTTAAACATTGAGGACAATGTTTATCTTAAGTGTAGGGGAGACTTCTATCGAAGTTTTAAGTGGACTTTTCCATGAAAATGCCTTCATTTAACCGGAAAATCATCTTTTTCAGCATTTTTCAAATTTTTAATTAACTTTGGCCAATTAGTCATAATTTTTAAATTTTTATTGTTGCTTTCATATGTATATGTCCCGCAATAAAGTCAAATATATTAATAAAGTGGCGTAGCTAATTTTGAAATCTTTGACATATTAGGCCCGTTGCGATTATTTTGACTCAACCCGAATAGACTTATCCAAGTCTATTCTAGCTAGTATCCTTAACCATGTAGACCTTAATTGGTTTATTAGGCTAAGAATCCACGAGTCTCATTATTTGAGATTTTAAATTGTGGAGGACGAGAAATGATAGAGTCAATTATAAGTCGGTATTCTTGCACAAGCTCACTTGGTGTGATTATTTGCCTATTCTCCTATCACTTGCTAATAATTTATCTGCAATAAGTAAGGTCGTACGATTTGAAAGGTTACTTAGCTTCTAGCCCAAGATCGTTTAAAAGTTGCTCGGTAATGATAAGAGTTCATAGCCAAGGCATAACTTATGAAGCGGGGAGCGAAGATTGGCGAGTCCAAAAAGGCCCTAACAAGGCATGAGGATTCCATTTTATTGCTAAAGATCCAAGGTGATGTGAAAAGCATTATTCCTAAAATCAATATGAAGGATCAAGACTCACGACGAAAAGCAATCAACTCCCATAAAGATCATGGAGAAGTCTATCCGAAAAGACCCTAACAAGGTATGAGGATAAATAGATCCAAGTCCGAAAAAGAGGCGGATCATTGTATCTCAAAATCCCAATTAGAGATTGAAGAAATAATCATGAAGTCGTGGTCAACGAAGTTGGAGTACCCCTCAAAAGTCTCCAAGTGAAGAAACTCTATTAACGAAGAGAAGACCATTATCTCAAGAACGTCTCTCGAAGATATGAAGTATGAAGTACATGCCAAATATCGGCCCGAGAAAGGTCTCAAATCGTGAACCGAGTTATGCCAAGATATGAACTTCTTGATATCCCGAGAAGCAGTTTTAAGAGATTTTGTCCTTTAGCTAACTATTGATCAAATTGTCCTACTTTGCTTTCGGCCTAAATAAACTATCGAAATAAGTCCAAAAATGCATCTTCATGATCATTCTAAGACAAAAATAAAATATAAGAGATACACCTAGGAATAAGGGAGTTTAAGCACATAATTAAGCCATGTGTGTAAGTGTTTAAATTGCTAACTTATAATAACAATGATCTCGTTTTTAAGCTTAGTTTGGGGAACGTGAAACTTGAGAATGATAAATCTTCGCAGCACCAAAGCCCTAATGTAAGTCCTTGATCTCTTTGCAAGTTATTTCCATATAGCTATTTTCAAGTGAAAATGGTTTCTATCCTTTTGTCTCCTTTAAAGTTTTAATTTCTCTTAGTATTTAAATTTTAGTTTAGTATATTTTAATAAGGCCAAGGTTGATTGATTATGAGAAAAGTATAAATTTGCTTTATCACTAAGCATTGCATGAGGGCATGGCAATGGTTAAGTGTAGGGGATTTGATAGGTGTGAAAACACACATCCTTTTACCACTTATTTCTTGCTAAAACAAGACCAAAACGCGTATTTAATGTCATTTGTTTGGAATTATGCGTGGTTTGTGTGTTTGTTATGTTTTCAGAGCCAGCCGGATAAATATTGGAGAAAACATGGGATTGCACGGGTTTTATCGAGGAAAAAGACCAAAGATGGAAGATTTACCTATGTCGAAGAAACTCAAGTCTATTAAATGAAGAAATTAAAAGACGAGTTGAATTTATTCGTCGACAAATCCCGAATCGAAATCGAGAACGTCAACTTTTCTGAAAAGACGAGAAGACAAAAAGAAAGGAAGAAAGCCCACTCACCAACCAAGGGAGAAGCCTATAAATACTCCTCCCATTCACAAATTTCCACGACTCTCTTTTCTGTTACATTTTTCCGAGTTCTTAGGAAAAACCATCTCCCTCAAGGAGTGGTTTTTATTTTCTTTGATTTCTTCCAATCTTGTAAGTTTAATCTTTTCATTTTGTTTGTTGAATCCTAAATCATTAATACAAGTTTACTTTTAATCTTTTTATCATCTTGTTCTTCATCTCTTTATGATTCAAAGTTCTTCAAGTTTCATTTTATTGGTTTGATCATAAAAAGCAAGTGGGTTTTGTGTTTTTGTTGTTTTGGATTGATGTTTACCTTAGGTAAATGATTAGTGGTAAAATTGGTTTAAGTTTTGATTAAAAACTTGGTGAAATTTTGAGTTAAAATCGTATGTAAAAGATTCCCCTGTTCTTCGCTATTTTTTACTGTTCTTCCCAGATTCCGTATAGTGGTTTTGTGATTTTACTGTTGATAACGGAATTCTCATTATTCCGGGTCAAGGCTGTGATTATCTTGGTTATTCGGAATAACCAAATATTCCGAGTAGAGTAGTGATTTCGTTGTTTATTCGGAATAGCAAAAATATTCCGCATAGAGCATTCTGTCAAAATTATTCCGCATAGAGTTTTCTTTTCAAACATTCCGAGTAGGTATTTTATTCCGCATAGGCATACCATTCCGCATAGCACAAACATTCCGCATAGGAGCATATATTCCGGGTACCCGAATATTCCGAATAGGGGTCATTATTCAGCATGGTCATGATTATTCCGAATAAGCACAAATGTTTCGGATAGACTACAACATTCCAAGTAGAGTATAATATTCCGGATAGAGCTGTTTTTCCGCATAGAAGTATTTATTCCGTGTAGAGATTATTCCGAGTAAGAGCTGATATTCCGAGTAGGGAAACATAATCCGGATAGCCATTATTCCGAATAAGGTAAATTTCTAGTTTTATTCTAGTTTTTCCAGTTTTAAATTCTAGCTTTATTTTTATTCTCAGTAATTGCTTTTAGTGTAATTTTATTATTTCTAGCATTTCTAGCACTTTTAATTTTAGTAGATTTAGACCAAAGCTCCCCCTTTTTAGTCACCAATCACAACAATTCCACTTTTGACCGTGATCAATTCGAGAAGATACCGAGAACGAAACAACGACATATATCAATTGGGTACGAGCAACGTAAAGAAAGATCTTGCAAGCAAAACCTTTTTATTAACCAACCAAAAGTCAGTTATTAAAACGCGAGTGGATGAAGAACCACCCATTGTCGAAGTTATATTGGAACTTACCTTAATCTTTGTCTAACCATGACATTTTAGTAAGCATTCTAGTAATGCGATGCACAAACCAAGATTACAAGAGATTTATTCAGTTTTTTATGCGTTTTTGTTGCTGCTCGTTTGTTTAACTTCATCGATACATATAACATATACAAAGAATCGGAACCATAAACGTCTAACCGCTGTCTGGTACCTTTATATATACTATGGCAGTTGGTGTTTCTTGAAATCTAACATACTCTCTGTTTTAGCAGAATGGTTACTTCGTATTTCATACACAAACACATTATGCTTCTTCTTTTCGTGCATGTATGTACTATGAAGATTCCATCAACTCATCAAGCAAGATATTTTCTATGAAGATTCTAAAAAACGTATTGTAGGAACGCGTGAAATAAATGTCAAAACTCAAAAGTCATCGTGTCCTTTAAATAAAAAGATTAAGATGATCTAGAACGAACATGGCCTACCCCAATTAATACATCCATGGACCAATTCGCTAATTTGTCTTTCCTTCAAGTATCCATGCAACACCTTTTTCATGACTCAAATCTTCCCCTAATTCACTTAAGATCAAGTTGAATACGTAATTGGTAGGTTCCAGGTATATATAATTAATTTAGTTTGATAAAATTGGCAGGCTAATTTGCTTCTGTTCAAAGAAAAGAACTTACCATTAAGATTTTAAAGATGCTTAATCAATCTTACAACTGCAAGCTTAATTTGAAATAACATTTAGAAAACTTGATATTAAACCACAAGGACATCTTTGCTTACATAATATCATATCTTTTGTCTCTCTTTCACTCACCTTTTAACCAACAAAAATCTATTGATCAACAAGATTCATTGAAGATGATGATGATGATTATGATAGCGGGCTTCGTAGATTCTATAAGGACACCAATCCATGCATGGTTAGACAAGGTTCTATATACTAACGACCACCAAAAGACTACCTACGTAAAACTCAAGGAAGTTGGTATTGATAGTCCTTGAGTGAACTGCATCGTTTGCTTATCGGACCTAGCCTTAGGTGAAAAATACACGATGCTAGAAAGGTGTAAACATGGGTTTCATGTTGAGTGTGTAGAAGCATGGCTAAAAGACCATCCAAATTGCCCACTTTGTAGAACACCTATTTCTGGTGATGATGATCAAGACACCCACAAACACAAGGTTTACTTAAAGAAGCTGTATGAGATCACGAGCTGTTACAGTTTTCGGGTTATGGAGACCATAGCTGGTTGGCTAACAAAATCGTTTAGCCAAGATCTTCAGTCAACACTTTCTAAGAGCTGTAGTTACTTGTGATACACAAACTCGATCACTACCCATATATACACTCATAAACATACAAGCTATGAATATCTTCATTTTTCGCCTATTTTTGTGTAATTAGTTTATACGATACTCATGTAAAAGAAACCTTGGTTACATGTATACTTTTTTTACTTTCTTATACTAGTTCTTTGTAGCCGCTTTTACAGCTTTACCAAACTATAAAGTAAGACTGCCTGTGATTTATTTTCTGAATTATACTTGTATATATTAATCATGACTTTTGGCGCCTATAAGACTGTAAATATTAGTTCATATTTATGCGATAGCATAAGGATTAGAATGATGCTTAAATTAAAAAGTAAAATTATTTTTTAAAATGATACTGGAGATAGTAGAAGCAGTCGTCGAGTCTTATCCCTTTGTAAAAGTGTCATATTTGAATAGTCCATATAATAATTCACACGGGTTTCATCAATTAAATGTTGCTATATAAATTTTGTCATCTATTCGTTTCTATACAAATTGATTTCTATATATAATGAAGAAGCAGTGCCTTGAATCATTGCAATGGCTATATGAACCATTGTGTTAGTTGGTGTTGTAACTGTCAAATAACCAGTTTGTAACTGCCATATTATTTCCAGAGTATATGGGATTAGCCCATTGGGCTTGGTATAATATTCTCCTTTCTAGTCACAAATGTTTTCTTGTTTTGAATCTTGTGCCAATAATCAAAGGGTAAATGTCATAAATACACAACGTACTATCTAAAAGTGTCCATTATAGACAATGAACTTTTTTATGTGCAAAAAACATACTTGACTGAAGATATTGGATCCACGAACCTTTGATTTAAGCTGCTAGTGCACCCAACACAATTGATAATCACCATTCACTGGATCCACAAATCTTTTGATAAAGGAAGTGAATAATGTTCCAAAAATTTATGAAGTTCTTGATCATCTTATAAGGACTGATGGAACTAATGGAGATCTTGATGATCTTGATTCGGAGACAACGAATGATACTCATATACATGATAGAATAAACAATACGGTTGATGATGATCTTGTTGTACAAGTACTAGAAGTGAAGGATCTTCTTGAAGGGTACAGTAGCAGCTTATATGGAAGGTTCGTTTATACATCATTTATCAAAAGATTCGTGGATCCATGAATCTTTTGATAAATACAAGTACTAAAGATCTGAGAATTTATCAAAAGACTGATGGAGCGAATCTTTTGATAGCTCCACAAATTATGAAGTTCGTTTATACTTCATTTATCAAAAAGAGTGATGGAACCAATTTTGATAAATACAAGGGTACAGTAGCAGCTTACGATCTGGGAATTTGGAGTTGAGTTGTTGATGATGATGATAAAAACTAAGGACCAAAAATGTAAAATTAAATTTTAACTTAACGAAAATACTAACGGTAACTGGTTTTTTCGTTAAGTCAAAGGTAAAGTCTGCAGTCAAGTATGTTTTTTGTACATAAAAAAGTTCATTGTGTATAATGGACACTTTTAGATAGTATGTTGTGTATTTATAATATTTACCCATAATCAAACCTGTCAATCCCTTAGATATGAATTTTTTCGGGGTTTTGATTTGTTGTTACTGATTTTCAAATTTATTGGGAAGAAACCCTTGTTACTGATTTTAATTAATCTTGGTGACAAGTTGGATTCTCCTATATTTGATTAAACCACAAAAGATGAAAAGATGATTTGTCTTTAATCTTATTCTACAAACAGTGGCAGAAAGGTTTTTTTGTGTGTGGTCTTGTTTTCGATTCAAACAGAAAAACACTGAAAGATATATGAAAATTTGGTTAATTACCAAAAGCTCTGATGCCAAATATTCGACAAAAATCTGTTTATGTTTTGGATCGAAGTTCTAACTCTTGAATCAAAATATACCATAAATATCTTTATTAATAAACTAGTGTTTATACGAATTCTGTCATCTAATCGTTTCTATACAAATGGCTTATATACTAAATGAGGAAGTACCTTGAATTAGCCGTGCACATAGTTTTTTGCCATAACCGGTTTCAGATAGGACCCTAACCGGTTATTGGTCAAACCCGGTTTGACCGGTTAGTCCCAAAAACCGGTTCGGGTTGGGTAGATTTTTAATGATAAAAAAACCCAAACTGGTACTAACCGGTTAGGGTCGGTTAGTAACCGGTTACGGTCAGAAGAACCGGGTATAACCGGGTTTTTTAGCTGCTGTTAACAGTTAGTCCGGCGCGAGTTCTCGCTTCTTTTTGGCGTTCATGTTGAACTCGTAGAAAGATGATCAAAGGTTGGGTTGTGTTATGGTTTAATTAAGATGAAAGGCATTAGATTTGAGTTTGTTTAAATGATTTGTGTTTGGCGTCCGGTCAAAGCAAAGAAAAGAAAAAAACAGATCTGATTTAAAGAGATACAGTGCATGAGACTTTGGTGTGCGACGTACCTAATGAATTAGGTTAATGTAAATGAAAGTGAGAATATATTGTAAACATGATGTATGGGCTTGGTTGATGGACTCTTTTGGATCTAGAACTTTTGGTTAGGCTAAACCAATAAAATGGCAAAACCATGCATCACAATAGAAAAACTAAAAAAAACATGCAATGAAAAACGGTTAGTAACCATTATTACATACCCGGTTTCCTAACCGGTTACTCATTAACTGATACTAACCGGTCCATGTGCTCGAAATCTCTACCCGGTTACTAATCGTCGATTATTTTCATACCAAACTGGTTAGGGTCAATAACCGGTTTTGACCGGTTTCGAGTTGGGTATTTTTCGGGTTCGGTTTTCAGTTTCGGTTATTATGTGCACGGTTACCTTGAATCATTGAAATGGTTCCGTGAACCATTATGTCGGTTGGTGTCGAGTCATTGCAATTGCAGTGCCTTAAGTCATTGCAATCATTGCAATCATTCTGTTGCAGTTATAAATAATATGCATGCTCATATTTTGTAATTTAGTATTTGACCTTTACCCTAATCTTGATGTTATATTTGAAAGTGACCCTTAGTCTTATGTAGCACTTTTTACTGCGTACTTTACACGTATGTGTTTCATATATAAACCCTTCTCATAATACGTACATATAAATACATGCGCCATATTCTCCATCTATTTAATCCAAAACAATACCGATTGACCTTGCATCATGGACCAGGTCTTCAGTATCATGAGGACCGAGATGACGGTGGCATTTGTCGGAGGCACATCAGCCTTTGCGATTGCTTTTTGTTTGCTTAAGCGACAACAAGCAGCAAGACCAACATGCTGGCCACTAGCATTGAGGTCGTTACTCGACAGCCACAACATCAGAACCATGGTAATGGCATTAAAGAAACAAAATAATAACGACGAAGACACTGGAGTTTTAGTGTATGATTGCGTCGTGTGCCTTTGGGAGGTGTCACCAAGAGATAAATACAAAGTGCTTCCAAATTGCGACCATGGCGCTCAATTCCATGCTTACTGTATCACTGCATGGTTAAAAGATCATTCGACGTGTCCCGTGTGTAGAAGCCATATTCCTTGCCCATTGTCACAACGCTTACATAACTACTTCTGTGAACGCCTTCTTGAATATGTCATCGCGTATTGTAACTCCGCCTTAGATAATGTAGCTAGCTCTATAGGAGATTGTCATGACTTCTGAATGTATGTACATGGTAATATCTTTATAATTTTATTTATTATAATTATCAAATTAACTTCTCACATTAGTTTTCAAACTAGTATGAAAAAATTATTCATTATAATTTTAGTTTTCTTATTCCTTTGTTTGGTAAGTATGATGTTAATTTAAGTGATTTTAAATAATTGTCTTAAACTAATTACTATATGGTGTTAAAATATAGTCATATAGTCAACTTTCACTGTTATTGATTTGACAAAAAACGTTCCCATGTGAAAGTTGAGAGTCAACTTGAGCCACAAGCATTGTTGGTGATTTTAGTGTCATCAACTATTTTAGTTAATCGGGATTTACTAGAGATCAATAAGATTTCATATTCGGTTCTGACGCGAGTTAGGGGAAGTGCGGAGTGCACACTCGTTGAGCTAATATGTTATCGCCCACGACGAAAATGCAGGGGTCAAGGGGGTTGCGCCCCCTTGCGGGGTCAAGGGGCAGAGCCCCTTGCTGGGGTCCCGCTGCCAGGTCAGCGGGCGGGGGTCGAGGGGGGACACCCCTCGCGGGGTTTGGGGCAGCGCCCCAAAACCTAAACGATTTTCATGAATCGGTATTAAGGAAATTCCTTGTTTTCCCGCTATAACCCAACCAACATGTCTGTTGGAGAACAGTTATAACTGTTCGTTTTGTAACCTCCGAAAACCGTCGTTTCTGGTTGGTGAATAAACTACCAGATTGTTTCTCACAGAACATAACGAAAATTCATACAATTTCCTCTCTGTTCTTGCTTTGATCTCTTGTGCCTAGAATCAAAGTGTTCTACTTGAATTATCCCGATAAGGATTTTGTGTAACCCAGGCACCATAGGGTCGAAATACTTTATACGGAAAGTGAACTTACACGATTCAAGTTAGATATCCAGGATTATCACACCGTCGTACAGACACCCTAAATCTTACAGGCATCACATTAATATGAAAAGTGCAGCGAGCAGCGTAGACACTTTTATCTACACTACTGAGGTTTTGCTATGTTTATTTGCTGCATGCAAAAGATAAAGCCCTAGATAAATTTAGAATTTATAAAACAGAAGTTGAATTGCAACAAAATGACTTGGTTAAAACCTTACGCACAGATAGAGGTGGTGAATACTATGATCCTGTATATTTCCAATCTGTAGGAATCATTCATGAAACTACAGCTCCTTACACACCCCAATAAAATGGTGTGGCTGAAAGGAAAAATAGAGCTCTTAAAGAAATGGTTAATTCCATGTTGTCTTACTCTGGTTTGAGTGATGGGTTCTGGGGAGAATCCATGTTAACGGCTTGCTATCTATTGAATAGGGTTCCTAATAAAAGGAACAAGACTACCCCATATGAACTTTGGTATAAGAAACGACCAAACTTGACATTTTTGCGAGTTTGGGGATGTCGGGCCGTTGTTAGGCTTCCAGACCCTAAAAGGAAAACTTTGGGTGAAAAGGGTATTGATTGCATCTTTGTTGGATATGCTGAGCATTCCAAGGCATATAGGTTTTATGTTATAGAACCTAATGACTCTGTTTCTATTAACACAATTATAGAATCAAGAGATGCAATATTTGATGAGAATCGTTTCTCTTCAATACCTAGACCAAAGGATATCATACCAAATTCGGATGAATTTCAAAGGGATGATCATTCAGATGATGTACCAAGTGAAATTCCTGAACCTCGTAAGAGTAAAAGAGCTAGAAAGGCTAAATCATATGGTTCTGATTTTCAACTATATTTGGTTGAGGGATCAAGAGATCAAATTGGATCTCAATATTCTTACTGTTATAGTATAGAGAAGGATCCAAGAACCTATAATGAAGCTATGCAATCTCGAGATGTTGCTTTCTGGAAAGAAGCAATAGATGATGAGATTGGTTCAATAATGGAAAATAACACATGGGTTTTGTCTGATTTACCACCTGGATGCAAACCTTTAGGTTGCAAATGGATCTTCAAAAGGAAGATGAAAGTCGATGGATCAATTGACAAGTTTAAGGCTCGATTGGTAATCCAAGGCTTTAGACAAAAGGAAGGAATCGATTATTTCGATACCTATGCACCAGTTGCTCGTATCACTACTATTAGACTGTTGTTAGCTTTGGCAGCTATTCACAATCTGGTGATCCATCAAATGGATGTCAAAACAACATTTTTAAATGGTGATTTGGAAGAAGAAGTGTATATGAAGCAACCGGAAGGATTTGTTATGCCTGGTAGAGAGCATATGGTGTGTAAGTTGGTTAAGTCATTGTACGGGCTGAAACAAGCACCTAAGCAGTGGCATCAAAAGTTTGATGAGGTTGTGTTGTCTAGTGGTTTCCTCCTAAACCAATCTGACAAATGTGTATATAGCAAATTTGATGACTCTGGTAATGGTGTTATAATTTGTCTATATGTTGATGACATGTTGATATTTGGCACTGACCAAAATCATGTGGATAAAACTAAAAAGTTTTTGTCATCTAAGTTTTCCATGAAAGATATGGGAGAAGCTGACGTTATTCTTGGTATTAAGATTAAACGTGAAAATAAAGGGATTGTAATAACACAATCTCATTATATTGAGAAAATACTCAAGAAATTCAATCGTGAAGATTGTTCTCCGGTGAGTACTCCCATGGATCCGGTAGAAAAGCTTATGCCAAACACAGGTAAACCTGTGGATCAGCTCGGATACTCAAGAGCCATTGGTTCTTTGATGTATGCTATGACGAGCACTAGACCTGATATTGCTTATGCAGTTGGTAGGTTGAGTAGGTTTACTAGTAATCCTAGTAGACAGCATTGGCATGCAATAACAAGAGTATTTAAGTACTTGAAAGGTACTAAGGATTATGGTTTATCATATGTTGGATATCCTTCGGTGTTAGAAGGTTATTATGATGCTAGCTGGATAAATCATGTTGAAGATTCGTCTTCTACTAGTGGATGGGTGTTCTTGCTTGGGGAGGTGCCATTTCATGGGCTTCCAAGAAGCAAACATGCATCACTGATTCAACTATGGAATCTGAGTTTGTAGCATTGGTTGCTGCTGGTAAAGAAGCAGATTGGCTAAGGAACTTGATACATGAGATTCCAATATGGCCGAAACCAATATCACCAATTTCTATTCATTGTGATAGTGCTGCCACTTTGGCTAAAGCTTATAGTCAAATATACAATGGCAAGTCTAGACACTTAGGTGTTAGACATAGTATGATTAGGGAGCTAATCATGAATGGCGTGATATCTATTGAGTTTGTTCGGTCACAACATAATCTAGCTGACCACTTGACGAAGGCGTTAGCTAGAGACTTAGTGAATAAGTCGGTGATTGGGATGGGTTTGAAGTCCATCTAGATCTACTACCTATGAGATACCCAATTCCCTTCTAATACAACGTTAGAAGCTGAATTCAATGTGGAAAGCTCATAGCTAGAGATTGGAACGCATGTGTTTATTATCCCAAGGTATGTGTTCAGACCTGCGAGTGATGTTAGGTTGAAGTATATCTTCTTAATGGTTCTTTTGAAAAATTGCATGCAGGAGCAAGACTAAAAGGACCACCTATATGAGCATGAAGTTTTGCCGCTTGAAGAAGCTTGGACTTGGCTTTCTATATGTTCATTAATGGATAGGGACACATGGCTTGTAATAGTGTCAAGACTGAACTGTAGAGTGTTGTAGAAACTTATGTGTATAGTATCTTCAGGTATTCACATGAGTTGACGGGTTCAATCGTTACGACACCCCGATTCTCGAATGTTTGGAATGTGTATTATACTAAGATGAAAATTCAATCGCAAGACATTTTCATTTATGCATTTGTTTGTTTTGTTATGTTTGTTTTTATACTTGTATATATCTTTATATATATTTTAGTAGATCAAGGATTACACTAAAATGGGGGGGATTTGTTGGTGATTTTAGTGTCATCAACTATTTTAGTTAATCGGGATTTACTAGAGATCAATGAGATTTCATATTCGGTTCTGACGCGAGTTAGGGGAAGTGCGGAGTGCACACTCGTTGAGCTAATATGTTATCGCCCACGACGAAAATGCAGGGGTCAAGGGGGCTGCGCTCCCTTGCGGGGTCAAGGGGCAGAGCCCCTTGCTGGGGTCCCGCTGCCAGGTCAGCGGGCGGGGGTCGAGGGGGGACGCCCCTCGCGGGGTTTGGGGCAGCGCCCCAAAACCTAAACGATTTTCATGAATCGGTATTAAGGAAATTCCTTGTTTTCCCGCTATAACCCAACCAACATGTCTGTTGGAGAACAGTTATAACTGTTCGTTTTGTAACCTCCGAAAACCGTTGTTTCTGGTTGGTGAATAAACTACCAGATTGTTTCTCACAGAACATAACGAAAATTCATACAATTTCCTCTCTGTTCTTGCTTTGATCTCTTGTGCCTAGAATCAAAGTGTTCTACTTGAATTATCCCGATAAGGATTTCGTGTAACCCAGGCACCATAGGGTCGAAATACTTTATACGGAAAGTGAACTTACACGATTCAAGTTAGATATCCAGGATTATCACACCGTCGTACAGACACCCTAAATCTTACAGGCATCACATTAATATGAAAAGTGCAGCGAGCAGCGTAGACACTTTTATCTACACTACTGAGAACATGCTAGATACTATACGACCGTATGACTAAATGAGTGGATGAAGAAACACCCATTTTCGAAGTTATGTTGGAACAATAAAGGCCTTACCGGTGTCTAGTACCTTTATATATGACAGTTGGTTTGGCGGAATTAATTCATTCTGTACATTGTCGCTTTTCATCTAGCTATGTTTTCGTGTTAACAGACTCTCTACTTAGCTGAATAGTTACTTCGTATTTCATGCACAAAACATTCTACTTCTTCTTTCCTTGTAAGTGTGTAAAGCTACGAGATGTTTCCACAACTCATCAAGCAAGATATTATCCAAATAGGAAAACTCTAAGAGCGTACGTTCATTAATTGCTAACTCGTGATTGAAAGAAAGGTTATGAACGCGTAAAAGAAATGTGATATTATCTCATAAGTCATCGTGTCCATTAAATATAAAGATTAAAATGATCGATGATTTGATCTAGAACGAACATGGCCTACCCTATTTAATACATCAATGACCCAAGCTTCAAGTTGCCATGGAGCAATTTGTACACCTTTTTCATGACTCAAATCTTCTCCTAATTCACATGTAGTCTAATAGATTTTTTTTCTTCATATCCATTAAAAATCAACTTGAGTATCCAATTGGCAGGTTGCAAATATATATAATTAAGTTGATAATTGACAGGCTAATTTCCTTCTGTTCAAAGGAAACAACCTACACCATTATGATTTTAATCAATCTTACAACTGCAAGCTTAATTTTAAATAACATGTAGCACACTTTATATTAAATGCTTCTAAAAGGATACATAACTGACTGATTTACGAGTATTAATTTAAATAATATCTTTTCTAAATGAGAGGAAACAACGCCCTATATATTTGGCACACGAATCCTATCCTTATACCAAACCACAAGGACTACTTTGCTTCTTTTCACACACATTTTTTAACAAACAAAATCTATTGATCAGCAAGATAGATTCAAGATGATGATGATGATGATTATGATAGCGGGCTTCGTGGATTCTATAAGGACACCAATCCATGCATGGTTAGACAAGGTACTATATACCGACGACCACCAAAATACTGATGGTTTAAGATCATCATAACAATTATAAAAACCCTAACATAGATCAAAGAGCATACAGCGGAAGCAGATTAACAAGATCTATAAATAACACAATTATAATTAATCAAGGCTAGGGTTACATACCTTTTCCTTAGCAGAACGATCACCGGTAAAAATAGATCAAGAACACCACCAAGATGTAATCTAAAATAAGATCACACCACGATCTTGTACACACGTGATACGATGAGCTAATCGTGAGTCTAGCACGAACAGAACCGAGCCTTCCAAGCCTATGGAAGATCTACCCAACAACCCTAGAGAGGGGCTAGGACTAGATCTAAAATAGCTTATAGAAAATCAAAGATGAACCCTAATATGGGTGTGTTTGGCCGGCGGTTAAGAGAAAGAAAAGAGAGAATGGAGTGAAAAATTATGAGGCTTTAGGTTTGTTTATATACACCTTGGAAAACTTCTCTTCCAAGGTTAAACAAGATAAAGCAACAAAATCTTTTCCCTTCTCTCTTGTCTCCTCTATTTAGGCCGGATATATTATGTGCTAAAAGGGGTTTCCAGAACTTTCTGACACCTTCTTTTAGCTTCTTTAATATTCTATAACGATCGTTTAAAACTTAACCTTTAATTACTTAACGGTCGTTAGCTGCAGTTTGATTTAATAAATATAATAAATATATTTAATAAATAAATTAACTCTTCACGTAATGTGTGCAATCCCGTGATCTCGAGTTCGATCCTATCACACGACTATCGATTTTAAAGTCCATAAACTTTCAGCTCCCACTTGGACAAAATTCGAATGTCGTGATCACATTGATTAGCGTCTAGTTACACTAACAATGTCACTAGTACAACTCGAGTAAGGCTTCCTGGACAAAACCTTTTAATGATATATAATCATTATTATTATCCTCTCATTTCAAATATATTGTTAATAAGGATATGGATCTTAGTCATTCCTTCATTAACTATTCTGTTTCTCGTTTACGGATATAGCAAGATTACCAAAACACATTTGGGTGTGGCCACACAAACATCTTACTACTCCCCCGAGGGGCCCAGTTGTATTTATACTTCAAAATAAATTTTGAAGGAAACGAATCCCATTTCGACTACAAGCAAAACACATGAACTTCGCAACACTTCTGAAAATAACCCTTATGACTACCAGTTACGTTTAGCGTTAGGTTACCTTACAGAAATGCACTACATTCAATGCAGTTTTCTGGTATCTCATGTCTAAGGATAACTGTTTATGATTTACTTAATGACAAAGATCCATAAAGTAAAATCACATAGTTGGGATAAGTCCAATATTTGATCCATCAAATATCATCCAAAATTGACCAATATACTTTCAAGTATACTCTGTCACTATTTTGAATTGTCTTAATTTAATAATACTCCCATATTATTAATCGACAACGGACATTTAGAAACATCAAAATGCTCATGGATTAAAACATGTAAAATAGGATACAAAATCAAATAACAGACAAATAAACGAAATCCAATCTTTATTTCATCAATTCAATAATGTCTTACATCCTTTATCCAAATACTAATCAACAGATTTATTGCATGAATTCGCTAGCTAGTTGCAGCCCAATTGCCTCGGCATGCTTAACTACCTTTGGCCTAGACAAAGCCTTAGTAAAAGGATCAGCTACGTTATCATCCGTGTGAACTTTTATTAATTTTATTTCTCGAGCTTCCACTTGTTCTCGAACGTAGTGATATCTACGTTTAAAGTGTCTGGCGCCCTTCATGACTCCAGGGTCATTGGCGAATATTATTGCCGCAGAGTTGTCGCAATATATATCAATAGGTTCTTTAATTGAAGGCATCACTCCAAGATCTCCAATAAACTTCCTAATCCAAACAGCTTCCATTGCAGCTTCTGAAGCGGCCATGTACTCAGATTGAGTCGCATGCATAGCAATGGTTTTCTGCTTACTGCTTTTCCAGTCAACTGCTCCTCCATTGATGACAAACACGTAACCCGTCTGAGACTTCGTATCGTCTTTATCACATTGCAAGGATGCATCACAGAATCCTGTTACATTCAATTCTGTGTCTGGTTTACCCCCGAATACCAAAAACATATCTTTCGTACTTCTCAAATACTTCAGAATATGCTTAACAGCAGTCCAGTGGGACTTCCCTGGATTCTGTTGGTATCTACTGACCAAGTTCTGAGCAAACGCCACATCGGGCCTTGTGCATCTTACAGCATACATAATAGATCCTACAGCCGAAGCATAAGGCACCTTCTTCATGTAAGCCACCTCTTCAGGTGATGATGCATCTTTCTCATGACTTAACTCATGCTTAACCTCCATCGGTAAGAAACCTTTCTTAGAGTTATGCATGTTATATTTCTTCAATATCTTATCAATATAAGCATCTTGGCTAAGACCAATTAACAGTCTACTCCTATCTCGATAGATCTTAATTCCCAGAATATATGCAGCATCTCCCAAATCTTTCATAGAGAAGCATTTACCAAGATAATCCTTAACTTCCTTAAGTCTTGGAATGTTACTTCCCATGATCAATATGTCATCGACATATAGAATTAGGAACACTACATTACTCCCACTAGCTTTGCGGTATACACATGGCTCATCACGATTTTGAATAAATCCAAACTTTTTGATTTCTTCATCAAATCGCTTATTCCATTGACGTGATGCTTGCTTCAAACCATAAATAGACCTTTGAAGTTTGCACACGCGTTTTGGAAATTTAGGATCAATATACCCTTCCGGTTGTTGCATATAGATGTCTTCATCTAAGCGACCGTTCAAGAAGGCAGTTTTAACATCCATTTGCCATATCTCATAGTCATAGTATGCTGCTATAGCTATGAGAATCCTAATGGCTCGTAAGTCTGCTACAGGAGAAAATGTCTCCTCGTAGTCTATGCCAAAAGTTTGAGTAAAACCTTTAGCCACTAAACGTGCTTTATAGGATTGTACATCGCCATCCATGTCAGTTTTCTTCTTATAGATCCACCTATTTTTCACTACTTTAGCATTTTTAGGTGCGTCCACAAGAATCCAAACATCATTGATTTCCATGGATTTCATTTCCTCATTCATCGCAACCATCCATTTTGACTTTTCTGGATCAGACATTGCGGATCGATAGTTAGCAGGTTCACCAAGATCCCCTACTTCCTCCTCATCATCCTCTATGTAAAGACATAGTTTGTCCGGCGCATGTATAGTCCTTTGTGACCTACGTGGAGGAATTAATTCCGGTGGAACACTCAGACTTTCTGGTTCTACAGGAATTTCATCGCTAGTATTTTCAGAAGGCAATGTATCTTCTTGAATTTCTTCAAGATCATAATTTCTCCCACTGAATTCTTGATTTACAAGATCATTTTCAAGGAAGTCTCCATACCGAGCCACAACTATCTTGTTCTCAGACGGATAATAAAAGTAGTAACCCATAGTTTCATTAGGGTAACCTACAAAGATACATTTTACTGAGCGTTGTTGGAGTTTATCTCCAGAGTCACGTTTCACATACGCCTCACAACCCCAGACTTTCAAATAAGACAAATATGGCTTCTTGCCATGCCATAGTTCATATGGTGTCTTATCAACCTTCTTTGTGGGAACCATACTCAGAATACGAACAGCAGTTTCAAGAGCATAATCCTAAAAAGATAATGGTAAAGTTGTAAGATTAAACATAGATCGTACCATATCCAATAATGTACGATTTCTCCTTTCAGATACACCATTTTGTTGTGGAGTATACGGAGAAGTAAGTTTCTGAACAATTCCATTTTCACTTAAATAATCTTTAAACTCTTGACTTAAATATTCACCACCACGGTCAGAACGAAGACCTTTAATCTTCTTTCCCAGTTGTAACTCTACTTCGGCTTTAAACGTTTTGAATGTTTCAAATACCTCATGTTTATGCTTAAGTAAATAAACATAACCATAACGGCTATAATCATCCGTAAACGTCAAGAAGTAGCTAGCACCTTTCCTTGACACATGTCTAAATGGTCCACACACATCAGTATGTATCAAACCAAGTAGTTCAGTAGCCCTTTCAATATTGCTATTAAAAGGTTTCTTGGTCATCTTCCCAGAGATACAAGATTCACATTTATCAAATGACTCATCATTGATACTTTCCAAAAGCCCATCACGTTGCAGCTTTTGTATGCGAGTCTTCCCAATGTGGGCAAGTCTACAATGCCAAAGATAAGAAGAGTTCTTGTCAAACTTACTCTTCTTATTCATGCTAAAAACAGAATTATTTTTCCTCTTGGGATTTATATCATGCATGTTAATTTCAAAAACACCATTCACAGAAATTGCATCAAAATAGAATAGACCATCTTTGAAAACAGAAATTCTATTATTATCAATCGTGTGAGTAAATCCAAGATCCAACATACTAGAAAAGGAAATAACACCCCTAACAATTGTAGGTGCATAATGACAATTATTTAAAAACAGTACTAAACCCGAAGGTAAAACTAATTTAAATATTCCTATAGCTTCAACCGGTGCTTGTGCGCCATTGCCCACTTGCAGAGATTGTTCCCCATAGGATAGTCTCCTCTTCAACTCAAATCCCTGCAGGGTATTACAAATGTTAATACCACATCCCGTATCATATACCCAGGAGTTTGATTTGTATGAAAGATTAAATAACTCTATCATAAATAAGTTACCTGAAGATGGTGCTGCAGCAACTTGCTCAGCCTTCTTCTTATGTTCTGCCATTTCATGGAGATAGAGAGAGCAATTCCTCTTCCAGTGTCCAGTCATCTTGCAGTGGTGACAAGTCTCATCTTTCAGAGATTTCTTAGCAAAGTTATGCTTCGGTTTTGATGTAGTCGCAACTTGCTTGCTCTTATCAACCTTGCCTTTGCCTTTCTGCTTCTTATTCCCTTGCGGTTTTGGTTTTGACACTCTACCCTTTTGTACATAAATTACTTGAGGAGTAGCAGTGGGTGCCTTATCTTTCAAACCCTTTTCGAAGTCAATGAGCATTGCATGCAAATCATTCACTGTCTTCCCCGTGCAATGCATATTATAGTTACAAACAAAATCACCGAAGTCCTTATTAAGGGACCTATTGATCAAGTTAATAGCCATATTATGATCGAAGGGTTGTCCTAGTGCGATGAGTTGTTCCATATAACCCCTCATCTCCATGTAATGTGCACTTACGGACTTTCCAGGAGCTTGCTTGCAACTATGTAGAGCATCAACCAGATCATAGATCTCTACAGCTTGTGGCGTTTCATACACTGCCTTGAGTTCATCAAGCATCTGCTTAGGATGAAATAGCTCATACTTCCTTTGAAGTGATGGAGCCATTCTCCCTAACATTACAGCAGCCACCTCATGGTGCTTCTTAACGTTAGCAGCGTGTTGAAGCCTTTCCGCATCAGTTGCTCCTTCAGCAAGATCCTCCAGAAAAGGAGTTTCCAAGATATTGATGGTACCCGCTGCTCTCAGAACAATTCTTAGTGAGCGGTACCAATCATTGAAATTAGGGCCAGTAAGTTCAGGCCGTTCAAAAAATGCTTTGAACGCCGAGCTTATTGTCAGATTGTTTTCGGGTTGAGCCATTTCTACAGAAATAAGTTCAAACATTAGTATTTTCGATAATAAAATTCAAGAAAATAAAATTACCCCGGTGATAAAACCATAGTATTTCCTTGAAAAACTAGAATCCATATTGACATAGATTTATCACATCAGTTGATCTGCTAGTGACAAATGTATTCAACATAGTAACTTGTCGAACAATAATTGCCAAATCATATTGCAATTTCTAGATATGTCAGGGATTTACATTGCCAAAACTTTTGCATTGTAAACATGTTTTATCCCTTCTTTATGCCTTAAGTTTCCAGTTCTCACTGAGTAACTCAATTAAGTCGACTAATCTAAAGAACGTAAAACCTTCATGTGCAATCTTATTCAGTCATGAATTTTTCTCTCCATTACAACATCGTCCGATATCTTATATGACGACAATTGTAACTTCAAGTGTTTGTCAATTAGAGGGCATATGACTTAAATTTTTAGGGTATAGATTTTGGTGTCAAAATCATGTATGGAGAAGCATGCATACATCTCCATAGCATAAGTTTAATAAAACGTTTAGTAAACTTTTTGGTGAGACTAAAAGTTCATCATATATTTGCAAGTTGAGGTATTGGTTAAACCAAACAACCTAAAAGAATTATACCAATAGCAACCGTAGGTAATTCCAATTTTGACGCACAGGCGAGCCGGGAATTTGGTCAGCGTAAAAGCATAGCACCTCCTTCCTTAACCGGGTACTTGACCAGCGGTGCGTTATACCCACTTTATAGTTTGTCAAAATTGAGTAGGCCGTTAAGTTGCTATTGCAATTCTAATCAACACAAATCATATGTAATTTAGATCTCAAAACAATTCATTAATTTTGATAGGATTTAGTCCATATTATTTTTTCTTAAAAAAAATTACCCTTGTTTACAAGATACAATGTTAAAAACGCATGAAAACAAGTAGTACAAAAAAAACTAAATCAAATAGCCACATGCATAACAATTTATTCAAAGAACATCAAATCTAGGGTTTTTATTAACATAAAAAGTCTTCCCTAATTTTAAAACTTTGAATCAAATAAAGCAAATAGCAATCAAAATTATATGATCCGTAAAGACATGCATGTTTATTACGGATCTTCCATATTCTCTTAACAATTAAAAACTACTACGGATCGTAACCACACATGACATAACAATTAATTCATGCATAAATCTAAAGTTAATTACCATGTAATTTTAGGGTTTACAAAATTTTTTATTTTTTTTTTATATAAAAAAAAACGGCAAAGCCATTTTTAAACAATAAAAAAACAAAACCCCTAATTTTTATAAAACCTAAAAACAACATGTAATTTTAACACAAATCAATATTAGTTAAAAAAACTTTAGATCTTGATAATTATAATCATGTTAAAACGGCTCTGATACCACTGATGGTTTAAGATCATCATAACAATTATAAAAACCCTAACATAGATCAAAGAGCATACAGCGGAAGCAGATTAACAAGATCTATAAATAACACAATTATAATTAATCAAGGCTAGGGTTACATACCTTTTCCTTAGCAGAACGATCACCGGTAAAAATAGATCAAGAACACCACCAGGATGTAATCTAAAATAAGATCACACCACGATCTTGTACACACGTGATACGATGAGCTAATCGTGAGTCTAGCACGAACAGAACCGAGCCTTCTAAGCCTATGGAAGATCTACCCAACAACCCTAGAGAGGGGCTAGGACTAGATCTAAAATAGCTTATAGAAAATCAAAGATGAACCCTAATATGGGTGTGTTTGGCCGGCGGTTAAGAGAAAGAAAAGAGAGAATGGAGTGAAAAATTATGAGGCTTTAGGTTTGTTTATATACACCTTGGAAAACTTCTCTTCCAAGGTTAAACAAGATAAAGCAACAAAATCTTTTCCCTTCTCTCTTGTCTCCTCTATTTAGGCCGGATATATTATGTGCTAAAAGGGGTTTCCAGAACTTTCTGACACCTTCTTTTAGCTTCTTTAATATTCTATAACGATCGTTTAAAACTTAACCTTTAATTACTTAACGGTCGTTAGCTGCAGTTTGATTTAATAAATATAATAAATATATTTAATAAATAAATTAACTCTTCACGTAATGTGTGCAATCCCGTGATCTCGAGTTCGATCCTATCACACGACTATCGATTTTAAAGTCCATAAACTTTCAAATACAACCTACGTAAAACTCAAGGAAGTTGGTATTGATAGCCCTCGAGTGGACTGCATCGTTTGTTTATCGGACGTGGCCTTAGGCGAAAAATACGCGATGCTAGAAAGATGTAAGCATGGTTTTCATGTTGAGTGTGTAGAAGCATGGCTAAAAGACCATCCAAATTGCCCACTTTGTAGAACATCTATTTGTGGTGATGATCAAGACACCCACAAACACAGGGTTTACTTAAAGAAGATGTATGAGATCACCATCTGTTACAGTTTTCGGGTCATGGAGACCATGGCCGGTTGGCTAACAAAATCGTTTAGCCATGATCTTCAGTCCACTCTTTCTGAGAGCTGCAGTTACTTGTGATACACAAACTCGATCACTGCCCATATATATACTCGTAAAGATAGAAGCTATAGATATCTTCATTTTTGTGTAATTAGTTTATACGTAGTACTTTGCCTAATACTATAGCCACTTTTACAGTTTTACCAACTATGAAGTAACTGTACTACTGTAAATACTAATCATAACTTTTGGCGCCAAAATAGCTTATATAAAACTGTAAATATTACATATGGTTAAATTAAAAAGTGAAATTATTTTTTAAGATGAAACCGTAGTATATTAGAAGCAGTCGTCAAGTCATATCCCTTTGAAAAGGTGCCAAATTTGAAAAGTCCATTTTCGAAATAGTGCCATTTTCATCAATTAAACGTTGCTTCTTTATCATCCACAAAATTATAAGTTAATGACGTTGACACAACAACATGCATTCCAAAAGGATATTATATATAACCTCTTCAGTTTTACTAGGTGACATTGAGATTTCTATGAAATCCTGATTTAGAAACTGCTTAGCTTATTCGTATGTTGACTTGTTGAAATAACTTACAGTAACCTGTTTAAGAGAATTTTGAATGTAGTTCTTTTCTTAGAAGCCCCGGTACGATGTCCCTCAAGCCATGAACAAAAATGAAAAACGAAAACGTCGGTCGCTGGCTCCCCTGTCATCAGGTCACCTCTTCCCCAGGGATCCCCAATAAGGGAACCCTAGGAGAGCCGCCGACTCCAACTACCGTCCATGTACAGCCTCGGCCACTGCACTTGTCAGCCCAAATAATAGGCCTAACGCGAGGGTCACGACGCGAGAAACAACACTGACCCTTGTGTTATAACCTCGCGTTGTTTATTTTATTTTAATTTTTTTCTGTAGATGTTTTTTAATGTCAAAAAATGTGTCCAATTTTATCAACCAACTAACCGTTGTTTGGCTATTTTCCTCATAAAAATCAGTTTTTTACCATATATTATTAATAGTTACCATATATTAGTTTATCTACTAGTGACCTTGACATGCATGGATATTCTTCCTATCCACATTATGCAATTTGATAATTTAAGTATAGTGCATACACAAAACATTCTACCTCTTCTTTCCCTGTATGTGTATAATGCTACGAGATGTTTCGTCAACTGATCAAGCAAGATATTATCTAACTAGGAAAACTCCGTGTACTTTCATTAATTGCAACGTTGTTGGGGCTAACTCGAGATTGAAATAAAAGTTATGAACGCGTGAAAGAAATGTGAAATCTCAAAATTCATGGCCTACGTACCCTAATTAATACATCCATGGACCAAGCTTCGTCTTTCCTTCAAGTGGCCATGGAGTAATTTGGACACCTTTTGCACGAGTCAAATCTTCTCCTAATCCACATGAGAGGAAACAACGGCCTACATATTTGGCACACGAATCCTATCCTTACACCAAACCACAAAGACCACTTCAACATCGTATCTTCTTTCTATCTTTCACACACTTTTTGACAAACAATATTCATTGAAGATGACGATGATGATGATTATGATAGCAGGCTTCGTGGATTCTATAAGGACACCAATCCATGCATGGTTTTTTTTTTGAAAGGCAGTATATTACTAAAAGGGCGAAAAACCCACAGCAAGAAAACAACAAATTGGCATCCACTTATCAACAAGATGATTAATTGGAGTGGAACCATAAAAACACAAATACAAGAAATAAGTAAACAAATACATGAACTACACTCAAGAACCACAAACTAAACTATAGCAGCTGACCCGATGACCAAACTCAGACCCATTAGTGCAGACCTACAGAAACTGCACTCAGACCAACAGAAATTGCAGTACCAAAAGGCAGCAAGCAGTCCAGAACCTGTGCGCACCAGAGAGGCAGCTCAAGTGTTGTCGAAACCAAAAGCGCAGACCACGCAGCAAGACATGGCACCATCTTCAATTTGACATTTTTTAGGATCAAATAGCCAATGTTGCCAATTCAACTCCTTTTTCTTTCCTGATCTTCTTACAATCCACTCGAAACTTTTAAGTTGTATATCTTGAACAATTTTATTTAAACTCGACATTTTACCTTTAAACACCCGATTATTTCTTTCTTTCCAAATAAAATATTCAGATGTCCAAATAACCACTTGCCACAATCTCGATAAACGACTAGGAACATTTGCATTCCCATTAGAGGAAAAAAATTCCTCAATGGAAAAAGAATTCACATTCCCAATCTTCCACCAACTATATATTTTTTCCCACACGCTCATAGCAAAGTTGCACATGACCAAACAATGACAACATGATTCCACTATGTCACCACAAGATGGACACAAAAGAGAATCCAATTCGATGCCTCTTTTGTCTAATTCTTCGCGAACCGGAAGCCTTCCTTTTAAAGCCCTCCACACGAAAATATTGACTTTTTTAGGGACCCACTTGTTCCATATCGTCGCATCACCTCCATTAGGTACGTCTAAAATCTTGTCTTCCACCAATTTTGTTAGTTGTTTAACCGTGAAGTTTCCGCTCTCATGAAGCGTCCATCTCCAACGATCCCTACAATCAAACAAGATAACCACGTTTTGCAAAAGAGTTTGTAACTCTTCAAACTCCTTACACACCCTACCCCTAAGCTCCCTAACCCAATCCCACTCCCAACACCAAACGCCATCTACCCAATTCCCTTTATCCGCCACCTTACCCTCCTTTCGCCTATCTAAATGATATAATCTAGAAAATCTATCATTGAAACTAACCTCACCCACCCATGTATCAGTCCAAAATCTAATGTCACGCCCATTCCCCACCTTTCCAACAAAAGATGATCCAAAATCTAAGCCTATCCCATTCAAATAATCCCCCACGCTACAAATATCCCGCCACACCCCCACCCCACCCGTGACATCCCCCCGACCTCTTCCCATACCAAGCCCCCCACCCTCCCCGTGGATACTTTTAATAACTCTAACCCATAAAGCCCCACTTTCCCTTTTAAACCTCCACCACCATTTCCCTAAAAGAGCTAAAGTTTTTGCCTGTAGTGACCCAATATTAAGACCCCCTTCCCCATGAGAGGCTAGCAACGTATTCCACTTGACCCATGATAACTTTTTGTATTCCCACACCCCACCCCAAAAGAAATCTTTCCTCACTCTCTTAAGTTGCTTTATCACACTCAAAGGCAAACGGAACATCGAAAAGTAATACAATGGTAAGCTTCCTAGAACCGATTTAACCAGGGTTAGACGCCCCCCGAACGACATCGTTTTAGCTTTCCACTCGGTCAACTGATTTTTGAATTTATCGATCACGGGATTCCACGCATTAACTGTCCTCAAATTCTCACCGATCGGTAATCCCAAATAATTGAATGGGAATTCACCCACTCCACATTTCATCCATCTCGCCATGTCCCTCAACTCCGTATTATTAACTCCAACTCCGTATTACTTGCTCTTATTATAATTCACCCGTAATCCAGATACTTCCTCAAAACATTTAAGGATACACATTAAGACTTTTTGCATTTTCTTTGTTTCATTCCCCGAAAAATATAGTATCATCCGTGTATTGAAGGTTTGAGACAACCACATTATTTCTACCCACTATGACACCCTTGAAAATTCCATTCTCTACCGCTTCATTTACAATATCATTTAACCCTTCCGCCGCCAAAATGAATAAGAACAGTTAAAGAGGATCACCTTGTCTAACCCCTCTTTCTAAACAAAATTCCTCTGTTGGTGAACCATTGACTAAAACTGACGTTGTAGACGATGTTAGAAAACTATCCACCCATTTGCACCATTTATCTCCAAATCCCATCCTTTTCATTATGTCAATAATGAATCTCCAATTTAAGCTATCGTAAGCTTTCTCGAAATCAAACTTGAAAATTAACCCCTTATGTCGACTTTTATTTAAATAATCCACCGTTTCATTAGCAATTAGAATGCCATCTAGAATAAATCTTCCTTTAATGAAGGCATTTTGTACATCGCCAACGACATTTCCCACCACCCTTTTAACTCTCTCCACTAAAACTTTAGCAATAATCTTATAGTAACATCCGATAAGACATATAGGCCTAAAATCCCCAAGCCCTATCGGATCTGTGACTTTAGGAATTAAAGTCACAAACGACGCATTACACCCTTTTGATATTTCCATTGTATCCCCAAACCATCTTACTGCAGACACCAAATCAGATTTAATTATATCCCGAAATTTCCTAATGTACTTGAATTTGAATCCGTCCGGGCCAGGTGCTTTATCCCCCACACAACTATTGATAGCATCCATAATCTTGTTCTGAGAACTCCTTTTCCAGAGATATCACGTCCTCTTCCATAATAGTTTCTACCCGATCACAACAAAATAAAGGGCGAACTAAATCCCCTTTTGAAAATAAGAGTTTATAATGTCTGTATATTTCTGCCTTAATCGCTGGAGGATCCTCGCACCATAACCCGTCAATCATCATTCCTCTAATATTACCCATATTATTTCTCCGTTTGATATAAGAATGAAAGAATTTTGAATTCTCGTCCCCCTCCACATCCCACCTTATCCTCGCTTTCTGTCTAAGCATACTTTTGTATTCATTTTCTTTGTCCAACTAATCCTTCCTCACTTTCATCCAATCGACCTGTTCACTCTCAGCCAATGGTCTCTTTTCCGCTTCCATTTCCCACTCCATTGCCTCTCTTTTTAGTGACTCTATCTTATCGTTAATCATGCCAAACCTTTCTTTACTCCATCTTTTAAGCACACCTTTCACATTTTTAAGTTTATCCCGAAATATACAATCCGGCCGACTACTCCTAACCTCCATTTTCCATGCCTCTTCTATAACCTGATCAATATCCTTTTCCTCGAGCCAAATGTCAAAAGCTCGAAACGGTTTAGGTCCGAAATCCAAAACCACATCCTTGAGCATAATAGGACAATGATCAGATAGTTTTCGATCAAGAGCTACAACCAATGTATTAGTCCACATATTGCAAAACTCCTCATTTAAAAGAAATCGATCTAACTTACTGAACTTCATTCCATCATCGCTAACTCTAGTAAATTTCCTCCCCCCATCGGGATCTCAATGAGTTTTGACTTGTTAATGAAATCGTTAAAATCGCTTGCTTCCTTGATGTTAACTTGCGAGTTCATCCTTTCTTCCTTTCTTCTAACCACATTGAGATCTCCAAATATGCACCACGCACCATTAGACTCCTTCATTAGCCCAAACAACCTATCCTAGAGTGAAGCCTTTTGACTAGATACATGTGGCCCGTAAATACAAGCAATAAAAATTATCCTGATCTTTGCCCTTCCATTCCCCTTTAACAACAACAAATCTATCATCCACCATACCGTCTCTGTAATTAAACGATCTAGGGTCCCAAATTAGCAATATCCCACCCGAGTTCCCGTTTGCTGCTAGTTGTGTAAAACCAAACCCCCTCCCTCCCCATAGCTCTTCTACCCACATCTCATCCACGACTCTGTATTTTGTTTCTTGTATACCAATAACATCTGGACGCTCAACTTTTATAATTGAATTTATCCACCCTTTCTTTCCCGCTTCACTGATACCCCTTATATTGATAGATATGAATTTCATAATTAGACAAAACTAAAACGAATATTATGTGACTACGCTTACTGATCTCAACTATGGACCTCCTTTCCATCTTTCTTTTCCATCACCATTCTTTCGCCCTTTGTCTTCTCATTCTCGGCCTTGTTCCATGATATCCCAATCAGCTCCCCTATCTCTTTCACTTGTTCCATATTAATAGAGCAACTTCTATTAATCGATTCAGCACGCCCTGATCCTTTGAACACAAACACTCCGTTCCCATCATTTATGATTTCATAAGCCTCTTTATTTACATCAGAGTCATCATTCTTGTCATCCCCAATCTCGTTCGCCCCGCAATTCCTCACAGTTTCAATCACCTTTACGTAAAAGTCAAGAAAGTTGGTATTCTTAGTCCTCGAGTGGACTGCATTGTTTGCTTATCAGACGTTGCCTTAGGCGAAAAATACGCAATGTTAGAAAGATGCAAACATGGTTTTCATGTTGAGTGTGTAGAAGCATGGCTAAAAGACCATCCAAACTGCCCACTTTGTAGAACACCTATTTCTAGTGATGATCAAGACACCCACAAACACAGGGTTTACTTAAAGAAGCTCTATGAGATCACGAGCTGTTATAGTTTTCGTGTCATGGAGACCATGGCTAGTTGGCTAACTAAATCGTTTAGCCATGATCTTCAGTCTAGTCTCTCTGAGAGCTGCAGTTACATATATGACATAAACTCGATCACTACCTATATATATATACTCTAAAACATACAAGCTATATATATCTTCATTTTTGTGTAATTAGTTTATACGATACTCAAGTAAAAGAAACTTTGTTTACATGTATACTTTTTTTTAATTTCTTATATACGTAGTACTTTATTTCGTAAATCATACTTGTAAATATTAATTATGACTTTTGGCGCCAAAACAGCTTATATAACACTGTAAATATTACATATGGTTAAATTAAAAAGCAAAATTATTTTTTAAAATGATAGTATAGGAAAAGCAGTCGTCGAGTCTTATCCCTTTGAAAAAGTGCCAATTTTGAAAAGTGAGACATTTTGATCAATTAAACGTTGCTTCTTTATCTTTCAAGAAAAATAACATAGACACAACAAGCATTCGAAAAGGACATGCATTATATATTCAGGTCTACTCTGGACGAAATCAGAGGTGTCTCGTGGGTCTCGAGATTCCATTAAATTTTTGTGATATAATGTTAGTTTTATTAAAAAAATTAATTTTTACTAGATTTTTGTTATAAGGATCATGTTTCATTAACCAGTCAAATTCGTTTAACAATAATAAATATCATGCATGATCTTTTCCAAAAGACGCGCATAGTCAAATTTGCCTGACAATATTATGAAAAATATATTAGTTTTAAAATAGGGCATGCATGCATCATGTGAAGATTAAGTGGATATATAACCTCAATCATCATAGACATCTAGTAATATGTGGAAATATGATACTTTTCTGCATAAATCATATATTGAAGCTTCTAATGGCTCGTCTGAATCTCGAGCAAATTTGATGTGATGAAACAGATATAAAACCCTTTTTATTAACTTCCTAAGAAGTAAAAAACAAGTTTAAATTTGTTGGACAATTACGACAACAACCCAATATTTGATCGGAGAAATGTTAAATCGTAGGTTGTATAAAATACATATGTTAGTTGACATAATTGTTTAAGCTTTTCGAATTGATAGCTTTGTATTATTAAATCAAAAATAAAATATAGTTACAATAACAATATTCTAGATAATGGGTAGGCTCGTATAACTTATAACTAATAAGAGCCCAAATGCTAAAATAACACGTCGACTAACAACAATAGAGCAACCTTCAAACATAAAGTGTTTAAGATCGAAGAAACAAGACGAATATGAATACTACAAGTCTAACCGAATGATTAAGTGTTACTAACATCTCGGATCGTTACAATGAAAGAATAGGAAGATGTGTCTAAGCCAATTCGTTTCTTTTTCTCCCATTTTTTTTTAACGACAACTTTATTAATAGAGAAAAAAACTAGCAAGATGCTAGATTACAAAGAAACCAAAAAAAGGTGTTGCAACCAACTATCCCACTTGAATTTAAATCTACCCCTAGCATTACAACAAAAAAAGAACAAAGAATGATATCCTCTAAAATTGAATCTTTACGAGGCTTTTTACTATCGAAAAGAAGGTGATTCCGATAAGTCCACAAACTCCACCACGTAACTAAAAAAATCCCTTCCAAAATCGCCTTAAGAGTAGATCCAAGACGAATCGAATTGAACCAAACGAGCCACTCATCATAAGCAGAAAAAGATGGAACGCCCACGTCCCACCAACAACATATAAGACGCGTTACATCTTTAGCCAAATAGCAATTGAAAAATAAATTGGGCCGAATCTTCTGCATGCAACTCGCAGATAGGGCATGTTGTAGTGCCAGAAACCACTCCTCTTGCTTCCAAATTAACTCGGGTAGGAAGACGATCCAAAGCTAATTTCCAAGCAAAAACATTTATTTTAATCGGAACCGATTTGACACATCTCGTAGGAATATTCAGCCTAGGAAGGAAAAACTCGTCCAGCAGTCTCCTAATATCCTTCACACGAAAACTACCTTCACCATCCAAGTCACAAATCCATCTGTCAATTGAAAAAGAAACACCACCTCTAACAGAACGACGGAAGGAATCCTCAATAGATATAAGCTTAGTAGCCACTGTGGTATCTTTATCTGTTTCCAAAGCAAACAATCGAGGAAAAGAATTTGCAAGCAGTGTATTATCAAGCCAACGGTCTTTCCAAAAACACGTGCACAACCCATTACCAACCTTTATTTTACAATGAGAAAATATGTCAATACCTTTCTCGTTGAGAAGATTAAATTCTTTTATAATAGATTTCCAAATTGAAGGATACGTCGCCCAGGAAGCAGAGATATTTGGTCCGTGAGTAGCCTGGATAAATTTACTCCAAAGAGAAGAATCACCAACAAGAAGACGCCATGCCCACTTAGCAAGAAGGCCCCTGTTAAGCGCAAAAAAACTCGAAACCCCAAGACCCCCGAAAGTCTTTGCTGCCAAAACCTGTTGCCACTTGACCCACACGATCTTACGTTCTCCATCTTGAATACCATTAAAGAAATTGCTACGAATAGTTTCCATCTTATATAGAACAGATTTCGGTGCTTTAAATAAAGATAGATTAAAAATCAAAGTGGAACCAAGAACCGATTTATAAGTCCGTGTATATCCCATTCATAAGTCCGTGTATATTGCCTTACCTCAACTGTATTTATAGAGGTGAGGGGTAGAAGTTAGAACCCAAGTCCTAACCGCCTTGAAGTTGCCTTGGTACTCGGAGAACAGTTAACTGACTTAACTTGCCTAGCAAGTAAAAAAAGAAATAGCTCTATTGGCTAAACAATACCGATGATCCTTACTGCTAGAATTGTCCTACTGTACAATACAGATTATACAAGATATCCGAATGTTCTCAACAAATTTATATAGCTTCAAAAACATGTACTTTGATACATGTAGGTGATTGTGGATGGGTGGTGGCCTCGTGGCAAACTGACCTACAATTGGTGATACTATATCTATCACTCAATTGGTCAAACTTTGAATAACAAACAGCCTAGCTACAAGTTCAATTCAAATGGATTCAAACAAAATATAAATAATATGCATGCTCATATCTTGTAATTTAGTATTTGACCTTTACCCTAATCTTGATGTTATATTTGAAAGTGACCCTCAGTCTTATGTAGCACTTTTTACTGCGTACTTTACACGTATGTGCTTCCTATATGAACCCTTCTCATAATACATATATATACATGCATATATATACATGTGCCATGTTCTCCATCTATTTAATCCAACACAATACCACATTACTTAATAGTTATCCTGATCGACCTTGCATCATGGACCAAGTCTTGAGTATCATGAAGACTGAGACGACAGTGGCATTTGTCGGAGGCACATCCGCTTTTGCGGTTGCTTTTTGTTTGCTTAAGAGAAAACAAGCAGCAAGACCAACATGGTGGCCGCTTCCATTGAGGTCATTACTCGACAGCTACAACATCAGAACCATGGTAATGGCATTAGAGAAACAAAATAATAACGACGAAGACACTGGAGTTGTAGTGTATGATTGAGTCGTGTGCCTTTGTGAGGTGTCACCAAGAGATAAATACAAAGTGCTTCTAAATTGCGACCATGGAGTCCAATTCCATGCTCACTGTATCGCTTCTTGGTTAAAAGATCATTCGAAGTGTCTCGTGTGTAGAAGCCACATTCCTCGCCCATTGTGATACACCAGGGGGTTCTGTGGGTCGGGCCGAATGGGTCATTACTATTATCTATCTAGGATTAGGGTTTTATTTTTATGTTTTATAAATACTGGTCATTGTTATGAATGTAGGCAGTCAATCAAAGTTAATCAAATAATTGTCTAAGTCTTCTTGTCTCTCTTTCTTACGGAGCCAGCAGACGATATAGTGGTGCCCTATCCCGATACTACACGAGAGGGTCGTATCAATTGGCGCTTTCATTGAGAGCCCTCAACTCGTTAGGCGTTTTTCGATCTAAGATTCCAGACATAAAAAAAAGAGTATTGTTCACCAGCGGCTACTGTTCACGGGCTACTGTTCATCGAATTACTGTTCATTCGGGGGTACTATTCACGACAATGTTCATCCGACGTTACTGTTCACCGGGTACTGTTCATCCGAAAAATATAAAAAAAATATTTTTTTTAATTGTTTTTCGGTTGCTATGGCATCGGGCAATAGGGATTGGGACACGCTATCTAAGCTCTTGCAGAAGGGTACGGTGGCCGATTATGAGAGTAAGTTTGTTATTCTTGCAGATAGAGTTACGGAGATGTCTACGGATTTACTTATATACTTTTATATATGTGGACTTAAACCGCTCATACAATGTGCACTCTCAAGGTCAGGCCCTACAACTTTAGGGGAAACTTTTTCCTTAGCCCATATAATGGAGACGCGTTTTGAGGCAATTGCAGGGAAAGGGCTGAATGTTGAAGAGAAACCAGATATCGTTCTATCATGGGCAAGTGAAGAAGTTTCACCTGTGATAAAAGGGTCCTTGTCTGATGATGAAGATATGGGTGTTGATGAGGTTAGTGGCGTACTAGACGGTGTTTTTGATATTGGTCAGAGTTATATGGAAGGCATGAATGTTTGCAGTGAGTTTGGCCAATTTTCAGAAAATAAAGAGAGTGTGGAAGAGGTTGAAGGTGGATTTTGAAGGTGTGGGGAGTATTATGGTTTGGACAGCGGTAGGCAAAAGAAGGGTATTGTGTTATGTCCAAGGTAGCAGAAGGAGGAAGAGGAAAAAGGGCGTTGCTTGTTGTAGTAGTAAGCAGAGTAACCGCGGGAGTGAAAGGCGAGGTTGCGGTATGATTAGGATATGGGACCCCAGAATCAAGTGTGCTTTTCAAGACATCACGTTGAGGGAAAGGTGGATTCGAAGGAGTGGGGAATGATACACCCGGGGGTTCTGTGGGTCGGGCCGAATGGGCCATTACTATTATCTATCTAGGATTAGGGTTTTATTTTTATGTCTTATAAATACTGGTCATTGTTATGAATGTAAGCAGTTAATCAATTAATCGTCTAGGTCTTCTTGTCTCTCTTTCTTACGGAGCCAGCACACGCTATAGTGGTGCCCTATCCCGATCCTACCCGAGAGGGTCGTATCACATTGTCACAACGTTTACCTAACTACTTGTGTGAACCCCTTCTTGAAGATGTCATCGCGTATTGTAACTCTGCCTTAGATAATGTAGCTAGCTCTATAGGAGATTGTAATCACTTCTGAATGTGTTACGAAATACCTTATGAACAAGATTACGTGATATTTAACTATAGTGAAAAAATTAATCATTATAATTTTAATTTGACTAACAGTCTCTACCCTTTATGTAGGGTTTAAATATAATTCAACGCATTTTTATGTTCTCATAGAGTTTCTCCAAATAATAAAGAAATTATAAATCAAATTTCTACACAGTTGACTAAGTTATATTTTGCCTCGAGCTTTGGAATGACATCATCATTTTTGCAGGTGTTTTATAAGTACGGAAATACGGAATTTATTGTGTGAAATCCGTGGAAAAGGCTCTTATCCACGAAAATTTTCACAGATTCTACCATTGAAAATCCTTGAACTTGTAGTAGTGCATCTTGGTTTGTAACAGCTTTTAATATATGCTCGAGCCAACTTGTTTTGGGAATCATACTTTTTTAATATAGTTAATACACTTGTTCCACCACTTGCGTTAAAATTTAGTCATACTCAACTTTCGCAGCTATATATATATTTGAACAAAAATGGGTCTTTATTAGAACCCATATTATTAACATGTGAAACTTGAGAGTCAACTTGAACGAGAGGCGCATTAATATGAAAAGTGCAGCAACGTAGACACTTTTATTTACCACTCACGTTGACATGCATGAATATTCTTTCCTATCCATATACGTATTCATTTGATAATTATGGATATTTTAAGTAAATGAGTTCATACGAGCGTATGACTAAACGCGAGTGGGTGAAAAACCACCCATTGTCGAAGTTATGTTGGAACTTACCTTAATCTTTGTCTAACCATTACATTTTAGTAAGCATTCCAGTAATGCGATACACAAACCATGATTACAAGAGGTTTATTCAGTTTTTTAATGCGTTTTTGTTGCTGCTCGTTGGTTTAACTTCATCGATACATATAACATATGCAAAGAATCGGAACCATAAACGTCTAACCGCTGTCTGGTACCTTTATATATACAATGGCAGTTGGTGTTTCTTGAAAATGGTTACTTCGTATTTCATACACAAAAACATTCTGCTTCTTCTTTTCCTGCGTGTATGTACTATGAATATTCCATCAAATCATCAAGCAAGATATTTTCTATGAAGATTCTAAAAAGTGTACTGTAGGAACGCGTGAAAGAAATGTCAAAACTCAAAAGTCATCGTGTCCTTTAAATAAAAAGATTAAGATGATCTAGAACGAACATGACCTACCCCAATTAATACAGGACCAAGCTAATTTGTCTTTCCGTCAAATGGCCATGGAACACCTTTTTCATAAATCAAAGCTTTTCATAATTCACTTAAGATCAAGTTGAATACGCAATTGGTAGGTTGCAGGTATATATAATTAAGTTTGATAAAATGACAACCCAATTTGCTTCTGTTCAAAGAAAACAACCTACCATTATAATTTTAAAAGTGCTTAATCAATCTTACAACTGCAAGCCTAATTTGAAATAACATCTAGCACACTTTATATTAAATGCTTTCAAAAGGATGGATAACTAATTTATTTATTAATTTAAATTATATCTTTCCTAAATGAGAGGAAACAACGGCCTATATATTTGGCACACGAATCCTATCCTTATACCAAACCACAAGGACGACTTTATTTGCTTCTATTATTCGTTCTCTCTTTCACACACTTTTTAACAAACAAAATCTAGCTAAATACATATTCAACAAGGTTCATTGAAGATGATGACGACGATGATTATGATAGCGGGCTTCGTGGATTCTATAAGGACACCAATCCATGCATGGTTAGACAAGGTACTATATACCGACGACCACCAGAATACAATCTACGTAAAACTCAAGGAAGTTGGTATTGATAGTCCTCAAGTGGACTGCATCGTGTGCTTATCAGACGTTGCCTTAAGCGAAAAATACGTGATGTTAGAAAGATGCAAACATGGTTTTCATGTTGAGTGTGTAGAAGCATGGCTTAAAGACCATCCAAACTGCCCACTTTGTAGAACACCTATTTCTGGTGATGATCAAGACACCCACAAACACAGGGTTTACTTAAAGAAGCTCTATGAGATCACGAGCTGTTATAGTTTTCGTGTCATGGAGACCATGGTTAGTTGGCCAACTAAATCGTTTAGCCATGATCTTCAGTCTAGTCTCTCTGAGAGCTGCAGTTACATTTAAAACACGAACTCGATCACTACCTATATATATACTCTAAAAGATACAAGCTATATATATCTTCATTTTTGTGTAATTAGTTTATACGATACTCAAGTAAAAGAAACTTTGTTTACATGTATACTTTTTTTTAATTTCTTATATACGTAGTACTTTATTTCGTAAATCATACTTGTAAATATTAATTATGACTTTTGGCGCCAAACAACTTATATAACACTGTAAATATTACATATGGTTAAATTAAAAAGCAAAATTATTTTTTTAAAATGATAGTATAGGAAAAGCAGTCGTCGAGTCTTATCCCTTTAAAAAAGTGCCAATTTTGAAAAGTGAGACATTTTCATCAATTAAACGTTGCTTCTTTATCTTTCAAAAAAAAAAATAACGTAGACACAACAAGCATTCGAAAAGGACATGCATTATATATTCAGGTCTACTCAGGACGAAACCGGAGGTGTCTCGTGGGTCTCGAGATTCCATTAAACTTTTGTGATATAATGTTAGTTTTATTAAAAATATTAATTTTTACTAGATTTTTGTTATAAGGATCATGTTTCATTAACCAGTAAAATTCGCTTAACAACAATAAATATCATGCATGATCTTTTTCCAAAAGACGCGCATAGTCAAATTTGCGTGACAATATTATGAAAAATATATGACTGAAATTATTTTTAAAATAGGGCATGTTATGCATAGAGATGGCAAAAAACTTCGAACCCGACGGAGAATCCGATACCCGAATCCGATTTGACCGGGGATTCCCCGAGTTGACCGGGTATGGGGATGGGGTGGGGATTCCCTGTTAGTAAAAAGCGGGTATGGAGGCGGGGATGGTAATACCCTTGGTTCCCCAAACCCGTCCCCGAACCCGCCCCTGAATATCTTTATTCTACATATATATTTATATATCTTGTATGTTTCAAATATCTATTAGATATTTGAAACACTATCAATCGATGGTTAATATCTCCTTTGAAACTAACCTTCTAGGATGAGCTTTTGTGTGTTAATTTTGTTATTATTAATACTGAGCATGATCGCATGAATGTTAATCTCATTAATGTTGTTTGATATTATCGTATTTGTTATTCGTAATGGTTGCGTCATTTGAAACATAGTTTAAATGCTAATTGTGTAACGGGGAAAAAAATCCCCGATTCCCCATTGGGGATCCCCGTTCCCCGCTGGGGATGGGGATGGTATGTAGTTTGTAATCCCCGATGGGGATAGGGACGGGGATGGGGATAGATATTTAACTTTGGGGATGGGGATGGTAGCAACCATTCCCCGCAAACCCGGCCCCGTTGCCATCTCTAGTTATGCATCATGTGAAGATTCAGTGGATACATAACATCAATCATTATAGACATCTAAGTAATATGTGGTAATATGATACTCTTCTGCATAAATCTTATATTAAAGCTTCTAATGGCTCGTCTCAATCTCGAGCAAATTTGATGTGATGAAACAGATATTAAACCCTTTTTATTAACTTCCTAAGAAGTAAAAAACAAGTTTAAATTTTTTGGACGATTACGACAACAACCCAAAATTTGATCGGAGAAATGTTAAATCGTAGGTTGTATAAAACACATATGTTAGTTGACATAATTGTTTAAGCTTTTCTAATTGATTGCTTTGTATTATTAACTCCAAAACAAAATATAGTTATAATAACAATATTCTAGATAACGGGCTAGCCTCGTATAACTTATAACTAATAAGAGCCCAAATGCTTAAATAACACGTCGACTAACAACAATAGAGCAACCTTCAAACATAACCTGTTTAAGATCGAAGAAACAAGACGAATCTGAATACTACAAGTCTAACCGAATGATTAAGTGTTACTAACATCTCGAATCGTTACAAAAAAAGAGTAGGAAGATGTGTCTAAGCCAATTCGTTTCTTTTTCTCCCAGTTGATTCTTTTTTTCTCAAACTCACTTCTCTTATTGTTTGTTAGTTTCGAGAATATCCCCACTCATAGGTCCGTGCATATTGCCTTACCCCAACTTTATTTATAGGTGAAGGGTAGAAGTTAGAACCCAAGTCCTAACCGATTTGGAGTTGCCATGATACTGGGAGAACACCTAGCCGACTTACGCACTAATAAAACTCAAACTTGCCTAGCAAGTAAAGAAAGAAAAATACCCATTGGCTTGCACATTAAGCTGAACAATACGGAATCCTTACTGCTAGAATTGTCCTACTATACAACAAAAATTATTCCGGATTTTTCAAACAAAATATATATAGCTTATTCTTCGTGTATCAAAAACATGTAACTTGATACATGCAGGTGCTTGTGGATGGGTCGTGGACTCGTGGCAAACAAAATATATATATTGCTCATTCAATTGGTCAAACTTTTAATAACGAATAACCTAGCTACAAGTTCAATTTAAATGAAGATTCAAACAAAATATAAATAATACGCATGCCCCATGTCTTGTAATTTAGTATTTGACCCTTACCCTAATCTTGATGTTATATTTGAAAGTGACCCTCAGTCTTATGTAGCACTTTTTACTGCGTACTTTACACGTATGTGTTTCCTATGTGAACCCTTCTCATAATACATATAAATACATGAGCCATATGCTCCATCTGTTTAATCCTAAACAGTACTACATTACTTAATATTATCCCGATCGACCTTGCATCATGGACCAAGTCTTGAGTATCATGAAGATCAAGGCATGGGTGACAATACGAAATCCCGTGTGCAGAAGCCACATTCCTCGCCCATTGCAACAGCGCTTACATAATTACTTGTGTGAACGCCTTCTTGAAGATGTCATCGTGTATTGTAACTCTGCCTTAGATAATGTAGCTAGCTCAATAGGAGATTGTAATCACTTCTGAATGTATGTACGTGACAATACGAAATCCCTTATGAACAAGATTACGTGATATTTAACTATAGTGAAAAAATTAATCATTATAATTTTAATTTGACTAACAGTGTCTACCTTTTATGTAGGGTTTAAATATAATTCAACGCATTTTTATCTAGGTTCTCATAGGGTTTCTCCAAATAATAAAGAAATTATAAATCAAATTTCTACACGGTTGACTAAGGGCCTGTTTGGTTTGAAGTCGGGTTTCATTTTGTTTATGGGTTTATAAAGTAGTGGGTTTAGATTTGGAGAGGGAAAGTTAATTCTTATTTTTAAAAAGTATATATTTTATAAATTGATTTAAATAAATATATTTTTTCTAATTAGGGTCCGTTTGGTTACCAGTTTGGGATAGGTTTTGTACTATTGTCTTTTAATTATGATGTTTGGTAGTAAAATGTGGGTCCAAAGGTTTGGCATAAATACTTGAAAAATAGGCATACTCCAATCTGAGGTGCACTATCAGGTTTTATAAAAACCTTGCTGACATATTGTCCTTTTCTGTAAATTGTGGGACCCTTTTTTTCTTTAACCATTCATTTTGTCTAAAAAAATTATTTTATATTAATAAATTTAATTAATATTAATTAATTTTTTAAGATACTAATATAATATTATTTATATATACTTTCTCTCTCTCTTATATTTTAAAATAATTTATATTCAAAACCCAAATTTAATCTAAACCTAAACCATTTACTTTACAAACCTAAACCAAAAGTAAAACCCGACCTTAAACCAAACGGACCCTTAAACTATTAAAATAAAACAAGGAAGTTAATGAATCTTATGGCTGAAAAGTTATTGCAAATTAATCATATTGTGTTCAAAACCAAGGGTGATATATGGAATTAGCGTTTGGGTACCACAATAGCGCGTCAGCCCAAACTGAATGCACCAAACAAGTTATTCATATTTTCTTTGAGCCTAAAGTCCCCACACCTGAATACCAAACTCACCCTAAAAATTATATTTTGTCTCGAGCTTTGGAATGACATCATCATTTTTGCAGGTGTTTTATAAGAACGGAAATACGGAATTTATTGTGTGAAATCCGTGAGAAGGCTCTTATCCACGGAAACTTTCACGGATTCTACCATAGAAAATCAATGAACTTGTAGTAGTGCATCTTGGTTTGTAACAGCATTTAGTATAAGCTCGAGCCAACTTGTTTTGGGAAACATACTTTTTTATTCTAGTTAATAGTTATACTTGTTTCACCACGTGTGTTAAATTTTAGTCATACTCAACTTTCGCAGCTATATATATATTTGAACAAAAATGGGTCTTTATTAGAACCCAAATTATTACCATGTGAAAGTTGAACTTGAACCAGAGGCGTCCCCATTAATATGAAAAGTGCAGCAGCGGCATGGACAGTTTTATTTACTACTCATGGATGATATTCTTCCAATCCATATATGAAAAGTACAGATGATTTAAGTAAACGAGATCATACTATACGTGCCTAGACATAACGCGAGTGGATGAAGAACCTCCCATTGTCGAGTGGAAATTACCTTAATCTTTGTCTAACCGTGACATCTTAGTAAGCATTCTAGTAATGCGATACACAAACCATGATTACAAGATGTTAATACACATGTTTTATGAGTTTTTGCTACGTCTAGATAATCTAGTTGCTTGCTGCTCGCTGGCTTACAACTCCATCAATACATCCTGTTTATCATTTATAGAGGAGATGCATATACATATGTGACGTCGATTTTTATGCAAAGGAACGATAAAGGCCTTACCCCTGTCTGGTACCTTTCTTTGTCTCTGAACACGGGTTTCATCAATTAGACGTTGCTTCTTTATCTTTCACGAAACAGTACAGTAACATTGACACAACAAGTTTTGATAACCATTTCGATAAGTTGTACTGAGTGACAAGCTTTATGTGTCAAATTTGCCTAACAACAATAAATATCATGATCCTTTCAAAGGACACACATCGATAATCATTTTGCCTAACAATATGACGCATATAAAGGTCTTAGAATAAACAACGTATGGCTCAAGTTAGTTTTAATTTTGGGCATGCCTCATGTGAAGATTCGGTTCGTGGATACATAACATTAATCATCATACACATCCCAAAAATATATGGTAATATGGTCCTCTTTTGCATAAAGCAGATATTGATGCTTCTAATGACTCGTCCTAATCTCCATATCTAGAACGCGTCGAAGTCAAGTAATGGGAGGACTCTACCGTCCAAGAAAACATCGTTTATCATTGTTACTTCGTGAAAGATCCTATATAAAAGTGAAAAAAATTCATACCTCAAGCCAAGCTTTATTACTTATTCTAAGTTTTAATATACACGCATGTTACTAAAGTTTACAAAAATGTTGGCCTAAAATACTAATGTTCCATTTTGTGTTTTTAGGTTGTTAATGTTCACGAGTTGGTTAATTAGAATACTCAACATTAATATTTATTACACTATTGTTACTAAGAAAAAGGGTGACCGATTATCAACCTGTATCTCATGCTACATGAGCCTGCCACCTTTTTCACCTCACCAAATTCAATCCACTTTTTTTTCACTTTTTTTTACTTAATAATTTGAACCTGATGATGCTAAGAGATTTCTAAACTTTATAAACCAAATAGATAAAAAAAAAAGGAATTTTTACCATGTGCCCCTAATGTACATGTTTGAATTTTTATAAATGTAAAGTTTGAGATTATTAAACTCAAATTGTATTTATTTATAGTAAATTTTGAGTATAATTAATATGAATTAAATGTATTTTTAGATATATAAAGAAAGTTTGTGTTTGATGAATGTAGCTAAACATGTGCATGAGGGCACATGTTAAAAGGTGCAAAAAACTCAAATCTTAAAATACCACATAAACCCTCTCAAACCAATGACACCTAAATGTAAAAATGCCACCAGTGAGATGTGTTTCATTCAACCCTCGTCCCAACTACAATCATACCTCAAACCACCATCTACCGCCTGTGAATGGATTGTATATCAGGTTCCAAAACGATTTTAAGTTGTGGGCTTGATTTTGGATTCTAATTCAACTTTAGTTTTTTTCAAATTAACTAGAATGATAGATTTAGTAAGCATTCTAGTGATGCGATACACAACCATATATGATTACAAGAGGTTTATACAGTTGTTCTATGCGTTTTTGTTACTTCTTGGTAATCTAGTTGCTTGCTGCTCGGTATTTTACAACTTCATCGATACATATTGTTTGTCATTCAACTTCTTCTCTTCCTGTATGTATGTACTGCTACGAGATATTACTCATCAAGCAAGATATTATATGTGAAGATTCTAAAAGCGTATATCCATTAAGTGTAGGGCTGCGACAAGTGTTGTAGGAACGCGTGATAGAAATGTGAAAACTCAAAAGCCATCATGTCCATTGAATGTAAGACTAAGATGATCGATATAATTTGATCTAGAACGAACATGACCCACCGTAATTACTACTACTTCGATGAACCAAGCTAATCAATTTGGACACCTTTTTCACGAGTCAAATCTTCTATTTAATGCATATTAGATCTAATCCACATGCATTCTAATTAGGGGTGGAAACGAGCCGAGCTGCTCGTGAAAAGCTCGGGATCGGATCGGTAAAAAGCTCGAACGAGCCGAGCCTAAACGAGCTCGAGCCCGAGCTCGAGCCTAAGTTGCAGCTCGTTTATTAAACGAGCTCGAGCCCGAGCTTTACGTACAAAGCTCGTTTGGGCTCGCGAGCCTAAACGAGCCTAATGTTTTATATACGAGCTTCTTAACGAGCTTAGTAACAAGCTTATTAACGAGCCTAATTTAGGTATATTACGAGTCGAGCTCGAGCCAAATTTTATCTTTACATTGCAAAATCGTATAAACGAGCCGAGCCCGAGCTTGTCTACCATACCACGAGCCGAGCCCGAGCCTAAATAATAAGGCTCGAAACGAGCCGAGCTCGAGCTCGAGCTTTATAAAACTTAAACGAGCCGAGCTCGAGCCCTGGCGAGCTCGAGCTCGACTCGGCTCGTTTCCACCCCTAATTCTAATACGTAGTAGATTTCTACATCTTAACTAACATTTAATAGGTTGGAAACAACGATGCATAACAAACTGATTTATCATTAATAAAAATTATATCTTTTCTAAATGAGAGGAAACAACGGCCTATATATTTGGCACACGAATCCTATATATCCTTGTACCAAACCACACGGACAACTTTGCTTACATTATATCATATCTTGTTTCTCTCTTTGTCACACTTTTTAACAAACAAAATCTACTCATCAGCAAGATTCTTTCAAGATGATGATGATGATGATTATGATAGCAGGCTTCGTGGATTCTATAAGGACACCAATCCATGACTGGCTAGAAAAGGTACTATATAGTGACGACCACCAAAAGACCACCTACGTAAAACTCAAGGAAGTTGGAATTGATCATAGTCCTCGAGTGGACTGCATCGTGTGCTTATCAGACGTGGCCTTAGGCGAAAAATACGCCATGCTAGAAAGATGTAAACATGGTTTTCATGCTGAGTGTGTTGAAGCATGGCTAAAAGACCATCCAAGCTGCCCACTTTGTAGAACACCTATTTCTGGTGGTGATGATCAAGACACCCACAAACACAGGGTTTACTTTAAGAAGCTGTATGAGATCACGAGCTGTTATAGTTTTCGTGTCATGGAGACCATGGCTAGCTGGCTAACAAAATCGTTTAGCCATGATCTTCAGTCTAGTCTCTCTGAGAGTTGCAATTATATGTAATACACAAACTCGATAAACGGCCTGTTTTTGTGTAATTAGTTTTGACGATACTCACGTAAAAGAAACTTTGTTTACATGTATACTTTTTTTACTTTCTTATAGTACTTTGCCTAATACTATTATAGCCACTTTTACAGTTTTACCAACTACTGTATGAAGTAAGACTACCTGAGATTAATTTCGTGAATCATACTTGTAAATATTAATCATAACTTTTGGCGCTAAAACAGCTTATATAAGACTGTAAATATGACATATGGTTAAAGTGAAATTATATTTTAAGATGATACAGTAGTATATTAGAAGCAGTCGTCAAGTCTTATCCCTTTGAAAAGGTGCCAAATGTGAAATGTCCATTTTTGGAATTGTGCCATTTTCATCAACTAAACGTTGCTTATTTATCTTCCACAAAATTATAAGTTAATAACGTTGACACAACAACATGCATTCGAAAAGGATATTATATATAACCTCTTCAGTTTTACTAGTAGGTGACATTGAGATTTCTATGAAATTCTGATTTAGAAACTGCTTAATTAGCTTATTCATATGTTGACTTGTTGAGATAAGTTACAGTCACCTTTTTGCTAGAATTTTGAATGTAGTTCTTTTCGTAGAAGCCCCTGTACGATGTCCCTCAAGCCATGAACAAAAATGAAAAACGAAAACATCAACAGTCATTTCGAGCATGACGTTATAGCCTCGGCCGCTGCACTTGTCAGCCCAAATAATAGGCCTAAGGCGAGGGTCATGACGCGAGAAACAGTACCGACCCTCGTGTTATGACCTCGCGTCATGGATTTATTTTTATTTTTTTCTAAAATGTTTTTAATTGCAACGGCTAGCGAAACTTTTCTCAAAACATTTGACCAATTTCATGACCAACTAACCGTTGTTTGGCCATTTTCCTCATATATTAGTTACACATGTTCCATTACTTGTGTTAACAGCAATAGATTTGACAAAAAAACAGGTCTTTATCAGAACCCAAATTATTTCCATCTGAAAGTTGAGTCAACTTGAACCAGAGCTGAGGCGTCCCCATTAATATGAAAAGTGCAGCTGCAGCTTACACACGTTTGTCTACTACGTACTCACGTTGACATGCATGGATATTCTTCCTATCCATGTATGCAATTTGATAATCATGGATATTTTGAGTAAATGAGAACATACGAGCGTCGATCTGGCGAAACGCGAGTGGATGAAGAACCACCCATTGTCGAAGTTATATCAGTACTCACCTTAACATTTTTGGTAAAGCATTCTAGTGTTGCGATACACAACCCATGATTACAAGAGGTTAATACATCTGTTTTATGTGTTTCAGCCGAATAGTAACTTCGTACACTACAAGAAAAAACACCTATAGTGACAAAGCAGCTTTCGTCACTAACAGTACTATAAATTCGTCACTAGTCAGTTAGTGACCAAATTTAAAGTCGTCACCAGTCGTCACTATAGCTGCGTCACTAATTTTTTTGTGACCAATTTTGCGTCGTCACTAACCTGTGACGAAAATAGTCGTCACTGTTTTACTCTGTTAGTGACGAATAATTTTATCACAAATCCTAGAGTGACCAAAAACTCTGTCACTGTTTTTACAATAAGTGACCAAAAAGTCGTCACAGGCAGTGGTATTAGAGACCAAATAAATTGGTCACTAATTCTGAACATATAACAAAAAAAAAAGTTGCTGCTTCATTTTACTGCATAATCAAATTAAATTATAAAAATCCATAGCAATAGAATTACAATTACAAATCAATATTATTTATATGCGTAAGTAAACAAACTGATGCAAAAGATTATGAATCCTCATAAAACAAGACAAATCATTTTGCTGGCGATATTTTAAAGTTAGTACATTGATCTCTTTATTCATATCTGCCGAGTATAAGTTGCGCAAAGAAGACCTGTAAAACCAATTGTATCTGTCAAAATGTTTTCTTCGATTTACCAGTGCTGCACTTTGCAAGCTCGAATCGGACTAGTTAAGTAGCAGCTATATACCTCTATATACCTCTAGTAGAATTGCATAATCTACAATCATGACACACAAACACGATTCAGGTCACAACATAATGATTATTTTTAATGATATAGAGACAAATACCTCATTGTCGATTTTCCCTTCTGGATCAAAATCACTTCCACCTGATCTCCACCTGATCTCCACCAACTCAATATGCAGATAATGCAGTCCTTAACGTCTTTACAGCAGAACATAAAAATTGATCTCACTCATTTATTCCTGTAATTGACTCATTTACTCGTGTAAGAGAAAGATCAATTATGGTGACGTTTTTTCTCTAACAAGTCGGGGAAAGGACCATTCCTCTAATAACTCATACATATATGATTGAAAGCATTTTCTAATAGATGTAATAAATGCACCTTTTGACCCAATTGGTTCGCAAGGTGCATTTAGGAGAAAGCTAAAAGAACTAATTATTCGTTGCTCTATTAATAATCCATTCAATGAAGGAAGCTAATGGTTTAGACATTCGATAATATGGCGCTTTTAGATCCAGTCTACAGGTATATCATATCAACACCTAGCATACTCGTTATTTGAGGCTTGCTACACTTTATGTCCCTGTGGTTCTGTGATATTCAGAGCTCTCTATGTATACTAAACGATTTATTGGTTTGATTTAACTAATATCAACTGTTTATCTTTGGGAGTACTAAAAAAATATATTGAACTAATTGCAGTTTTAAGGAGTATTATTTGAAAATAGAGAACATTGACAAAATAAATTCAATTGCTTCACAACATCATACATAACAACAAAGCATCATCAACTGTACCAGTACCATGTTCGCGCATTCATTTTTCAGCTTTCAGGCATCACACAGTAAATGAACCAACCGCCATTTAGTTACAGATAAAAAAAAGTTAATTTCACGAGAATTTAAAAGGAGAAACTAACCTTTTGTCAACAATCACCATGGAGCGGAGCTCACAATCTTAGGACACGAACCAGGCAAATAGTCTTGGATCGGTGCAATGGGTACAGACTTGATGTCGAATCGATGTCCATACTGCAACTGCATCATCAAATTAAAGTATCAAATTTTTATTCTTTACCCAAATGCAGGGCACAGAAAGTAATGGCCAAGGAGGCAAACTTTGAAAGTTTTAGAAACTACACTACATATCTTGCTGTTACGGGAGGCAAATTACAAACATAGCTATAAATTTTAGTAAAGTTACACTACAAAATTTGTTGGCAGGCAAGCGCGTGCCCCCTGCCCCCTACTTTCTCCGCCAATGCCCAAATGAATGTATTATTCTTTAATGGTGTTAGTGCCAACGAAACTGAATTCCTTAAAACGACATTTATATGTTTGGTACACAGATTATGTGGCACTTATGAGCCGACCTCACTTGCCATGTTTATCGACTCAATTAGAAGACCAGTTTGTTGTCTTATGCACACAGTTTTCCGTTTCTTCTTAAACAGTGTTTATAGACTCAATTAGAAGACATGGTTGTACATTTTACAGAAAGTGTTCAGAGAAGCCTCATTGATTATTGGCTAAATACAATACCCAAGTATTTCAACTTACCATCCATCTAAAATTATAATAAAGAATAAAAATAACAACGAACAGATAAAGTAAACAGGTCAAGATTGTCGCCTCTACTTACCATCCATCTAAAATTATAATAAAAGAAAATAACGAAAGGATAAAGTAAGCAGTTAGACGTACGTACAGGATCTGTATCATAGTATCTCGCAATCTTTTTGCCTGATTTGGTTCCGTTACCAGAGGTTGACACTGATATGTTTGTCTGGTGTTGAGCAGCATTATCTAGGCCTTTATTTGAACCATCATTTGATGCGTATCAGATGTCTGAAACAAAACAGCACCTCAGTAAACAAACAATGTATCCGTCGATATAAAAATATCACAACTTGAGATCAAAATCTAATTCTAAACCTCAAATCCGACAGCGTCTGATATAAGACAATAGTCTGTGTTACTCTGCAAAGACAAACATTACATTAGTAATGTTAATAACTGTTAAGTAAGGGTAGGTTTTCAATTTATTGTGAGCTTGATGTGATTTCATACGACACATGCTGTTTTGAGTGTTTTTACTGGTTATAAATGACTGACGTTAATGAAAACTTACATCATTATCTGGAACTATGTTATGCACTAACAAAGTCTTCTGGTCCATTACATCTGCACATGTTGTAGTGTCTGTTCTTTGCATCCCAAGTCCATGCCCTTGGCTATCCATATCAAGAATTTCACCATCTTCGGTATCTTGTTTAACAGCAGCAACAACAACCTCCTCCCCAAATATTTCAATCCCAGACGGCTGATCCTCATCTTCTGCATCTGCATATTACCAAGATTAACTATAAACATGAAACAGATCAATGATTACATACAAACTTTGAACCTATTGTGAAAGGGTAAAACGTCAATAAGATTCAATACTTATGGGCAGCCATGTGCCCGACAATTACCTCTTCGTTCATATCCTTATTGGTCCATCTCTTTACTATTTCAAGTGGATACCCGAAAACTTCTTGTATCCATAGGGTTTCTTTTGAAAACATGCTCCAAGGCCTCGCCTGGCAATTGAGAAATCTACATCAAGAACATTTTTTACAGACATGCGCAAAGCCCGTAAACCTGGAAAAGTTAAACACCATCATCAATAAGTAGATGTGGCAAAAACAGGGGGCAATTAATGGGTCCAACTAGTTCGAATTGGGGTAGGTTAAGCCAAGAGTTAAGCCAAGACCCTTTTAGTACAATAATAGATATATAACCCATATGTTTGGGTGAGCTTCTCTTTTTAAATGCAATCAACACAGTTTAGAAACCATAACCACCAAATTAGTCTTTTGACGAAATGACAAGTAAAAGTCTTAATAGGAATACATGTAATAGCAGTTTCACCCACAATTTGCATAAGTGTTTACTATGTTGAAAATACAAGTCAAAAGAAGTGTGTCTCTGTCAGTTGTCATGTTATAGTTATCAACTATAAGGTTTTGGGGCACAGAGTAGTAAAAAGTTCCTTCAGCACCCGCATACCTACTTTCTGTCACACTTAAACATAACCATAAACCAATTTAAACACATGTCCATAGTCGTAAGTTTATAAGCTGGAATTTAGAGCACGTGCATAACTAGTCACAAGTTGGTGAAGTCTTATTCGTTAACTCTAGGAACCAAACATAGTAGAGAAATGTCACTTATTTAAAGGTACTATCTAACTGTTTTTATCCCACTAAAATTAATCCCAAAACATGCATTCCTTGATAAATAAACACGACAACTATATTGATGGAGGTGTTGGACTTAATCTTATAGAAAGCGCCAGTGAGAAGAGCTAGTTATCTGAGTGACCTAGCATAAATCACCTATGCAGGGAATATACGGACACCTAAGCATATAAAATATAAATAGCTTCAGACTATGTAATAGTACGAGAAATTCATAACATATTAATCTAACACTATGTTACTTTATCTGACTAGCGTGACCATCACTATGAACACCAATGGAGAATTAAAATCATTTTAAAAATTGCTACTGTCCTTTCAACTTCTTACCTTTACATCTACCATATTCAATATAAATAAACAAAACAGCCATACGCTTAGTAAATTAACTTATTGGTAATGCACAAAAAAGTTTAACGAGCAAAACCATACAACAATATGGGAATTAAACAAAGTTGTTTAACGACAACCACAAAGGCGGATTATGACTTGTGGGAAGAAAAGTGGTTAATTTCCGCTTAAATCTTTCAACAAACACTAAGTTGTAATGAACAAGGAGCGTCTTAATATGAACATTATTACAACACTTTGTATGGGACTATCAGATTACACATTTACACCGTTTCTGTAACACTAGTCTTCAAAACACAAAATTCTATCTTTATTAGAATATATTTCTGATATTAGCATCTCAGAATACATAATTTATGTGTACTGATTATAATCAAGAGGCAACATTATTTTGCATAAAGGCGATAGAAAGTTATAAAGAGAAGTGGCGTCTGGGAATGCTAACTTAAAAAATCAAGCAGAAACAAATAATCAACTTCTTATTGTATACCTCGCTAAGCACTTAGTCACGCTACATTGTTATTCTCTTATTGTTAACACAATACTTGTAAGTTCTAAAACTGTGTTATAGGGGCAAATTTCAGCGATAGTGATCGAACGCTTAAACCAAACGAAGTGCAAAACAACCACATCGATCCAGTCAACAACTAAGGTTTTTTCATTGAAACATTTTATCAAACACTTGGGCCACAACTACTAACGCTCACTAAAGCATTATACCAAGCACTTACGCACGCGCTAAAAATGCACACACATTACACAATCGATCGAACGAATAACATCGCCTAGCTTAAATAATTTATCGAATACAATCAAGACGAATAACAAAATCGCAATAAAATGAGATATGTATGATAATCAAGCTATATAACTGTTATGAAACCTAATCAATTGAGAAAGTTGGTTACGCGTCATGGTGATGCCGCCAGAGAATGCGGTGGTTGGTGGAGGCGCATCGATTAGAGCTACAGCCATGGCGATTCTGTGTGTGAAAAATGGTGAATGAAAATACGGTTTTGGGATTTGAGTGAATGATTTAATTGATTTTTTAATTTTTTTGATATGAAAGTGCGAACGGAATAAAGAGATGAACACACAGTGGTGTTTTAGATCTGATTATCGATTATGTGTTGGACTCATTTAATGGGCTTATGGGCTGTTCCTTACAATCAACTCTAAATCATACTCATTCTTTTTTTTTACTTTTTCTAAATTTCTTCTTTTGAACTGGTGTTATTTTTTTTAGCGAATAGAAAAATTTGACATTTTTATTTGCTAGGTAAATTATAAAATGAAATAAATGTGGTTTAATATTTAAGTTTTTTTTCCGCTTTTACATATCAACGAGAAAAAAGATTTCGCGTAAATGTTCTTATTTTGATCATTTTATAGAAATAGCAAAAGCAGTTACCAAAATTTTCATCACTGGTGGTGTAATGACCAAATTTTCATCATTGCTTTTAAATAGAAATACCAAAAATGTATTTTAGTGATAACATAGTGACCACTTATAAGTTTCGTCACTACCTTTGTACTAGTGACGAAAAATAGTGACCATTAATTATATCGTCACTGTTTAATGACGAAATAAAAAAGTGGTCACTCAATTTTGGTCACTAAAGCCCTTTTTTCTTGTAGTGGTATTTCATACACAAAACATTCTACTTCTTCTTTCCCTGTATGTAATGCTACGAGATGTTTCGTCAACTCACCAAGCTAGGAAAACTCTAAGAGCGTACGTTCATTAAATGCAACGCTGGGGCTAACTCACTCGTGATTGAAAGAATGGTTATGAACGCGTGAAATAAATGTGAGAACGAAGAACATGGCCTACCCTAGCTAATTAATACATCTTCAAGTGGCCATGGGTCAATTTGTACACCTTTTTCACGACTCAAATCTTCTCCTAATTCACATGTAGTGTACTAGATTTTTAAAAATCAAGTTGAATATGCAATTGGTAGGTTGCAAGTATATGTAATTAAGTTGATAATTGACAGGCTAATTAATTTGCTTCTGTTCAAAGAAAACAACCTACCATTAATATGATTTAAATCAATCTTACAAGTGCAAGCTTAATTTGAATTAACATGTCGCACACTTTATATTAAATGCTTCTAAAAGTATACATAACTAACTGATGTGCTAATCTAAATTTTATCTTTCCTGAACGTAAGGAAACAACAGCTTATATATTTGGCACACGAATCATATCCTTATACCAAACCTTCTTTCTCTCTTTCACACACTTTTTAACGAACAAAATCTATTGATCAGCAAGATTCATACAAGATGATGATGATGATGATTATGCTAGCGGGCTTCGTGGATTCCATAAGGACACCAATCCATGACTGGTTAGACAAGGTACTATATACTCACGACCACCAAAACACCACTTACGTAAAACTCAAGGAAGTTGGTATTGACAGCCCTCGAGTGGACTGCGTCGTGTGCTTATCGGACGTGGCCTTAGGCGAAAAATACGCGATGCTAGAAAGGTGTAAACATGGTTTTCATGTTGAGTGTTTAGAAGCATGGCTAAAAGACCATCCAAACTGCCCACTTTGCAGAACACCAGTTTCTGGTGGTGATGAAGAAGACACACATAAACATAGGGTTTACTTAAAGAAGTTGTATGAGATCACGAGCTCTTATAGTTTTCGTGTCATGGAGACCATGGATAGCTGGCTAACCAAATCCTTTAGCCATGATCTTCAGTCTAGTCTCTCCGAGAGCTGCAGTTACATGCAATACACAAACTCGATCACTACCCATATATATATATATATATATATATATATATATATATATATATATATATATATATATATATATATATATATATATATATATATATATATATATATATATATATATATATATATATATATATATATATATATATATATATATATATATATATTAGTTTGAATTTATTGAGATAGTCTCATCACCTGTAGCTATGTAGTTTTACATTATATCCGATAATCCCTTGCACATCTTCTGATGAACCTTCTACTGATTTTGAACAACGACCATAACAGCATTAAATTAAAAAGGTGAGAGATTCGAAACCATATTTTCACATTGGTGGATTATTTTGACATGAAACTGTTGGGCCCTTTGGTATTCAAGAGAATAGTGGAATGAGCAGTTACATGGAAATATGCCCCTCTTGGCCTGGAATTGGGAATCACGTTCAGAAGATTTTGGTGAGCTTATCAAGCTCCAAAGCCTTCTTTTCAACTTATAGGTCACAACTGATCAAGATCTTAGTGACTAAAAAATTATATATTCTACACCAATTCAAGTGAAGTGTCAGTTATTTACTTATTTTTTGAGAAGCTAGATAGTCTCATCTCTTGACCCGTAGTTAGGTAGTTTTATGTTATATCCTATCATCTCTTCCACATATTCTGATGAACCTTCTGCTGGTTTTGAACAATGACCCTTGCAGCATTAACGCAATCTATCTAATTGGTGAGCACTAAACTTCTTGCTACATGTAGTACTACCACTTAATCTGCTACACCTCTAGAGTATGTCCATTTGTAAGTATGTCAATTAAAAACTTTAAAACAAAGACTTATGTTAATACCTACAAACAAATACTTGCCCAAATAAAAGCTTACAACAATTATTCTCCTAAATAATAAACTAAAAAGAACAAATGCAACTCATACCAACTAATAATGCATCAAAGACAAACTATACTAAAAAAAATTACAAATAAAAATATGTAAAACGAAAATCATAAGTCATACCCGTCCATCAGACGGGTTTTGCCACTAGTATAT